>VZRE01004007.1:967843-1041266 GCA_013396775.1 Cephalopterus ornatus | reverse complement strand
CCCCGCCGCCACGGGCACTGCGCACCCGCGGCCACAGGCACCGGCGCCTCCGGTAAGTGGCGGCTTACGGCAGGGTGGCTCCCGGGGGACCCCAGGGGACGCCGTGCCCCTTCCCAGTACTTATTCAGGACCCCCAGTGCCTGCACCCCCAACGTGGGGATCCAGAGACCAACTTTGCAGTTCCTCACCGCCCTTTCTTTGGCCCCCCCACATCCGTCGGGGGATGCAGCCTTGCTTCGTACAGACTGGGGTAGAGTGGGCCGGGGGCGAGGGCGGATCCAGCACAGGGACTCCCTGCCCCTTTCCACCCCTGGGGGTCTCGGTGGTCTCTGGTAAACGGGTCAAATCTTCATAGTTTGTTATCTGGGGGGTGCATGTATGTAAGCCACTGTCCAGGGCATCCTCACTACCCCACCCCAGCTCTGGACTGGGTTAGTGGGGGGTGGTGCAGCTGAGAGGGCTGCAGCCTGCCCCTCGGTGCTGTCCCCAGCAGGAGGGGGGAGGGGGTAGTCTGTCCACCTGGTCCCCTCCCCAGCACCTCTTGCTTGTGCTGGGTCACCCTGCGGCAGGGGACTATAGTTTCATCCCATCTCAGGGAAGGCAGCGGGGGTGTAACTGGGAGCAGGGGGAGGATGTTCACAAAGGGGTGTGGTTCATTGTCACCCACTCTGGGGACAGGCTCTGAGAGTCCACATGTCCTCCCCAGCAGAGATGAGAAGCCTGGCGCAGATCAGCCCCTGCTTACCCTGGGTGGATAATGCAGGCTTGGGGTTTGGGGACAGTGCTGTGCTAGTATAGGCTGACCACACGGGGGACTGAGTCTGCTGTCAGTCTACTGGCTGCCCATCTGTGCACTGAGCTCCTCCATGCTCAGCCTCAGTTGCCTGTGTGATGACTGACAGGGTCACAAAGCTTTCTTGGGGGGATGTTTTTAGCTCTACTCAAGTAGATGGAGCCTAAAAAGAGGGGTTACAGTGCAGAGAGGGAAGGAGAACAAAAGCCAGGCATGACTGGGAGCATACTCCTAGCTTGGCTGCCTCCAGCACAGAAAGAGCACCTTGTCTGCATGATCAGCCACTCCATTGTGCTTGTACGGATGGTGAGGGAGGAAAAAAGGGCTTGTGACTCTTGAAAACTGATGGGTAAAGAAAAAGACTTGCAAGAAGCTTCTTGAGAGAAGATGAGGAGCAGGGTACAAACTTAGCTGAGCCATAATGATGTAGAACAGCCTGTCCAATGCCCTGCCAGCCCTGTGGCTCCTCAGGCCATGCTAGGGTCAGAGCAGGCTGGACTTTGCATGCTGGTCTGCCAGGGAAGAAGAATGAAACCTGGTGGGACTGGGGTCAACAACCTCATCTGACCAGAAGCTATACAGCGTCTCAGGGCAGGAGCGGGTTGGGGAGCTCCAGTTTGTCAAGGATGTGGCTGTGGGGCTGAGGGTGAGAGGGGTGGGACCAACCCTCCCCTGTACATCAAGCAGCACTGCCACTCAGGGCAAGACAGCCAGGAGCCAAAGGGGTGGGAGACTCTTACTTCACTGGTAACACACTTTCTCCCTCCTCACAGGTCAGGATTGCTCCTCAGTTCTAGATAGGGAGGCTAGAGAAGTGCCAGAGATACCCATTCAAGTGACAGTGGGACTGGGATAGTGGAGCTGTCGTGAGGATGTCTGAAGCCAAGCCCCTCAGCTCCTCTTGCCTCGTGCTTTCCTTGCTCTCCTTGCACTGGGCTTTGCTCCAGCTGGGCCAGGCCTTTCCCAGCACCTCTGACTACCTCCAGCGGGGCTGGCAACGGCTGCTGGAGGAAGGGGAGGGCTGTGCCGAGTGCCGGCTGGAGGAGTGCCCGACACCGCGTGGGTGCCTGGCTGGCACGGTGCGGGATGCCTGCGACTGCTGCTGGGAATGTGCCAACCTGGAGGGACAAATCTGCGACCTGGACAACACCAACCACTTCTACGGCAAGTGTGGGGAGCACCTGGAGTGCCGGCTGGATGCCGAGGACTTGCATCATGGAGAGGTGCCTGAGCCCCAGTGTGCCTGCCTCTCCCACCTGACCCTCTGCGGCTCTGACGGCAAAACCTATGCCCAGATCTGCAGGTTCCTGGAAGTTGCCCATGCCCACCCTGATGCCAACCTCACCGTGGCCCACGAGGGTCCCTGCGAGTCAGGTAGTGCCCCTGGAGCTGTAGGATGGATGGAGGCTTGTACCTCTGGGGAACAGACAAACAAGGGGGTCTAGCTTAACTGTTTCTCTTGACAGCAAACCCACAGTGTCCACAGGGATATGGCAGCACTGGGGGCTGCTCCATACAATGTCAGGGCTCTCCTAGTCCTCCCACTCTGCTGCTCCAGGGCAGCCCCTGTGGATCAAGCTCTTGGAGAGGTCTGGGAGCACCTTTGCCAAGAGGGAGTAGGGTTTATGGGAAGCAACAAATCCTGCTGGAGCAGATGGGGAAGTTCCAGGGAATTGTTAGCGAATTCTTGGCAGCAGTGCTGGGTTCACACTGGCCTGTTGCTCCCGAGAAATGCTCCTGCCTCCTGCAAATGGAAACCTGGGTCTGTTTGACTTGGCTGTGTGATTTCCATCTCCCATTTAAGACTCAGCTGGGGGCTGAGAGGGAACAGACTGGCAGGGAGGCTGTGCTCCAGCCTGCCCAGACTGGCACAGGTCACCCAGTGCCATCACCACAGCCCGAGGGGTGTCAAGGTTGACTTTATTTTCTGTAGATCATCATATTCTTGAGTTTTTTCCTAGGTATATTTGGAGGTGGAAGACATCTCTTGACCTCTGGCTCATGGTATGGGCCAGATCGTGGAACAGATGTGGGTTGGAGGGTAGTCCTCACTCTACCCCTCCAGGGAAGGGATGTGGAACCTGGAGATGTTGGCTTCGTCCAGCAGTCTGGGACCTGCTGACTGCCTTCATTGCTGGAATTAGCCCTGTGTCAGAGCAGAGGCCTGATTTGGCTGGAAGCTCATCTACCTCATCCATCCCCAGCAGCCTTGAGCTGGATGAGCCCCCCAATGGCCTTTCTAATGCAGGAGGAGCGTGCTCTGATTACTCAGGAGAGCTTTGCTTTGTAGGGTTGCTGTTATTGCACTGTTCCTTCAGCATCATTGCACAGGTGGGGAGACTGAGCCCAGAAGGGATGATACCCCTCAGTGGGCCAGGAGGGGCTGGGGAGGGAGTCCCCAGTCCCAGCTGTGAAGAGGGACCATGTTACTGGGAAAGGTGAGGGTCTGCATGGGTGGGAAAAGAGGGGCATGGGAAGGGTCCCAGCATCTCTACATGAAGCAAATTCTGCTGCCCAAGAGACCAGCCCAGGAGAGCCCCAAGGGTGGGACCTCTTCTGAGCCCACCCTGCTCTCCTGTACCCCCCTCCTCAGAGCCCCAGATCACCTCTCCTCCCTACGACACGTGGAACATCACCGGGCAGGACGTCATCTTTGGCTGCGAGGTCTTTGCCTACCGCATGGCATCCATCGAGTGGAGGAAGGATGGCACAGACATGCTGCTGCCTGGAGATGACCCCCACATCTCTGTCCAGGTGAGTGATGTGCCTAGGGCACTGGACACAGGTCAGGGGTGACCCAGTGCTTCTCAGAGCTTGTGGACAATCAGACCTGACAGTGGTCATACTCAGGAGATGGCCAAGCCATACTGTGCACCTTGCCTGGGAATGAGAAGGGGTGACTGGAGGCTGCATATGATGAGGACTAGCTGAACCAGGGCTGGTGTCTTGGTGGTAGGAGCCATCAGCATAGCTCTCTTCTGCAGTTTCTTCTAGTAGTTTTTGAACTTATTCATGTATTTTAGGACCTGCAGAGTCCAGCAGCAGGGAGTTTCCCACCTCCCTGCCTTTAGTTTGCTCTGCTTGCTGGCTTCATTTGCAACCCTACTGGCAGGGCTAGAGGAGAGGCCCTTCGAGTGCCTTCCAGCCTGGGTTATCCTCTAGTTCTACAAGCATATCCAGGCAGTCTCTGCCCTTTTTTTCACATCAGCAGGGCTCCCCTCCCAGGGCTGACAGGCCCACGGGTCAGCATCCTGCCTGTGGCCAGCCCCAAATATAGCTCCCAGCTGGGCGTGCCTAGCTATTAGAGCATGTGAGCAAAGGCATAGGGGCTGTGCACCTCAGCCAGGCACCAATGGGGAGGAAACTATGGTGGGATGGATGTGGGAAGCCAGGGGGGCTGGTAGAACCTGGCACCATTGTGGTGTGACGTGCTGGTCCCCTTCCTTCTCTCTGCCCTTCAGGTCTGCCCACAGCCTGTTGCAGGGTCCGACCAAGGATCTCCACCCCAAGCAGGGCTACCCTGTCTGGTTGGAGGAGACTCTACTATCCTCCACCCCAGGCCACTGCACCATAATAGCAGCCTGCAAACACAGCTGCAGCCCAGCTGGGTCAGGAAAAGCCTATTTATTCCTGGGGATAAACAGAAAATAGCATGGTTGCTGCCAGAGCAATCCTGGGACCTCACTGCCTGCTGAAACAGGGGGCTCGGGGTTCTGTGGCACAGACACCCCCTTGCTTCTGCCACAAGTGCTCACCGAAATCCCTCCTTCTTGCAGTTCAGAGGTGGCCCTCAGAAATATGAAGTGACAGGCTGGCTCCAGATCCAGGGTGTGCGGGTGACAGACGAGGGCACATACCGCTGCTTCGCCAAGAACAGTGTCGGGGAGGTGGTGGCAGTTGCCAGCCTGACTGTCTTCACACCAGGTGAGCACTGTGTCCTTGTCCCCACGCTCTCATGGAGATGAGGGAAGGGATGTCTGGGCCGAGTGCAGTGGTACAGCGGGAGCTGTTGGAGCACAGGGCTGTGCTGGGGATGCCCCAGCAAGCTGCTGTGCATGGTTTGGCTCTGGTCCTTGTGGGGAAGTGGACAGGTACTGTAGGGCGCCAATGTCATATTGTCCCCATGCTGCTGTTTCAGACCAACTCAACCTGACAGGCTTTTCCCTGCCGAAGGCCCACGTGACACCTGAGGACTACGGGGACAGTGAGGAGGACTACTACTAGCCCAGAAATAGGATGTCTGGCTGCAGAGATCACCTTGCCCACAATGACAGTTCCTGTGTGTTGGGGACATCTCTGGAGCAAGCACCCTCCAGCCCACAACTCCTTCTCTGAGCAATCCTGGCACACCAGCCTGTTTTTTGGGGTGAGGGATAGGGTGACACATCCTTTTGGGGTGCTCGGGGAGGGGATACTGGCTGGTTGGTGGCACAGGGCTCGGACCAGGGGCAGGTCTGCCTGGAGCAGGGTGGGTCTGTCCTCTGGCACTGAGTGGAGACATGGTGGCAGTTGGGACACTGTGGGGACAGCTATGCCGTGTGTGATGAGGACTTGGTGCTGAGGGTGGACACAGTTCCCTTTGGGAGAGTGAGGGCAAGGCAGGGGCATCACTGCCCTGTAGAAAGCATTTTTGGGGAAGCTAGACCTGCCTGTGACACCCAGTGTCACCCCCATGTCTGTTCTGTGTTCCTTGAGCACAGAGACAGCCCGGCTTCTCCCCAGGACTTGAGGAACCTGCTGCCAAAACATCCTTCTCTTCTGTTTTGTTTTTAACCAGAAAAGTAGTGATTTGAGGAGACCAGACACTTGTGGCTTTCAGTGCTGTCTTTTCTCCAGCCCAACTGCCCTTGTGCTCAGAAACACTTTGGCCTTTTTTGACTGACTTCATGCTTTCCCTTCCATGCAGCTCTTTCCTTTGCCATTTCAGTTAATGTTATTTAAAATATACATGTAGGTCAAAGCCAAGAGGCCAGTCGACTGTCCTGCATCCACAAGGATGATTATGGGGGTGAGGGAAGGTGAAAACACTGTGGATACTACTTTGTCCATTGTGGGAGTGCTGGAGTCAAGGAGCCCTCCTGCCCATTCTGGTGCTCACAGCTGGTCCTGGTGTGGGTCCTGCCCTTCTCACTCCACATGGGGATGGGGGTGCCATCCCCTGCGCAGCGGGGGTGCATCAAGCCACATAATTGTACCCCCGTCAGTTTGGATCCTGTCCCACTGCTGCCCGTTTTCATCTTGGGGTCCTAGGTTCTGTGACACTGGGGTCTCCACCACGGTGACCACAGCCCTGTCAGTATAGAGCAGCTCTGTGCCTAGGTGGGGAAGGACAGGGAGGCACCAGTTTCTACTGGAAATGCCATCTTTAAAAAAAAAAAAATCCCACCTACCTCCCAGAGCTGGTGATTTAGAGTAAATTTTCTTTTGTGGGGAGCATGGGAAGGAAGCTCAGAGCTGCCCTGTGCTGCTCTGTCCCCAGAAAAGGCTGTCAGGACCCCTTCCATGGGCATTCTGGGGCTGAGCTGACACTCAAGGTGTGCTTTTCCCCCCAGACCAGCAGCATATACAGGACTTCTGGGGCTCAAAACCTCCATATGGACCAAACCACTCCCAATTACTCAGTTCCAGCTCCAGGGAGATCCAGAGCTGTGGGCTACGGCAGGAAGCCAGACCCCGTGAGGAAGGAGTTGGCCAGTCCCCAGGCAGGAGCAGGCAGGATGCAATGAGGCTGGTGGCTAGGGCGCCACACTACTCTCCTTCACTTGTTTTCTCTTTTCTTTTCTTCCTCTTTCTCTTGAGAGCTGGCTCAGACGACTCAATTACAGCACTGAAACCTGAACAAGCAAATAAAAGGGATTTGTCTGGAGTTGGCAGCAGAGCAAAAATTCCTGCAGACAGTGAGGCTGGGCCAACCCTGGCCCCTGCACCACAGTTTGACGGGGCACAGCCGTCAGCACTGCTGCCCTGCCTGCTGGAGTGCCTGCCCTCTCTGGTAGCAAATCCTATCTCAGCCGGGGAAATGCAAAAGCTGCCCATGTCTCAGTTTCTTCTTCCCTCTAACAGCATAACCGCATCCTCCTGGGGCTGCTACGTCAGAGCTGGAGGGTGTTGAGGAAGGACCAGGGACACTAATGTGCCATAGGCTTTTATTTTGCTTTTTTTGGGTGTAAAATCGGCTTTTGGAGAAGCTGGGCTGGTTTTACCAATCCTGATCCCCTCCCTGTTTTCACACAAATCAGCTGATGGAAGTGGGCCATGCTCAGGCTGAGGCTGCCATGGGGAAATCCGAGAGCGTCCCAGAGCTTCAGCAGACAGGAGCTGCCCACTGGGCTCCCCGCCGGTGCCCGGGGCTGGCCTCTGGCCAAGGCTGCCATGCCAACCCTCCTCAGGGCCCGGCTCACCCTGTCCGTGTCGGCACAAATCCAGGTCGTGCGGGGTGTGGATGCAGCACTGGGCTGGCTGGGGAGTGTCAGATGGGCCGTGCCCCTGTCCCTGGCTCTCCATATGCTCTGCAGGATGATGCCATGCATGGGCATTTGCATTTTGTTCTCAGTCCTTGCCACCCTCAGCTTCACACCTTGTCCTGGCGGTACCCCGGGGGTACCTGTCAGGGGATGCTGTTGGCTCCTGCAGGAAGGGCAACAGGGATGTGGCAACTGAGAGAGGGGGAAACTTGAGCAAGAGCCCTTGGCCAAAATTAACCAAGCCAGGGACCGTGTCCTGGAGACCGTGTCTCCCAGTGTCCTCAGATCCCAGTGTGGGAGAGGGCTGAAGCTCAGCCACTATCTGGGCTCCGCTCCCTGCAGGATGAGGGGCAGCAAAGCGGCTCCAGGGGCACAGAGGGGGCTGGTGTCCCCTCATCCCAGCTCCCAGTCTTGCCATTTCCAGCCACTTAAAAATTAAAGGAGACAATATTGCTGCACAGCTGGAATCGGTCACTGCCACAGAACTTAATTGAGGTTATTTGTTGGCTCTAGAAATGTTTGGTCACCTCTGCTGCTGGCTGCTCAGATGTTTTGTGCAGCCCCTGCCCCAGAGAGGATGTCGCCCCAGGCTCTGCAGATGCTATCCTCAGCTCTTGGAGGAACCTGGAGGGTCCCATGGACCTGACCAAACCTGATGTCCATGTGGGGACAGAGAGTGTGCCCCAACTGGATGCAGCACCAAATTCCTTTGCAGGCCAATTTTTGGGGTGGTTGCTTTCTGGGGGCAGAGGGGAATGAGTGGTTCCTGCCAGCCCAGTGCCTGCACTCAGCCCAGGGACAAGGTCAAGTGGACTGGGAAGTGCTAACACAGCCACGGGATCCGGGCACTTACCCGCACAGGCACCTCCTGGGATGAGCAGGGTGTGGGTACCTCCCAGGGCATTGTGAGCCTGTGTAAAAAGAAAGGGGGGCTTGTGCTGCCAGCACCTGAAAGACCCTGAAGACAGAGAGTAATGGAGCCAAAACTGTGTGGTTAAAAACTGCCCTGCCACCATCAAGCATTTTGGCCACCCCTATTGTGGATTCACAGCTCTGGATGCTCGGGAGAAATTCAGATAAAACAGCCCCCTCAGCGTCCAAAACAGCTGCTTTCTGCCCCAAAGCTGCGGATGGGTTGCACCCAGCCCCTGCTCCAGGCTGGTGGGGCTTCAGCACTTCCCACCACTCCAGCCTTCAGTGCAGGGGTGCCATCCAGGACCCCAGATCACTCCGGAGACCACCATGGGCCAGGAGACGGTTGGCAGCTGACCTGACATGCCTGGTGTCTTCCTCATCTTTGCACCCGCTCAGTGCTGTCCAGCACTCACCCGGAAGCAGGAACTCTTAGCAGCCACCAAGTCACAGGGTTTTGTGGTCTGCAGGGAAATTCCACCAAGTTTGGCAAGTAAATATACTCCAGTAGCAAACACAGGATGTCCTCATCCTTCCCTGGCCTTTGGGGGTGCTGAGACCTGCCCCTGACTGGGCCTGGGCAGGAGGCACACAGAATAATAGAATGGTTTGAGTTGTAAGGGACCTTATCGTCTGTTCCAACCCTCCTGCCATGGGCAGGGACACCTTCCACTAGACCAGGTTGCTCAGGGCCCCATCCAGCCTGGTCTTGAACGCTTCCAGGAACAGGGAGTCCACAGATTCTCTAGGAAACCTGTTGCTAGTGCCTCCCGACCCTCACAGGGAAGAAATTTCAGGCACATGGTGTCATTCTTGGGCATATCCTGTGCATGGTCAAACTTGGACTTGACGTTCCTTGTGGATCCCTTACAACTCAGAATATTGTGTGATTCTGTAATTCTTCTCAAAACCTAGTCTAAACCTACTCTCCTGCAGTTTAAAACCGTTTCCCCTTATCCTGTCACTACATGCCTGTGTCAAAAAGTCCCTCTCCAGATCTCTTGTAGACCCTTTAGGTACTGAAAAGTGCTCTAAGGTCTCCCTGGAGAGTTCTACAGGTGGGACAGGTCCAACTCTCTTAGCATTGTCTTCAACCCTCTGAGCATCTTCATGGCCCTCCTCAGGACTCACTCCAAAAGGTCCATGTCCTTCTTATGTTGAGAGCTGCAGAGCTGGATGCAGCATTCCAGTTGGGATCTTGTAAGAGCAGAGTAGAGGGGCAGAATCACCTCCTTTGACCTGCTGGTCACACTTCCTGTGGTGCATCCAAGCCTCCATCCCAGAGTCCAGATTTGGGCCACCACTGTGATTAGCCGTTAAACAGTGCCATCTCCTGGCAAAGCCACCGGCCACGCAGAGCCCTGCCACAGTGCTGGGCAGCCAGCAAAGGTATGTGGGGCCTTGGGCATTCCTGAAGCACCCTAACCCCCCAAATCCAGCCCTGCCTGATTCATGCCCTGCCCTTCCCTGGCAGCACCTCTGCATTGCTGGGAGGGGCAATGCCACTGCAGTATGAAACTGTCTCTTTGGATGATCACCAGAGCCAGAGCATCCTCTTGACACTGGCTTTGGGTAGCTTCAGCAGGCACAGCTGGGATGGGGCAGAGCCTGGACATGTTCAGCTGCAGTCTTTGGGTGTCTGCTTTGAAGTAGGGCTGCAAAAGGGTCAACACCCCTTGTGGTCACCCTCACAGTCCCCCTGTGCCATGGGCGTCTCCCATGAGAGATCATTGCTTCTGGCAGAGGCTTGTCCAGCCTGGGCTGATCACTGGTCATGCCTGGATGGAAGCTGGGAGCACTGCAATCTTGCTCTGCAAAGGGGTAAACCGAGGCATGGAGCAACCAAATGTGGGGAGCTCAACTAGAGCCAGAGAGAGCTGCAGGGCAGAGTGGCAGCTACCCCCAGGACTTCTGTGCCCAGCTTGTCCCTAGCCTGTCCCCATCCCTGTGGGAGGGTGGTATTTTCCCTTGTGCCCTCCGCACAGCACCTCTTCACCCTGCTGTAGTGGCTCATGGAGAAAATAAAAAGAGCAAGACAGCTTCCCTGCCTCCATCCAGCACTTATGCCACCTGATAAACAAAATGGAAATAAATCCTCCTGCGTTTGCAGCAAATAGGTCTCCATGGGGGGTTGCTTTCAATAATTCAAATGCTGTTGCAGAGCAGAGCAGAGCCCACGCCAATGGGTTTTAATAAACACAGCCATAATGTGACATGCAATTTATTATTAAGCTTAAAACAGGAAGGAAAGAGTTTAATAAAAGCACCAGGTTGCCTGTATCAGTCACAGCAAGTGGCGGGGTGCTAGCTGTGGGGGGAGGTTAGCCAAGCTCACTGCAGGGGCATGCAGAGCCAGGTTTGCTTTCCCACACGCCCCTCAAGCTGGGACTGCAGGAATCCCAGGCAGTGCATGGAGATGTGAGCCAGACTAGAGGGAAATGGGGATTATTACGTGGGCAGGGGTAAGGTGTGAAATGCTGCACCCCGTACAGCTTCCCAGCCACGAAGGAAAGAGCTCTGCCCTGGCATCACAGTGTGTTTGCAATGGCAGATTAAAGCTGCAGGTTTAGTCCCTCTCTTCAAAACTTTCTCACCCACAACCCTTCCTAACTCAGGTCCACCTGGGCAGCCCTGTCCTGCTCTGCCCTTACCACTCCTGGGCTGCCTTGAAAGGCAGGCAGAGGGCACAGCTGACTCTCCTGGGGATAACGAGGCTGTGTAAGGTGAGGTGCTGCAAGGCATAGGGAACAGCTGGTGGCTGGCCCTGCAGCAAGCATGTGTGCTGCGTGCTGGGCTGCATGGCTGGCCTTTCAAGGCATGAACTTGCTCAAGGGCTGGTGGAAAGCAGGAACTCACAAGAGAGGTGGCTTTGCTGAGGGATGACAGTGGTTCAGCTATGTCTGGAGGCACTTCTGTATATGGGTGAGGGGTGAAGGAGATTGCAGCATTCCATATTCATCGCCTAGCAGGAGCAGGATGCTGCTTTCTCACTGTCCCTGCTGTAGACTTCCCTGGGCACTTGAATGCTGACACTTCCCCTAGGGATGTGGCTTTTTTTGCCTCTTCTCCTTGGTCTTGCATCCTAGAAACCCTGTCTGTTTGGGAAGGATCCTGGCAAACCCCAGTACCCACTGCTGCAGAGATCAGCACAGCAGCTGGAAGTGGTGCAGGGACTGCCCGTACTGTTTCCACATGAAAATGGGGTTTGTATGATTGCCCTATGCTCTGGTTTGGGGGAATGGCCTCAAGGAGAAGCAGTTCCCTGGATGAAAGCTTTGCTTGTGTTATATTAGACAACAGATAGTCTGCCAAGGGTGGGAGATGGGAAGCATCCAGTTAAAATCCCAGTTAAATGACGGCCAGGGGCTCCAGGCCACCTGCAGCTCCTTGCAGCAGAGCAAACAGTCTCCTATCCTAAGGAAGGCTTCCCAGCCAGATAAAGCCATGCAGGCAAGCCTATGTCCTCCAGTTTGGCTGAAGTGCTGGCAGGGCTATGCGTGGGGCAGCTTTTGTGGGCTCTTTAACTGGTGTTGACAGCAGAGGGCTTACGCTGGGATTGATGCGGGGTAACACCCTCCAGTTCTGCCAACCCTGGTGCCTGCTGGATGGAGCCTGTAAAAGACTTTAACTTAAGACTGTTTTGTTTTCTCACCTGTGTTTGCTGATAGCTCCACTGCTTCTGGCTTTAAAAGCCCAAGAACTGCTGACGTGACTCTCCATGACCGCTGCTATCAGTGTGAAAAGTATCAGTCTTGCATAACTTTGTTTCCATTAAAAATATCCACCAGGAGCAGCACCAGCTCAGGGAGGGCTGGGGACCCTCACAATTGGGTCTCCTTGCATTGTAGGTGACTTTTTGACCTTCACCTATAGTCAGCTGGGGGAAAGACCCACCCTTGGTGGTGTGTAGACATGGTGTTGAGATGGTCCTGGTTATCTCTTTGCTTGTGTGCTCATCTAATACCCTGAGTCTGCTCCCCTTTGACTGGGCTTTGCCCTCTGCATGGGACTGGAGTGTGGTACTGGGGTCTGACCCCACAGGGACGGTGGGATAAGCTGGAGCAGGCAATAGACTGTATGAGGGCACAACCTGCAGAGAGCACAGGTATCCTTCAGAGAGCGCCTGGGGCACATTATCTCAGAGGCAAGGAGGTGCTCAGCAGGGACCTGCCTTATCAGAGCGCTGGTTGCTGTCTCTCCTCACAGCCCTTTCTGCCCCAGGGCTGCTCTCTGTCACTTCTCTGCTCTGTAACAACCGGAGGCAGGCGGAAATGGGAGCCCCTGTGCCTGGTCTCTGCCAGAGTGCACTGCTTCGGAAGTGTGGGGGTATCTGGCTTGCAATTACTGTGCCTTTGGCTTGGCAGGCCTGAATGTGTGAATGATGGGGTCTTTGCAGAGCAGCCCCTGAGCCCTGGCGAGCTGAGGAGTGCTCATATCCATCTGCAGCTTCCCCAGCTGCCTGAGCTTGACCGGTTTGAGAATGTGGTGGGGGAGCACGGGAGAACAACTTTGGGCTACTAGTGAGAACACCAAATACTCACCTGGTTGAATGTCCAAAAGCACAGCCTGAACCCTCCTCTTTAATAACCTTCTTCTCCCAGATATGGCTGGGAGGAGAGAGAGAAGGAGCAACTCGCACCTCCCATTCCCATCCACCTTTCCCACTTTGCAGCCATATGTTGCTGTATGTGATGAAGGGCTGGAGTGGCTGTTCAGCATCTCTCCAGGACATCTGCTGGAGAAGAGCCCAGGTAGGGAGGATAAAACAGAAAAAAAGTCTGGTTTTGCACCTTGGGTGGTGTCAGTGGGACCAGGAAGGCCCAGAGACCCTGGTGTGGCATGTCCAGCAAGTACAGCTGCAGCCAGTGGACTGAAGTCCTTCATGTCTGTTGATAACAAACATCAGCCACAAGGTTGCTGCAGTTGTAGGATGGGAGTGGCAATTCCTCCACAAGCATTTTGGGAGGGAGGATGCTGCCTTCCCTGCCCAAGGATGGAGGATCTAGAGATGAGTGATTCCAGCTCAACAGAGTTCACTTTCAACATGGGGAGAGATCCAAAATTACTGAGCACGTTAGGATGGTGTCCTCAGGAGTTGTCCCAAGCTCCAGCTCTCTCCCACTGCCAGCATGCCCTGGCCTTGGGGAAGGAAGGGTTAAACTACAGGTCTCAGCAAAACAAGTGCTCTCTGAAAAGTCAGCCAAGCTACCCAAATGCCGGCTTCCCCTCTACCCCCACCCTTATCCATCTCTCTTATCTGCCCTGGGCAAGGGCAGGGCATTTCCCCTCCTCTGCTGATGAGGACCAGAGCTGGTGACAGGCGGAAGCCTGCGCTAAGTGTGCAGGGCTCAGGGAGGCCATGGCCGTGGCATCCCAGCTGCGAGGTGGCCTCTGTAGCCGCAGGTCGGAGATGTGGAGCAGTGGTATGGTCCACCATGGGGCTGGATCCACCGAGGGGTTCCCTATCCCTGGCTATCTCACACCCTGGAGTACTCCAGCGGCACCTCATTTCTGTAGTAAGCATGCAGTGAGCTGCTGGGTCTCAACCCCTCTGGAGAGCCCAGCTCACATCAAGGGGGTTATCAGTTCTGCAAGGGCTATGTACCTCTGGGCACTGATACTTGAGGCCACGGCAGCCCAATTTGGGGTGGCATCATGCAGGCCAGGCAAGCTGGGACACAGCTCTGTCTATGCTGGGAGTGAAGATGGAAGGGGGCAGGGACCTCACCCAGTGAGGGCTGCAGTGGGATCAAGGTGCCAGGGCATCTCTGGCAGCGCGTGAGCTCTGCCAACACAAGGCAGGCTTGGATGGCCTGTTTAATTAAATGTGAAGGGCTCTCACACTTCACAAGCTGCAGTCCTCGCTGCAGCCTGAGTGACTTTGGAAAAGAGACCTTTTATTAAAAGAGAGAGAGACTCTGGCTCCGCCAGGCAGCCATCAAATGGCACATTTAATTGTCTCGGCTCGTTTAGCTGTCACATGGGGAGGGATGTGCCCTGAGCTCTTCAGCCTTCACTTACATCCTTCCCGGCAGGCACACGTGCTGCCTGCATCCTGGGTGCTCCTGCTGCCCTGTGGGAGGGCTGCCAAGGTGTAGGTGGGAGATGAGACTTCATCCAAGGTCAGCATTGGGGGCTTGCTTGGTGCATTAATGGTCCAGCCTGTTCAGGGCTGAGTGCCGGGGCTCAAAAGGGCTTGGGAAAGCATCTGGGGAGATGGGAGACTCCTGGGGAGATGGGAGCTCTCTGGAAGACACAGGGTAACTAAATGGCAGCTTAGAAGTATCTTTTCATTTATTCCCATACTATAAATGAAGCAGAAAACTTCTGTCTCTGAAGAGGCTGTCCTACCCTGGTTTCGATGTGATAACCTCAGTGTATAAGCCGCAGGGCAGACTTATATACAGGCAGTGGGTTGGGCTGGTTGTGCTGCTCCTTTCCTCTAGGAACTGAAGTCCTTGGAAATATCTTCTGGGCTCTGCACTGTCCCAGCAGCAGGGAGCTGGCCTGTTCAGAGTGCACGTGGAGGGACAAAGGACCTCTGGGTGGTTTTGCTCTAAATCCACTGGGTGGCATGGAGAGACTGAACTTGGGTTCAGCTGCTGGTACCGAGCCCATCATCCTGGGGGAGAGGCTGTTTGGCTGAGTGAGGGGACATGTCCCTGGAGGGGGAGTTGCAGCCTTTCCAGTGGCTGTGTGGAAGCAGCCACACCAAAGCTCACCATTTGGAGAGGAGAGGGCGAAGAAAAAAAGATCAAGATGGGGAGGAAATACAGACTTTTATCAAAGCCTCCTACTTCAAAGCTATCCAGCTGAAGTGCTCCCCTTTGGTTTAATTTGAAGTGATGTTTCCTTCAGCAACTGCAGCTAAATGGTATCAAGCAAGGCTAAAACGGCTGGAAAGCCTGGAAAGGAAAGGCATGGTTAGGGAACGGCTTAAGGCAGACCTTCCCCTTAGGGTCAGCCTTGAAGACCTTTCCATAGGGATGAAAACTGCCAGTGCTGGTGTTTCTCATTCATCCACTCATGGCATGGATAAAATCCAAACCCTTTTGTGAATGGGAACAGGGTAATTTCTCATCCTGGGTGCCTTTTCTCACCCCGGGTGCTGGGGATTGCTCTGCCTCTCTGAACTGGCTGCAGAGTCTGTGCTCAGGAGCAAGGGGAACGCAGGAGATGGAGACCCGGGTGCTGCTCTGTGCATCTCCCAGGCTTGTGGTTTCCAGCCTGCAGCCTCCCTGAAGACATCTTGGCATCTCACCCCTGCGCATGGGTGAGAGGTAAACCAGATTGCAGGGGCCACCAGGGGAAGGGTCATGAATCTGTCTTCCTGATGAATCCCTTCAAACCTTCTTGGAGCAGAAGAGGATGGCCACTGCTCCCAGAGCCTAGGGAATTTGTGTGTGGGGGCAGTGGGGAAAACCAGCAACAGTGGGGCACGTGCTGCCCTGTCACAGCATCCCTGAACTACTAAAAAAACTGCCTGGGAGGCAAAGCAGCTGGCTTTTCCTGGGAGAGTCTGATGTTCTCCCGTCTGCTGCATAGAAACTGATTTTCCCCATCTGGCTTGAAAATGGAGAGAGATACTTTGAAGGCAGCTGTGTCCTGTCCCTGGTGGGGGCAGCAAGGCTGGGTACTTCCTGGACAGTGGCTCTGGTCACTGGGAGGACAAAGGTGGTCAAAACAGGCCAGCTGCTCTGGAGAGAGGGAGAGGGACATATCCTGGGAAACAGAAAGGTCATGGTCATCTCTTTAAACTCTAGTGGCCAAAACAAGGTTTTAATGGCAATGGCTGTGTTAGCACTAAAGCCATTGGCCTGGAAGGAAAGTGAAGGATGAGTCACCTCTTTCTGCATGTGGAAAAGGGATGCTCAGAGATGTCTATCTGCTGCGGACTGATCATGACAGTGTCTGCAAATCTTCTTCCAACTGAAAGACCTCAGTGTTGTTCCAGCAAGAGAACAACAGAGGCTGCTTTAGGGAAGGGGACTTCAGAGATATGTGATGGTGGCAGAGCTGGGACACTGATCCCAGACTTTCTTACATTATATCTCAAGGGGGAGATGCTCAAATATGTGCTTGTGCTTGCAGTGATGGGAGCTGATCATGTGCTCTTTCTCATGCTCTCCCTGATATTTGGGGAAGGGTCTCTGCCAATCCCAAATGAAGTTTTGAAGCTGCATGAAGAGGCAAGGAGGGAAAAATAAAATCCTTCTGTAAGAGTGGGGTGAAAGAAGCTGTAATTTCTCCCAGTGCAGCTACCCCACGTCCTCTGCAGCAGATCCATTCCAGCACTGGTATGGTTGCTGCTTTCTTAACTCTCCCTCCTCCTCACTCCCTCCTATGCTCCCCCCCAGCTCCACTCCACGTGCTTGCAGCTGCTCTGGGATGATACAGGCAGGCGCATAGTTCATGGGAGCCGTACCTGTGCTTTGTCTTCATCTGTCACCCCTCCTGACAGTCAGATCCATCTTAAACCGGGAGCGAGAGGGGAAGAGAGGGAAGCAATAATTAACCTCTGTGCAGGCCGCTCCCGAAATGCTGCAGTCTGGTGATGCACGAGGAGACATCCCTGACACTTTTATTGCTACTCCAGCGCCGTGCTGTGTCTGTAGGAGGTGATTTGGCCGGGCTGGGATACCGAAGACTTTCATTACGGTTGAAGAGCTGCTGGCACCCGCAGCCTTTCTCCGCTGGGTGCATTAGCGGGGGCTCCCCACCACCCTCACTGGTGAAGCTGAGGGGAAAACTCATTTTGGGGTGTTGGCAGGCAGACTGAGCTGGGGTTTTCATGGTGCAGTCCTTGGGGTGGGTGCAAGGTGTGAGTTGGATTTAGGGGTTGAAGTTGTTTTTCGTGTGGGTGGAATACAGAAGTTTTCATGTGGGTGCAGAAGCAGAGCTAGTGTGTTATCCAGGATAGGCAGTCCCAGTCCCAGGAGGAGCCGCCAGGATGTGCCTGAGATCTAGGGCAGGATCACAGGTGTTACAGAGCCTGAGTTTCCGTTGCCCGAGACAGATCATTGGTGACAACCTTGTCCTTACTGAAAGTTTACTTGGTGGGAATATGAAGTGAGGATAGGGGCTGGGGGCTTTTGGGCTCCCTTGTGGTGCTGTGCTGGGCTGTAATTCCATCTTGGCAAGCGATAGTACTGAACATGCCCCTGAGTCCCTGCAGCCTCCTGCCCTGGGCGCCTGTGGGTCCTTGTGCTGGCACTCTTGGGGTTGGGTGGCTCCACAGCCACCTCTCAGCAATGCTGGGACAGCAGTGACATTGCAGAGCTGACAAACGTCAGCTGTGCACCTGCCTGATTAGGGGCTGGTAGCAAGGGAGCCCAGCAATTAAAGCTGCATCAGTGGCCAAGTAACATGAGATGCAAAGACAACAGTTATTCTTGCAAACCCAGTGGATCCCAGGGACAAACACAGTCTGACCCTGCACAGAAATCAGGAAAAGCCATCTAGGAGTTGGTGTCTGTCTTAGTTCTTCTGCAGGATTGCTGGGCTATCAATTGGAGCAGCAACTGTGTTTCATTACATGCTGATGCCCGTTCAGCAGGTGTTGCAACCTCATCTCATAGGAGAGCTAGAGAAAATCAGCGCCAAAAGCACTTGGCAGTCAAACCCTGGGTTGTGCTGATCCATGGCACATGGTCAGGCTGGTGATGTATCAAACTCCTGGTCCTCCATGTGGGTGTGCAGAGGCTGGGGAAGGATGGGGCAGCACTGGTCAGAGCTGGGGACGAGCTGTAGGTCCAGATCCTGGTATGGGATATGCTGTTGTGGAGTGCCTTGCAGTGTCCTGGACATGGAAGGTCCTCTGTGTGGGGAGGTGAGCAGAAATGACTCCTTAGGATATGTCTTTGGGATAGCATTGGCATGTCTGTTTGCCCATGAGATGAGTTGCAGCAGCTGTTCCTCCCCAAAAACAGTCTTAAGCAACCAGGACTGTAAGCAGCTGGGAACTTGGCATCAGGTCCCACTGCTGCCCCCATGGTTTGCAGCAAGGGGCAGCCATCCAAGGGCTGTGAGCCTCCTGGATTGAAGAGTCAATGAGCCAGTGCCATCTCCTAGATGGGAGGATGGAGGTGCCACTGGAGCTGGCACAGGGAAGAGCTACCACAGGTTTTTGAGCCTTGTAGGGTCTAGCGGATTGAATTTATCAAAATGAACATGAGGGCCCCTGGTCCCTTTGCGAGGGGGAATCACTAGGTGCTGAAGGACTGGCTTATGAAACCGAGTAAGGGAAAACAGGGAAAATAAGAATCTCTATCCAAGTTCAAACTAAGAGAAAAACATGTAAAATTAAGATCCACTCTGTTTTCAGGTTTTTTAGCAGTGAGAGGGGCTGAAATAAGCCCATCCACCAAGATCAGAGATGGTTTAGCCTGCTCTTGGGGTCTGCAGAGCAAACTGGCGTCCTTTTCCATGTGCTTTTGTCATAGGGATTCTTTAAACAAAGACAAGTTAGAGCTGTCAGCATTTGTAGACAGGTTGCTATGATCTGGTCTGAGTAATTTCTGAGGCAACTAAAGAGGATCCTGGCATCTCTCCTAGCCTGAAGTTCTCTATTTGCAGCCTTGGTACTGGCAGCTTTCTTACTCCAAGTCCTGGCACCCATGCCTTAAGAACTGTCAGCCCCATAGGTGTCCCCAGGCTGTTTCTAAGAGGTCTATGAAAAGCCATCAAGAAAGACAGAGGTAGCTTCTGCCATTTGGGCCGTATTCCTAGTGGAAGACAGTCTGTGCTTTAAAGAGAAGTCTTTGGATGTAAGAAAATGTTGTTCATATCAGTTGGAAATGGGGAAACTGAGGCAAGGAGGATGAGACTGATTTTTCCCAGCTGAGGCAGGAAACTGGTAGCAAGCCCAGAGACAAGTCAGAAGTCTCATAATCTTCCCCCTTCTAGCTGCTAAAGCATCCGTTGGGAACAGGTCAACACACTGAAAAAAAACAGCCCCAGACTTTCCATCTCAGCCCTCAGGGGGTAGTTTGCCAGGGGTAAAGGGGGAAAATGCTCCTGAGCACATGAAATGTCCAAACAGACTGCAGATGAGGCCATGCACAAGTGCTGCCAGCTCTCTGCCTTTTGAGAAGCAGGAAGACTCGGCCTTTGCCTGCACAGATGGGGGTTTAATCAGACACAGTTTAAGCACATGGGTGTTCAGCACTAATCCAATTTCCCTCCGTTCATTAGGGTGGTTATTCATCACTTGGGAACGATGAAAGGCTGTGAGTCCACGTGGATGCTGGAGAGAGGCAGCGCAGCTCAAAGCCAGCGTGCGACTCTTCCCTTGCTGCTGCGCCTGACTGCCGGTGGGGATGGCAAGTGAGCTGCTGGATGAGCCCAGTCTCTTCACAACACCAAACTGCAGGCCAGGCTTGCTCCACCAAGCTCTGGGGATCAAGTCATCTTAGATTTTGTCCAGCAGTCATACGGGAAACTGGCTGAAGCACCAGGTAGCACATGCAGACCAGGATCTGCTGGGTTAGAAGCAGATCTGAAGCAATGGAAACCCGTAGTCCTGCTGTGCTCCTCCAGGCACTTGCATTGCTCCTGGTTGTTGATTGAACAGTAAGCTTGGAGGGCAAAGCCCATCTCCAAGAGCTTGGTGGGCCCACAACACAGTGTGTTCATCAAGCTGGTCCCAACCCTACAGAGAGAGAAAGGCCACAGCCTGTGAGAGCAGAGCTATGGGGAGTAGGTGAAGGAATGGACATCCCTCTAGGCTGGTCAGAGCTCAGCTATAACATCAGCTAGAACAGCCACTGGTGAGGCTGCATGGGCAAGGCAGCTGCCTTGTGTGCATGTTTGCTTCTTCCAAGGGCTTGGCAGATGCACTGCAACCTCTGTCACATGCTGTCTGGGCAGACAGGTCAGGAGGCTGCCAGATCATGTCCTGGCTGTGCTCTGGAACCCTGGCATCCAAGGAAGAGACAAGAGATGTTTCTCTCTGTTCCTTTCCCCCATATGTGAAGCTCAACAGACCTTTGCTTTCCAGACAAATAGCAAAGTCTGCACAAATGTCTTGAATGTTCTCTCTCAATTCCCAGTTCCTGTAATCTCTGTGAACATTCTGGCCATTAAAGGCAAAAAAGTAAATTACCCTCCATGGTTGGTGTGATGTGAATGAAAGGGGCTGCAAACACCATACAGGAGGAATCAAAGGCTGTTGAATAGATGCAAGCTGTGAATGTTTTCCTGCTGCCTTTATTTCCTGGTGCTAGTAAATGGCCCTTGTAGCATGGCGCACAGGGATGAGAATTACTGCCCTGCCCCAGGGAGCTAAAGGGTAACTACCAATTAGTGGCTGCAGAGATATTGGATAATTCTGATTATCATGAAGTGTCTGGGGACCTCCAGGTCATCGCCACAGGGCACCTGGGCTCTGAGCAAGTATTTAACTGTGCTCTGGAGTGAACCAAACTGGTTCTTACATCTTGGACAGAGTCTGGTCCTGCAGGGCCCACATGGGTGTCTCTGTGCAGAGCCCAGGAGGGGCAGGAGGTGAGAGCTGCTTACCACCCATGGAGCTGAGCTCCCAAGTTTCTGGCCAGTCTGCCTATCCTCTGCCCTCCTTCTCTGAGAGCTGGGTATTAATGCATCTTAGATGCCGTGTCCCTCTCAGCCTAGAAGGTGAACACACATTTGGGGTCCTGAAATTATCTCCAGGCTGCTTGGTGGCACAGGGTCTCCTTTGCCTGTGCACTCAGTCCTTTCCTTTCCTTTCCTCTGCAGGATTTTTCTTCCAAAGAGGAGGAAACCTGAACACCTCATTCATTTAGTTTCCAGCTCATGGCTTCTTCCAAAATCTCCCTGTCATCCCTGCAGGCCCCTGCCCTACCTGAGCCCATCTCCCCTCCTTCTGCAGCACCCTACTTGCCAAACCCCAGATGAGCAGCAAGGCACTAACACCAGCACCCCTCTACCTTCTGAAAGGGGCTGGTGGTTGTGTTTGATGGGAGCAATCCATCTCCATCATTGTAATGACCGTTCCCATTAATCGGCCATAAACTAATAAAGTAAGCACTTTCCCCTCCACACCCCCCCTCAACTTCATTAAGTCTTTAGGACATTAATATGTCTTACTTAGTGTCGGCTTTGGCCTCTGGTCTGATGGTTGGATTCGGGTTTTTAGTTTTTGTTTTTAGGGGGTTGTTTAAATTTTTTTTTCTGTGGGTAACATGGGTTTACCTGCTGGTGTTATTCCTTGCAGCCCCAAGAAAGCTTTGACAGCCCAGATCATCCTTTCAGCAGCAGGAGTATCACACGTGCTGATGAGCCGAGAAAAAAGGGACAGGGACAGGGATTGGGGTGGGGGAAGGAGGGAGGGAGGGAGGAATAAGAGATCCTGTACACCTCCAAATTAAATTTGTGATGCCTGGCATCAGATGGGCCCGCAGCCAGAGATTAATTTGACTGATCAAGTTATAAAGAGCGCTGAGGCGGGTAATCAATCTTGGAGCTGTCAGGCGAATAGGCAGCAGTATTAACCTGGCAGGACTCGCACACACATACACACGCACACACGCCTTTTTAATTCCTATCACACTGACTATTATTTCCCAGGCCTGTTTATTTTGGAAGGGCTGGGGGGGTGGCAGTGGGGAGTAGTGGCTCTTTGCTCTCTCCTCCTCCACCCCCGGCAGCAATAGCCCCATTTAAGTGGAGCATCATTCTCCCCCTCGTGCACCCACCACCTTGATATGCAAAGGGGAAGCCCTTGGATGTGAAGTTAGAAGGCTTTAGCACCAGTTTTTCAACTGGATTTCCTGCTGGATACTGAGAAGACTAAGGCTGGGTTTCCTCCTCTTTCCAGTGATGGTGGTGTTATTCTTCCCCACCAGCCACCTGGCTGGGACTGGCCCCAGGCCTGTGATGCTCAGCCCCAGGCATGCACAGTCCCCATGTCTCCCTGTAGTTTCACAGAGCCACTGTTCCACCCTGCATCAGCTGCAGACTGGAGCTTTTTGGAGCTGAGTCTACAGAGGCCATAGCAGATGAATGCCAAGAGCTCTTTTTGGAGGTCTTCCTTGGGAATGGGTTGCAAGCAGATTAGCAGTGGTGGGAGCTGGGCAGCTCCCTGCTTGCTCTGAGCCTTGGGAGTGAAAACCCCACTGGCAGCAAAGGCGAGTTCTACCTGTATGAGTTGGAGACTCCTATGCTGGCCAGGTGCTAGGAGAAACCATATCTGGTCCAGACTCAGAGGTGGACTGGGCAGATCCTACAGGCTCAGAGGTGGGAGTCTAAAGAGCGTTAAATCAGCTTCACAGAGAGAAGGAGCCTTGCAGCTGAGAGCAGGGACAAGACTAGCCAGGGAACCCGGAATGGGTTGTTTCCAGAGGGAGCTAAACTTGGGACAATTGGAAGGATGACAGAAGAAGCAGGAATTTGGGATGCTCAGCCAGCAGACAGCACTGCAGTGTGTTTGGGAGACTACCAGTGCCCCATGGGGATCATTATAGGCACTCAGTTGCTAGCAGTTCATAGCAAACCACCATGACATTAGGAGACAGTGGGACCTCCTTATATGAGGAGAGCAGGATGCCATCCCCTGCTAACTCCTCTCTGGCTGGAGATGTAGTCAATGAGCAATGTCTCCATGTAGAAGTCACTGCTGGCAGCCACCACAAGCTGTTGATGTTTTTTTGCCAGGCCAAGTACACAGTGCCCTACCTGGCATCCTCCAGGAGCTGGAAGGGAACCTGGACAGGTGAACCAGTTTGTATTGGTGATTAACGCTGAGCATGGCCCAAATGTATGGGGACTGGGAGCTGGCTCTGCAGGGCCCTACTCCTAGTGGCTGGTGGCCATGCGGATCCCAACTGAGTGTGAGTGCTTGTTTACTGAAATGGCTCAGGTAGGAGCCATCCCTATACTGCAGCCCTTCTGGTTGTCCCATCTGGCTGAGGGATGAGAGAGCCCTTGCTGAGCCCCTGCGTTGGTAGCCCTTTGGCTCAGAGCCGTACTGCCCCATGTCCAGGCAGGCTGGAATTTTGCAGTGGTCCTACAGTACTTTCCAAAGGCCAAAGCTGCAAGCTGTCAACGTGACACAAGCAGGACACGTGGCTCGGGCTGCTGGGAACACTGTGGCCTTTCCGGGATGTTCAAGTGGGTCCTTTCAGGCTGGAACAAATTGCGTGGGCAGCCGAGGGGTCTCTGAGAAATGCTCTGTGGTGGGAGCTGGTGTCTCTGCAAGAGGAGTTGCTTTCCATGCAAGGTCCCCCGGTCAAACATTTCAAAATCCTTTCACTCCCACGGTTTTCCTGCATATTCCCTTCAGAGCCTGTCAGTCAGGCTGCGATGGCCCCGCTGCGGGACAGGGCACCCAGCATGCCTGCAGCTTGCAGCCACCTCCTTCATCTCTGCATCCAGCACGTGTGTTTGTGCAAAGGCTGTGTCAAGGGCTGATGGGGGCACTCAACTCTAAGGTGCTTGGGGTAGGTCCCCAAAGGGGACAGAGTTTGGGGAAGGGTGACGTGCTCAGCACCAGCACTCATCCTCTGTATCTCTCCCTCTCTGAAGGGGGTGAATGCTGTGTGCCCCAGAGGTGTCCACATCCTCCTTCATGTCCCCCATAAAGCAGAACAGAGGTGCTGGTACCACTTCTCTCTCTGTGCTGGGCAGGTGTCCTCTTCCCCCTGCTCAGAGCAAGTAGTTGCAGCCATTCCCCCATCTCCTGTCCCCATGGCCCTATTTCTGCCACCCTGTGGCACCCTGATTGATGCTGTGGCTCAATCCACCAGCAAACACCTGTATCCTTCTGCTGGCTGTGCCAACCCTGCCAGCTTACAGGGCTGCAGGCAAGAGGGCTTCATCCTGATGCCAAACCGCTCCTGCTCAGCTCACGCCAGCAGATTTTGGAGCTGTTCGGTGCCAACGTCTTCTCCAATTAATCTTCTTCCTCCCTGGCTCCCTCCCCTCCTTGCTGGGCCACATCTTGGGGAGGATCCATTGATCTCAGAAGTGCCCAACAAAGCATCTGGAGCTCAGATTAGACTGTGTTTCCTAGCACCTTCTCCAGGTACCAGTGCGGATGCTGTCTTCATATTTGATGGTATTATTAACATGGGGAGAGGAGGAGGGGAGGAAACAAAGCACTAATTGATCTGGTAATAAAGTTAATAGAAGCTCTTATGAGCTTGCCCATTAAGAATAATTAAGAAAGGGTGAGTGAGGGGAGGAGGGTGAAGAGAAATCCACTAATTCTGGGGTCGGCTTGCTTGGTGAGGATGTACAGAAGCTCCTCCACTCCACACCTTTTGCCCTTGGCCTTCACCCCTAAACACTCTTCTGTCCCTGTTCCCAAGGTCCCAGGCAGGTCTGACTTCTCTAGCTGGAACTGGAACTGGGAGCTGAGAGCACAAGTCACTCAGGCCTGGGAGGTGTGATGTGGGGACCTTCCCTGTCAGTATCAAATAAGGAGGTAGTCCAATATGAACTTGGCAGGGATGGTGACCACACAGAGAGGGGGAACTTCTTCCATAGATCTCCCAGAAGAATGTGAGCACCAGTTTTTGCCATACTTTTCAGGGATGCCAGGACTGCCCTGGCTCAGAGGCTGGCTTGGAAGGAGCAGCATCCCTGTGCCAGGTTGTGGCCACTATGGACTCTCCAAGCTGGGAAAGGCCATGAGGCATCCTGGGCTGGAGACAGGATGGCTGAGCTTTGGCATGGAGAAAAAAAGACAGCCTCCAAGCCCTTGGTAAACACTACTGCCAAAAGAAGAAAAGAGCAGCTCAGTGGGGTCAGGTGTTAATACAGACAGGGCTGCTGCTACAAATGGCACGGAAAACAGGTGGGATTTCAGTGGCTGATAAGGGGAGACAGCAGGGACAGGTGGGGCTGTGAGACGGCAGAGGCAGGATCAGTCTGGCTGTGGGGTAAGGGGCTGTAGGGTACCTGGGCGCAATTGAGAGTAAACTCCCTGTTCCTTCCCTGTGCATGCAACTGCAGGCAGCATGCCATAGGCTGCCCATGTCATGCCCTCCCTGAACTCCTGGAGACACTATCCCCTGCTTTCTCCACCTTGCAGGGCTCCCTCTAAGTGGGTGCTTGGCTTGGTTGATGCTGCCAGCTACCAGCACTGATCTGGATTCCAGGGAGCTGGGCAGCATGTGCCAAATAAACAAGGAATTCAGAGGATGAGTGTGATGCTGCTGCTCTATCTACACCAAACAGCTGTCGCCGGGTGCTGGGCAGTGAGAATATCTGAGGACCCTCAGCCATGCTGGCCCCAGCTGCTGCCAGATGTGAAATGGGGCTGGAGGCAGTAAGTAGGGACCTGCCTTCCTTTGTGGCCCTTCCCCGCAGCAGTACACCAGTACCCCAGGTTTGCTCTGCCTGTGAGCTGCCCCAAAGAAGGGCAAAGTCCCCCCAGCACCCAGCAACTCAGTCTGCTCCTGGCCTGCTCCCAGTCCATCCATCTGCAACCAGCTGGAACATGCAGCCGGAGTAGACCTGCAGGGCAGGCGGATATGGGGTTATTTTGAGTGTCAGGTGGATTTTGCTGCAGGCACTGAAAAGCAGATACACGTAGTGGGGCTGAAGTGGCTCCCCGCCCACCACTGCACAGCAGCTCTCCCCAGCACTGTCCCCCAGCCCAGACCCCTACACATGCTCTTGGCTTTGCAGCTCGGCTCTGTCCCTCTCTGTCCATCCCTTGAGCACTCTCTGGACACAATGCTGTACCCATGGGTCTCTGGGCAGCCCTGCCAAACCCATGCATGACATTGACTTCTGTCCTCCCTGTACTACATAAAGGGTGGTTTCATCCTCGTGGGACCAGCACAACAGCTCTGAGACCCCTGGTCACAGGAAGAAATGGGCTGGCTTCTGCCAGTGGGGTGCAAGGAGGAGCTGGTGCCCAGGCTGAGTATGGGGACATGGTAGGTGCAACCTGGAGCATCCAACCCAGCTCAGGTTTGGTTGTCTGCATGCAGTGTCCATGACAGGATGAAGCGTGCCTGCCTGCCCTAGTGCCCCCCAAGCTGACACAGCAGGTGACTCTGTGTTTGTTTGCTTTGAGAAAAGGAGTGAAACCAGATCCAGTCATGCTGCTGTTTGTGGTGATACCCTGACCCAAACACAGAGGACATGGTAAACAGAGGCAGGATTCCAGTGCTCACTGGAGAGACTGTGTCCCTTCTGCAAGTGCCTTGGCCGCAGGGAAACATCTCCAAGCCACTTCTCAAGGTGTCCATCTCTGTCCCTCCTATCTCCACCTGCAGCCCTTCATTATCCTGTCTGGAGAAGAAAATCCCTTTTTTTTTTTTTTTTATTTTGTAGCACTGCCATGTGATGTGCTGGATACCAACACAGGCATGAGGACCAGGCTGGTGGTGTGACCCTGCAGAGGTTCCTGGACGCCCCTGCCACTTCAGCCTACGTGACTGGCAGAGAGTCCCCGTGAGGAGATCATTGACATCTTAAAAGCTGCTGCAACACTAGCTGGTGGCTTCAAAACACCCATATGTTCTACCAAGCCCTGGGGAGGGCAGCCAGGGCCAGCAGGCTCCAAATATTGATCATGGCCAGGTTGTTCATAGAACAAACATCTTTTCAAGCCCTGCCATTGGGGAGAGCCATGGCCAAATGTCACTGCTTTAAACACCCCCATGCGTAGAAAGAAGTGGTAGCTGTTCCTTGGAGCCTAAATAATGCAAATCAGCCCCCAGTGCCACCCATGGGTGACAGAGCCACCTCTTGCCATGGCAGACTGGGCATGTCCTGTGTGACTGTGAATCACCTCTGCACAGAGGGGACACCTTTTCTCCCTTGTGAATACAGGCTAACTAACGGGGCTTGAGATCCTCTGTGGGGGTGATCTCAAGCAGTGATTTACATTTAATTAGCCAAATGAATATGAAAATAGACTCTGCCCAAGAGCCTACTAATAACTTTCTGTGTTAATGGCTTGGGCTAATATAACTCCTCCCTGGAAGATCAGTGTGCTGTGCTGTGGGAAACAAGGGCCCAGCCAGGCTGCAGAGGGAACTGGAGTTGCCAGTGACATGCCAGTGAGCAGGGCAGGGTTTTTGCTGCTAAGCAGTCTGTGACCATGGACTGTCCCCTTCTTTTCAATGGGTGCTGTGAGTCTGATGTGGTCAAAGGTCTAAAATATGCAGTTATAGCTGCATGTATACGGCTTGGGGGTGGCTTTCCTGGTCCTAACTTTAGTGTTGAATTGATTAGTAAGATCTAGACCTGATTAAACATGCATTTTGTTATTGAGGTCTCACAACACAAGAGGAAGGAGTCCAGTATGACTGCAGCAGGAAGATCAAACAGCAAAACATAGTCATTGTGCAGGGTCAGCCCAGGAGCTGGATTCAAATCACATTGCATCTGACACCTGTGAGCTTGGTAAGGGCTTGTCTATAAACCCCCAGAGTTTCCGCTCTTTGGACCTTCCAGCAAATGTTAGGCTGTTGGTTGTTGGAAACAAATCAGGTGGTACTCACAGAGCATGGGGGGAAGCCTGCCCCAAAAGGGCAAAGCTCCCAGGACAGCCTGGAAACAAATGTGTCATAAGCAGCAGTCCTGGAGAGGGTGAAAAAAGGGCATTCTGAGTCAGATGTTATCAGGGAAGTTAAATAACATTCAGCTTGTTAATTGATGTTAATTAATTGTTAGTTATCTAATTAATGTTAATCAAGCCAGATGTTGCCTTTTTTTTTTAAATTTATTTTTGAAATATCTTCTGCAGCCCAAGCCAGTCTGCTCCCAGGGCATCAGAGGGCTGGCCTGACAAACTTGAAGACTTGTGTGATGGACGTGACCTAAGAAGCAGCTTTGATGGCTTTGCACTAAAACATAAATACACAGGGATGTCAGATGATGCCTGATTTTTGTGCATATTTGGTTTCTTGAACCCCATTAAACCTGATAAAGGCTAATATGGAGTGGATCCACTTAAAATGTCTTACAGTGGCTTGGGGTCTCCCCAGCCAGTCTTGTCTCTGATTTCTTGCTGTCCATGAGCCCCCCAGCGTCTGTGAAGGCTTCTGTCCATGGGAGCAGTGTTGCGTTAATCACTGCAACCTGATGGAGCCAGGCTGATAGATCTTCCCAGCATGTAAAATAACTCATGTTAATCACTGCTTGTTATTTATCCTTTTCTCTGTCTCGTACATGAATTATTCAGGATGATGCTGGGGGAAACTGGGGCAAGCAAAGCCACAAGAAAGTCGCATGGCTGGTATGGGTGGTCCCACTCACCCAGCTGGGAGGGCAGAGTGGGATTCAGTGGGGTTCTCTCTCTGGCCCTGGGCACATCCAGGTTGGGGAGGTGCTTGTCTGGGGTCTTCACTCTCACAGGGGCCACTGGAAATTAATTGCACAGTTGACAGCCATGTGCTGAACTCTTCAGGCTTCTCCACCTGGGCTTCTCGGGACAGGCTCTCCTCCCATCTGTCTTTGTGCTGACTGCAGGGCTGTGTCCATCATTGGCGCCGCATTTGTTTTGCTATGGGTATTTTTCTTTAGCCCCAATTACACTCAGGCTTACACCAAAACAAACAAGCCCTGGGATGTGGAAGTACCTGGCTGGCTCAGACAGACTGGTGCCGCGGCTGCCCCGGGGCTGATAAAGGACCCACGGTGTCACTGTGCTGGAGTCTGGGCTTGCAAAACGTGACATGGTTTTTCTTGACAATTAATCACTGGGGAGTGAGCAGCATCAATTAATGGGCAATTGGCCTGATTTTAGGTCAGGGTTTCCAGGCTGGGATCCTTTTGGCCCTCTCTCCACAACAAGGATGGGCATCCCCATTGTGGCAGCTGGATGCAAAGCCCCGAGGGACAAGGTGAGCGGAGGTGTGGGTTGAACCAACAGTAGTGGCAGCCAAGGGGCAAGTGGGAATATTACCAGTAAACCCTGACATGCAGAAAACAGACCCAGCTGGGGTGAGGACGTGACTGGCCCTGCTCTCACCACTGCCATCTATGCCCCAGCCAGGCTGGTGGCACATGTCCAGTCTGAGCCATGGGGTGTTTTGGGACCTGGATACTTTCAGGGTTTCAGTTCCCTGTGTGGCCCTGTGTGGGGTCAGAAGCAAGGGCTGCTGGCTTTGGATTTAGGGGTGAATTGAGATGCCTCTAATCCCAGCAAATGCAGATTTTAGGCTTTAGGAAAGGCTGCAGTGAGGTGGCTGCTTGCAACACTTAGCAGGGAAACTGAGGCACGAAAGTGGCTTTCCTAGGACTGAACCCCCCCCGATAAAACAGGACAATTGTAGCCACCCTCTGTGGCACGGGGGACAGCTCCTGGGACACCCCCAGCCCTCTCCAGCAAAGGGGGTTGAAGGATGGAGGTGCACATTTGTCTGCCGGTGGCAAGAGTCCATTCCTTTGGCCACTGACCACATCCCGCTGCATTATGGCTGCTCAGTGTCTCCAGTGAGAGCCAGTCTGGGAGCTCTGAAATGGTTCAGAGGAGTGGAGTTCAGTTCAGTTCAGTTCAGTGGAGGGGTACAGGATGAGAGAGTAATTTGATGCTCTGAGTGTCCAGAAGAGATCCTGCTAGAAATACCCATCTGACACTGTTTGAGATAAAGCAGGGGAGGGGGGTTCACTTTGCCTTATCGGACACATTTCCTCTAGAGAGATCTCCATCAGCTCAGAGAGGAAACTACTGAATTTTTGTGTTTTTGTGGCTTTTTTCCTTTTGAAATTTTTCAAGAGGGACAAATATGGTCAGGAAAAAAATGTTTCACTTGGTCCTTATTTTGTTGGTGAGGAAGTTTGAAGTTGGAAAGTTCCTGTCTCTATTTCCTTTTCTTACCAGAAATTTTAATTTTTTTTTCCCACAATTGAGATGAAGTAAAAAATACTGCCTGGAGAGCAAGGCAGAAAAGAAATTTTTAAGCTGAAGAAAAGCAAGTGACACTCTTGGAAAGCTGTATTTTTCATAATTATCCAATGGAGACAAAGTGAAGCACAAGCACAACGTGGGAATTTTCCCCACTACCTGAAAGCTAATTTAATGAAATTCTGTTTTTCAGGGACAGAAGCAGCTCATCAGAAAGCATTTGCAGACATCCCCATCCTCAGGACCCAACCCCCTGCCTCCCACTTGGACTTTCCACATGCTGGAGAGGCACAAAAGGACATTGTGGATGCCCTTATCCTTTGAAGACATGCAGCGGTTTTGCCTGGCCTTGCCTACCATGCAAACTGCTTCATTCCCTGTGTCTGCTGTCACCAGACCTTGCTGGGAAGGTTTTGGGGTCTCAGAGCTGCCCCACTCCCCCAGTTCCATTGCTGCAGGAGAGAAATGGCTACCAGCCTGATGCTCTTCCCCAGGGCCCCATCCAGGCACCTCAGTGGAGACTTCTCCTTCAGGGCATCTCCTCCTGGAGAGGTGGATACCCTCATCTTCCCTCCCTTCCAGCACCCCTCTGCCCCTCTCCAGCACCAGAGGTGCAGGTAGCAGGGTACGTGGGATTACGCCGTGCCAAGCAGGATGGCTGCTCACCTGGCACAAGACCAGGGAGCTGTCGCCTCACCACTGCTGTGCTGCTAAGCATCAGGCATTCAGCATCACTGCCCCAAAACCCATCAGCAGCTTCAGAGGATCCACCCTACAAGTTTGAAGCATGAGGAAATGCATTGTGGTGCACGATGTCTCATAAAAACTTCTGCAAGGCTGTGAACATGTTAAATACCAGTTTTGGTACAGCAGCACACCAGGACCAGACCCTGGGGAACACAGCCAGCCCTCAGGAGCTGGAAGTGCCTTCATCCATTTGACTTTCCAGCTCCTTTTATCATGGAATTTGAAAACTTACCACTCACTACCATTTTGCAAGTGCCCTTTTGTGCCTTTGGTCTTGGAATTGCAGCCCTGGGACATATGACAAACCACTTTCATTCATTTTCCTTCAAATTTTTCACCAAATCCCTGATCTGCTTCAGTGAGGAGACACTCCTCTAGCCTTCCAGGTTCTCAGTGCTCATTTTTAGCTGGGTTAACCTGTCCCAATCATCACTGAATATGAGGTTTGAGTTTGCTTGTAGTCAGGGCATTTCCCCAGGGCCCGGGTCTCAGGACCATGATGGCCACAGGGGTTCCTATGGGCAACAGGCAGGTAAAACAGGCACTGGTCAAACACAGCAGCCGAGAGAGAGGTATCAGCACACAGCCATGGCTGCAGTGCAGATGTGCTGGCCAAATGGTGGTCTGGGTCCCTTGCCAGCCTGGCAGCAGCATTAGGTCCTTGGAAAGTGAATTTTCCAGAATCTCAGTGACCAGCAGTGCTGAGTGTGTGGCCAGAGTGGGTAGTGCATTAAGTAGCTGATTGGGATGGTGATGGATGGGCAAGGTGTTTGGGGCTCATTAATTTCCTGGCAGGGATCGGCTTGTCATATCCTGTAATGCAATTGAAGGGGGTACACATCTCACTCAGGGAGCACAAGGAGGCAGAGCACTTCCTTGCAACATCCTCCAGCTGCACTGTGAGAGTTTAGTCCTGCTAAATGCTGCGCACGGCTCAGTCTTAGCTCTATAACCCTCAGCAGGGGCACTGCTCCCATTTGGCTGATTTCTTGCAGCTGCCCAGCAAAAGCTGGCTGTGCAGGGGATGCTAGAGCTTATCTTAGTGCTCCCTTGAAACCCCACTATCCCTGGGTTGCATGTGTCCTGGGAAGCCTTTGTCCTCTGGAAGTCTAGATGGGCTGAACCACAGACTACAGCACAGGCTGCAGTCACTCTTCCCTCCCCTCATCTCACTGTAGCAAACTTTGGGGCTTGCTGGATTCCCTAGAGCAGGGTCTCAGGTGTTCTGCAGGAGTGATCTCCCTGGTCCAGAGGTACACTGTGTGCAGCTGGGCTCCCAGGAGCGTGTGATGGATTACGGCCAGCACTGCTGCAGCTGGAGGACCCTGTGGCACAGGGCTGCAGTGGGACGTCAGGATGAATGAGCTTGTGCTCCCTCTCAGCCTGAAACTCCCCAAATCCCCAGCCTCCTCTCAAAGAAGCTGCTACTTCCCATCCTCCAAAGGACTGGGAGAGCACGGAAACCTAAAGATTTAAAAAAAGAAAAAAGCCCCTGTGGTGACAAACAGGAGCAGCATGGCTGTGAGCCAAGGCAGTGCTCACCTACCCTGGGGACAAGCTTGGGGGGACATACACAGCCCCTCCTGCTGAGCCTCGGGTGGGAAGGAGGCTTGTTTTTCCGGCTGCAGCATTGTTCTGCAGAACCTGAATAAACACCCAGCCTGGGGCACCCAGGCAAAGGGCACATTTCCCTTCCAGTGCCTGGAGTCTTCAAGGAAACCCTTTTTGCGTCTGCTTTTGGCTGACCCTTGGAAACCAACTCCACTCCTCTCAGTCAGCAGTGCCTGCAGCCACACCCTTGCTCTTGAGAGTGTGCGACAGGACTGTACTCCAGCTCCTATGCAGACATCTGGTGCATGGTCTCCTCTGAGACAGTCAAGATCCCTCATCTGCTTCTTCAGAGCCTAAACCCAGCACATCTGTGGGTGTGCTTGAGAAGCACTTTAATTTACCCTTTTAATATGAATGATGTTCAATAGTAATGATTTGATAGCTATTTAGTTATTCATACAGCTTGGTTACTACTACTGATTGGTTTGGTTTGATGTTACTTGCAGACAACAGGGAGCTGAGAGAAGGCTCAGCTGCCTGACAGTGAGCTGCAGCATCCCGAATGAGGAGAGAGATGCTCAGTGATGGCTGTCCCCAGGTGGGACAGGATGGGGAAAATGCCACTCTCTGGACTCAGGCCAATGGACAAGGTTTGAAACCTGCTGGTTTTGTGGCCAGATGCATCTAGGGAGCTGTGGCTGACTTACAGAGTTTTTACCTCTCTGCTTTGGGGAAATTTTCTGTCTCGGAGTCCACCCATTAGACACACAAGGGGGTCCAGGGCTTGGCTGGGATCTACCAGGCTCTCTTATCCTGGGCATGCTCTAACAGCAGAGACGGCACTCATATGCGGAAGCTGGCTGTTTGTGCTGGGCATGGAGCCTGGAGCCAGCACATTCCCCAGCTCAGCACAGGGCTCTGGCTTTGACTGCTGAAGCTCTCACAGGTGCAGCAGCACCTGATGGGCTCAGGGCAGGACCTGAGTCACTCTGAGAGGTCAATGGCAGCAGTATACTGAAATGTCGAGGGACAATGCTGTTCTACAGGGCAGCAAAGGACTCGTATGAGCAGCTCTAGAGGCACCAGCAAGAAGGAGCTGCCAGGCCAGAATTAATGTCCGGGGTATAATTTTCCCATGCCATTCATGACTTTTAACCTGGGTGTGTCAGCGCTTGGAAGCATGTGTGTCCCTCATTTCATTCCATGCTAAATCAGATCTTGCCCCTGTGTAGGAAAGAGCTACTGCCTGCCCAGCCTACTTTGCAGTGTGGTACTGGCGTTGCTCAGAAAAGGCAACACTCTTCTCCAGGGCATAGGAGTTGGGGAGTGCAGGCTACTGCCCAGGGAGCAGGTTAGCAGCACACTTTGTGTCTCCTATCCAAAGCACTGAAAGGGCTGCAGATGAACTAAGTGAGAGACTAAGTAAATAAAGGATTGACCTTCAACCCCAGGGGCCAGAGGGCAACTGCAAACTAGTGCTAATGTGAAATAGAGAACCAAACTTTGCGGACTCTGGAGGAATTTGCCCTGGAAGCATCAAAGAAGGCAAAGGACTCTTGTATCACCCTGTCTGTATCAACATCGGGATGATGGCCCTGCCACCCAGAGGACCAAGCTCTGGCCGGTGGCTCTCGGAGCGATGCTGTTTCAGTTCAAGGGCTGAAGCAGGAAAGGGCTAGAGGGAAATCCCTGACTTTGATGCTTGACAGGGCTCACACTTTCAGCGTGATGCCCTGTGGGCAGCTCAGCTCAAGCAGTTTGCTGTGTATCCCAGTGTCCTGCAAAGATATTGTGGGGCTGCTGTGTGCCCTGCAGGTGGATGGACCTGGACACTGGTGCTTTTGTGTTAACCCATGCGCTGCTGGAAGTGGGGACAGCTGGCAAAGCTTGGGCTGTGCAGTACAGAGTTTTCAAAGGACTTCCTAAAAAGGGGTCACATCTAAACGCCTGAGGCTGGGCAGCCAACATTCTCAGTTACTTTTGACCATATGCAAATGGACACATGGCTGAGAGTCATACGATAGAGGCAGAAGACCACAATGGATGGATGGGTCAATAGGAGCTGGCAGATGGACATGGCCACAGGAGAGAGGAAAAGACAAGCAGATAAAGATGAGAGCTGGAGATCCGCAGAGGAGAGCTTTGATGGGAATATTTTGACTCAGGTATTCCAACTGAGGGAAGTGGAACCAAGGGATCGTTTTTGTTAATGCTTTTCTTGTCTTGGCCAGGGAGAGAGGTAAGGGTCTGCCTGTTATTAACAGCTTGAAACACGTGGGCTGGCACAGAGCACTTCTGACGAACCCACAGGATCTCAAATACTGATAGTCAGGCACTAATTCATTCACAGGATCCTGGTCATGTGCACAAACCTCCCTAAGCCTGTGGCATTATGAAGGGCTGTGAGTGATTTACATCCTATTAGCAGCCAACTGGTCTGCGTGTTACCTACAGCACAACCAGACCCTCTGGGCTACTTAAAACTCCACTTGCTATTTCAGTTATCCCCGAAATTGTGCTTCCTCTCTTGCAACCGATGCCACGCTAAGGTGCTTGCTTTCCCCTTGGTGCAAAAAAACCCAAAAAAACAAAAAAAAACCCAAACAAAAAAACCCCCACCACCAACAAAAAAACCAACCAACCAAAAAAAACCAAAACCAAAACCCCAATCCCCTAAAGTGCCCTGTTAAGAACTTCCACATCTGATTGAGCTGTTATTAATAGGGAGATTGTCTGGTGTCACTGCACAGGCATAAAATACATTATCACATAATCTTATTTAGCAAACACTTGTGTGGTTTCACCCTTGATAATTGCATTTGGGAGATGCAATATTTATGAAAGGGGAGAAGGAAATGTCTTGACTCATCTCCTCTGAGCAGTAAAAGTCCTGGGAAAAAGTGGGGGAAATAGCGTGTGGGGGGCATAAAGGGGATGTCAGAACTGCTGTTTCCTTTCCAGCGGGTTCAGTGCTCTGTTTAAACTCCAGCTTTGCCACTGAGCTGCTCCTAGAACTGAGGGAGGCTGGGGAATGAACCCGGGTTTTGCACTGAAGTGTGTCGGACCCCAGCGCTCTCCCGGCATCTCTCTGCAAATCCTGCCGCGAGCTCGCTCGCTGCCTTGCGTTCTCTCTTACTCTTAGTTGCACCTGCGAGGCTCTCCGGTGATGCTGTACTCGGGGCTCGGCTCCGAGCCTGCTGCCCGCTAAACAGGAAGATGGATCAGGATTTCTCCTCGGACTGAAATCCCCCCCAACCGGCCCCGCATTTCTGTGTCGGACCTCACAGCCCGAGAGCAGGAGCCGAGGAGCAGAGTTTTGCCCTGAGTACAGCATCTCGACCCTGGGAGCTCGGGTCTGTGTGCTCACCTTTCTCCCCACCTCTGAAGCCTCAGCTCCTGACACTTCCAGTTTTGGGGGAAATTTGCGGCACGGGATGAACTACTGAAAGTTGCCTCTGTTTCCCAGGGCATGCTGTAGGGAAAGGAGAGAGCCGTCTTGGAAGATTAAGTAATGCCTCGGATAGCTCCATTCTCTCGGACTGCTGAAATATTTGTTCCCAGAAATCAAAGCTCATTTCCCCACCTACAACCACCCACGTCTCTCCGTACCCCCAGTGCCCGTTTTCCTGACTTTCCAGCGAGGCACTGTGGCCTCTGTTGGGGTCCCACAAGCTCCCGCTCCGGAAAGTCGTGGAGGGAGCAGTGATAGGAAATAGCGCCTTTCCCCAAATCCCGACCCTGTTGGCACTGGCAATTCAAAGCCGCTGGTGATGTGCAGGGAACTGGAAAACTGGTGTCATCTACTCTTCTCCCTGAATTATGTTTACACACCCTGTTTAATCTGTTTGTTTTCTGTCGTGCTCTCTCTAAACTGTTTTCGGGATTCCACATAGATGGTTAGAAACGTCATCCGCAAAACCTTTGGGATGGCGCTGGCTCTGCCTTCTCCCCGTCCTCGCTTGGTGAATCGCGAGGCTGCAGCATTGGCTTTTACAACGAATTACGGGTGTAAAATGCAATTAACACAATAGTGGGAGATGCAATAAATTGACTGAATTTACAAGTGTGGAGATTGCTCTTTGCATCAATGGCCAATCGTGTTCAAATCCAGATAATCCCTTGAGGTGCCCATACCCGGGGCATTGGTCCCCGGCCGGAGCTCGCCTGTTGTTTTAGCCCGCGGGGACCGAGTTGTGCCACGAGGGGAGGATTAGAGTTTGCAAATCCTGATGATTTTCTAATTCTAGATCATTTCCCCGGTTTTATGTCACGGTTAATCCCAAATATCCTGTTCCTCCGTATCTCCGGTACTGCAGACGACATGTAGCGAGTTTTGTAAGTGCCCTGACAGAATTTAGATGTATTCTTAAACGTTAGCAATGAGTTGAGGAGAAAAATCAGATGAATTATGAGCAGGGTGGTCGTTTGCTAGGAAACTTCCTCCTACCAAGCATTAGTTCCAAAACTTACGTTTCGGAATGTCATAAAATAAATGGTACAAAACCTCATAACCATTAATTTCGGTTATATACAGTATGCACATGTCAGGGAAAAAATCCCTACGTCGTTAATGACTGTAACCCATAATCTGTAGCTCTGGAATTTGTCAGTACCTTTTGTAGGTACAAAACTATTTTCTTTTATATTTATTTACAGATATTCCAGCCCATATAAGAATAACTTGTAAAAAGACAGGTGTAAATAAGGAAAAGCGTCTGAACCCGCAGAAGTCCCTTAACTTCGGGGACCGAAGGGACCCGTGGGCACAGCAAGGACTCGCCCCCTCAGCCACCCATCTGTACGGCAGCTGCCTGGGGGTGGGAGGGGGCTGCCCCCCCTGCCCGGCCCTCCTTTCGAAAGGCTAATGCAAACAGCAGCAAATTAGACTTAAGTTTACCCATCGGTTCTGCCATGATTTGTATTTGCTTTTTGCGTGCTAATTGAGCTCGGGGGGCGGGGAGCGGGGAAACAACAAACAAACGGGAGGATTTACAGAGAAAGGTTTTGAGATTTTTATAGATAAGCCCGTATCAATGTTTGCAATAATGAAGACCATTATTATTGGATCTTCTCGTTCATTAGTGAAAGCTACTCTGTTAGCGGAGCCGGCAGGGTGGGCTGCTCCCCTCCCGACCGGCGTTGGGAGCTGCCTGCGCTCCTGCCCCTGAGGGCGGCTTTTAGGAATGGGGGGGTCAGGGAAGAGAGAGACAAAAATCTGTTGACAAAACAGGACTTTGTCTGATGCGGAAAAGGCCTAGGGCTCGGGGCTGGCGGGAGACAAAGCGGCCGCCGCTCCCCCGGCGAGCGAACAAACAAGGCAGCTGCCGGCAGCCGCGGCCGAGGGCGGCGAGCAGCCCTCATGGGCACAGGGGAGTCGCAGGATCGGGGCCATGTCACGACTGCCACCCTCTGTATCGCGACAGGCCTGGCTATCGCAGGTGTCAACGTTTCTCAGACCGGGGGAGATCAGGGGGAAGACGGTGAAGGGACGCGGGTGACCAGCCCACGTCTGCACCCTTGCTGTCACGGAAAGTGTAATTAAACTGTGAGTTAATAACGGGGCAGAGCCCCCGGTGTCCCCCACTGCCGTCGATGCCCTCGGGGGTGGCGGCCAGACGCCGTTCATTAGCGGCGCTGGTGCGGGGCGGGTGGCCAAGGGGACGGGGCTAATGGGATTACACGCATTTCTACACGGTGGAGAGAGGGGCTGGTGCCGCAGGACCAATAATTTATTGGCAGATGCTCCTCCGGCAACCGGCGATATTGAATATTCATGGCGCGCCGCCGGGCACCGCAGGCCCCATCGACCACCACCCCGTTTCCTCCCCTACCGCGAGTACCTCCGGCTGGTGAGGGCCGGTAAGGACGAGAGACCCCCTGCCTGTTGCATGGAGCTGGTCAGTCCCGGGGCAACGGCAGGTGGGAGGCAGTCGGCGGGAGCAGGTCTCTTTGGGACTCCACGGCACCTGCATTGCGTGCGCCCGCAGGTGCGATGACCGTGTTCTTCCCTCTCCTGAACCTCTTTTCTCCAGGAAGCCAGAGACCACAGGGAGACGAGGGGGTAGTTTGCGGACTGCTCTAAATACTTATTTTTGGTAGATAACCATTGCCTCGGGAGATGTCGTTGACAGAGCGCGGAGCCGGCCCTGCTCCCCGGCCCTGCCGCTCCTTCCCTGCCGTATTAACTCGTAGCCCCTCGGTCGTTTGTAACCATAAAGGGGAGAAATATTGTTGCGGGCGAAGTTCTTGCGATGCTGCGGCTCCCGCTGCGCCGGGCACTTTATACTCATTAAGTGCAGCGGCGCTAAGTCATTACTGTAATAAGGAGTTATGCTGAATGCACGGGGCCACGTTTCCAAAGCCATAAATTACAACTGTCAGTGCGTATTCGAGGGATCAACAGAGCTGGGAGTAATTATTTACAGCGTGCTTTATAGAGCAATTAAAAATTCCCAAATTGTGTTAATTGCTTTTAACGCGCAGAAAGCGCGGGCCGCCCTTCCCGCGGACCCCGAACCGGGGAAAAGCCGCCGCTGTCCGTGCGGGCTCGGTCTCGGTGGGAACTGCGGAAAACGAGATTTCCCGTTGGGAAGCCCGCACCCCCGCGGGAGCCCGGCTGGTTGGTGCGGGAATCGCCCTGCTTCGCTATCGGCGTCTGTCGTGACACTTGTGACATAACTTAGTGAGACGGCAGCGCTGAGAGGCAGAGCCCCGACGGCAGCGGAGACCGCGACCCCACCGGTCCAAGGAGAGTCGAGGGACGCCCGACAGGTGGTCGTGGCCCCGGAGCTCTCCGGCCAGCCCCCGTGAGCAACCCAGGTCCGCACGGCCTCGCGTGGGCACTGGCGCCTTCGCCGTTTCACAGGGGAGAGCAGAGGGAGGAGATGGACGTGTGGAAGGGTGGGTAATACCCTGGCTCGGGGAGCTCTCAGCCCAACGAAGTAAGAAGTGAGGGAAGGAAGAAGTCGGGGTGCATCCGTCTGCTGAGGGGGTGTTTCTCACAGCGCACCTGCCCGCGGCAGTTGCTCATTCTCCTTTCAGCAATGTGGGAGGATTTTACACGTTCCAAAAAGCACTGCCCGAAGTGCAGTTTTCGGAGAGAGCCTGACGCGCTTTGCTGGGATTTTGCCAAGGTCCCAGGCACACTACTTTTGTCCCTGGGTCCCCTCAGGAGGGCTTGTATTTCGCAGCAGTGTCCCGGCCAGCAGCTGCGAGGCAGGGAGGCAGCTTGTGATGTCGAGCTCCTGGGAGCCCCGAGCTGTTAAGATGCTCAGGGGCCAAGGGGAACTGTGGCAAGCCAGCAAGGCAGAAGAAAAGGGGAGTGGAGGGTGGAGGTCAGGCCCTGGCTGGGCTGCTCCTCTCTGTTAGCAGGAGGCAGATGCACCCAATCAATGAGAGAACCTGAGAAAAGATCCCTGGGCCTTCCTGGGGAGAGAGAGGGGAGACATACATCAGGAAGAGTCCTTGTCTCAATTACCATTTTCTAGCATGGATATACTGGGCCCCCAACCCTCAGCTGAGGCAGGATTGAACCACCGCTTTGGAAATGAGCTTGTTCCAGCAGCTGCTCAGGGAAAGTGAAAGGGGACAAAAGTTTCAAGGAATATGGCAGGAATATGTAAGTGGCCATGGATACTTGAAGGGGGTGAGATGCTCTGGAGAAGTAGAGACCAAGAGCATTGGGCTTCATCAATGTACTGATTTTGCAGCAACTTAGTGCACGTGTCAGCTCCTGCACTGGAGGCTTTCATCCAAGTCCAAAGAGGTGTGATGCAGCTTGTTGGTGTTTCCTGTGAAAAAAAGAATTTCTCTGTCCAGAGAAGAAACCCTACTGCCCTAAACAGCTTTTGGGGCAACCACCTGTGAATGTCCGTCTCCCTGAGCTCTGCCTAGAGTATGATATCTGAATTATTTTTTGCAGGGCCTGACATTCAAAGCCCTACCAAAGACAGACAAACCCAGCCATCAGCAGGTGGGAGCATACTGGCTGGGAATCCAGACAGAGCCAGCTGGGCCAGGATGCCTCTGCCCACCACTCCAGAGATCCATTTGTAGGATCATTGGGTGCACCTCCCAGCAGGTGCTGACCCTCATAAATTCTTCTGTTGGGCTGTGAACCTGAAAGCACTAAGACTGGCCCTGATGTGTCTTAGTGTGTGAACTTGCAGCACTGCCTCTTTATCCCCAGAATTAGGGAGTTGACCCTGAGATTAGCTTACTTAGTTAAAGCGTGTGGCTAATAAAGCCAAGGTTGTGGATTTGATCCCTGTATGGGCCATTCACTTAAGAGCTGGGCTTGATGATCCCTGTGGGTCCCTTCCAATTCAGAATATTCTGTGAACTCTGTGAAAAGCTATATATTGATTGCCAGCCCTAATGAGACAGGACATCTTCAGAGCCTTGTGCTTTACAGTACTGCCCAGGCCACAGCCCCAGAGAGCCCTAGGGGAAACCGAGGCCAGGAGCAATTTGAACTGGAACATCTGAACTGAGTGCTGTCCTGGAGCTTAGACACACAGTGCCCAAACTTCCCATACCAGGAGCTATGTGGCTTTCCCAAGGATGCAGGTGAGGTCTGTGGCTTGTGTGTGGATTAAATCCTGGGACTGTGCATCATCCTAAACCCACTGATAATTCCCACTGACTTACAGAAGTGTTGAATCCCAGTCAGGACCTAGCCCTGCCTGCCCTTCTCTTTTGTCCTCACTGGGTGCTGTGAAGAGGAAGTTCTGACTTGCCTGTGGTCTGTCTCCTGGCAGGTTATATTGCCCAAAAGCCCCTACCTTGGGCTCAGCAGCTGGAGGCTGTGACCCTCACTGGTGATGACCTTGTAATTTCTCAGGGCCAGTCCCTCTGGGCCCCTCCACGTCTGCTCAGCCTGGGGGATCTCTGGCACAGGGGAGGCCGAAGGGTTTGCCCAGCGCTGAGTGGGGCCTTTGGGATGTGCAAGTAGCATTGGAAAGCTGTTATTTACTAGAGAGGGGGCCTCTCCTGGATCTCTGGTCTTGTCAGCAGATCTGGGTCCCTCTGGATGTCAGAGCTCACTGTCAGGGGACTCTGTGGCACTGTGCAGGACTGCACATGCTTTATTGCTTCCCTTTGGAGACAATCTGACATACTCAGGGCTGGTGAGCAGGCTCTGCCCCACATCTCCCATCCGGGAAGGGGTTGGAGAAGAAGCCTAGGCAGGTACTGGAGAAGGGCAAAGGCAGCTGCAGCCCTAGGGGACAAGAAGCCCTCCAGCCTGAGGGCAGCCTCCTGGCCCTGGCTGGCCCCAGCCCTTGCTCCCTCCCTCCTCTCCCAGCTCCTCCTAACCACAAGGACTTTGGTTGATGGAGCTGGCGCCAGCGAGTTCCCTGAAGAGTTCAGAAGTCAAGAACTGAGGCAGGTATGGGGAGGGGGGGAAACCCGACCCCAGTGGGCAGGCAGAGCTGGGCGGTGAGGGGGCCGGGGTGGGGGGGAGGGCAGGCGAGCCGGGCACCAGCCTGGCACGGACCAGGAGGGCAGCTGTGGGTTGCTGCTGCTGCTGCTGCATACTGTCTGCACAGCCTTCCAGTTGTGGGACTGTGGTGGTGGTGCAGTGATAGTGATGGGACTTGGGGTGTCACAGCAGGGTTGTGGCTGGGGTAAGGATGGAAGCTACGAGCACTGGTGTGTCAGTGTGTGCCTGTGTCAATGTGAACTTGTGCATCTTTGAGAGTGTGGACTGTGTGAGTGGGGGTGTGTGTGGGGATGTGGATGGGATGTGTCTGGTGGGGGGTGAGGTGTACCTGAGCGCATGGGCACAACTTTTTATGCCAGTGCATTTGTTTTGCATGAGAGATACCCCAAAGCTGGCTATCTTGTGAGATCTCCACGGCCCCCTGCGGGCATTAAAAACCACAGGCACGATGAAGACATAAAGGGCAGCCTTCGGCCTAGCCGGAGAGGAGGGGGCCTGGAGGGCCGGTCCCAGCCAGGAGCGGGGAGGACTGGGTGGGCAGAACTCAAAACAGCGGCAAAACCTCGGCGCCGCGGTCGGGAGTGCTGGGTTGCGCTGGGCAGCGCCGGTCGGCAGCAGCGGGGGGACGGCAGAAAGGAGACGGCCGTGCCTCTGCCCCACCGGGGGCTCTGCCCTCTGCGCGAAGCAGTCACCGACGGACCCGGGTCACAACAAGTTTTGCCGCAAATTGCGATAACGGCCTTCATTTTCATTTTGTATAAAGCATTTTAAACAACTTTCTGGGCTGGTTTTTGTTTGTTTGTTTGGGGTTGGGGTTTGTTTGTTTGTTTGGGGGGTTGATTTGGTGGTTGTGGTTTTTGTTGTGTTTTTTGTTTGTTTGTTTGTTTTTTGGGGTTTTTTGTTGTTTTTTTTTTTACGATAACACTCATCTCCCGCGGGCAGGAGCGGGAAAGAACGGCGGTGGCAGACGGCGGGCCCGGCAGCAGCGGGTGCCTCGTTAGCCCTCGCCCCGCCGCGGTGTGCGACGCTGCTCCGTGGGGAACAGCTGGAGCCGGTCATCGTCCTGGGGGAATGAGCCCCGCCCCGGCTCTCCGGGGGGAAGTGTGCACTAGCCCATCGCCTTCTCCCGTCATACCACTTCCACGGGTCTGGGCACTCGTGGTGTGCCCTCCTGAACGCCTCAGCTTCGGGGTCTGGGGATAGGAGAGCCCCCGCCTCGTCCGCGCCTTTTTGAGAGGTGCTGAATTTTGAAATAGAGAACAACCTTTCGGAACAAAGGGGCACAGCGGGTCTGGGATCCCACCAGGATAAGATTCCCCCTCCTTCAGCCCTTGCTCGAGATAAGCTGCAGCCCACGGGAATCGCGGCCCACGCCTGATTCCCCGGCGGGGCCTAGCAGCCAAGACCCCCCTTCCCAGCAGCCTGTGGCCACAAACTCTGAGACCAAACGTTCCCACTCTACCACCCGGTACTTACCACTCATTCACCCCCCAGTGCCCTGCATGCACCCAGTGCTCACTTTATAAGGCCAAGCCGGGCAGTTTTTTTTTTTTTTTTTTGCGGGGAGAGGTGCGGGGGGGTAAGCTGGGGAAGAAGAAACTCCTTTTCTCGTGTGCTCTTCTCTGCTGTCATTCACTGGGCTTGCTCTCAGCATCCAACCAATGGAGAGTGAGGGCCTGCAGCAGTAGGCCCTGGGTAGGGTGATTGATGGGCAAGTGGGGCGGCGGACGATCGCACTCGCACTCTGCCGCGTTCTCTCTGCTCCGCGGGGTTCCCGGCTCCCCACCGCCCGCCGCGGCGAGGGGTCCCCGGGGCACTCTTGTGTGTATGTCGCGCGTGTGTGTGTGTGTCCTGGGTGAGTGGCTCCTGGCGTGAGGTGGTTGTGTCTTGGTGCCTGGCGGTGCTGGGTCTTATCGGAAAGGGACCAGTGTGCGTAGGTGGGGATATCGTGTCTCGGCTCCTGGAAGCTGTTGGGTGGTGGGTGTGTGTGGCGTGGTTGTGTCTCCAGTGTGTGGGTCCTGTGTCTCGCTGGCCACGGCTGCAGTGTCCCGGGCTGCAGGATTGTTTCGCTCTTGTGCCTGGGTTGCGCATGGCTCTGCTGGTGGATCTTCGTGCTGAGCGTGTGGCTGCCGTGTCCCGGCCGTGCGTGGCTCTGCTGGGGTTTCTTGAGGTGTGCGACCGTCGTGCTATGGGACTGAGCGCGTAGCCGGCGTGTCCCGCCTGTGCGCGGCCCCGTTGCCGGTTTCGGGGCACTGCGGGGCTGTGCTGCCGTGCCCGGGGCGGAGGTCCGGCTCCCAGGCGGTAGCATGGAGCACCTCGGCGCTCACCACCTGCACCAAGGCCAAGCCGAGCCCATCAGCTTCGGCATCGACCAGATTCTCAACACGTCGGAGCCGGGCAGCTGCATGGTGTCGCACCCGCGGCTGCAGGACTCGGCGGACTACGGGCTGGGCTGCATCGTGGGCAGCGCCTATAACACGGTCACGGGTGGCTACGGGGCGAGCGGCGGCTCGGCCGGCTCCTACAGCGGCACCTCCTGCAGCATGGGCGGCCTGCCCGGCTCCTACAACGTGAACATGGCGGTGAGCATGAACGGCAACAGCTTGAGCTCGGCCGGGGGGGTGATCCGCGTCCCGGCCCACCGCCCCGTGGCCGGCGGCGTCCACCAGCCCCTCTCCGCCGCCGTACCGGCGGTGAACGGCATGAACAGTCTCACGGGGCTCACCTTTCCCTGGATGGAGAGCAACAGGCGGTACACAAAAGACAGGTTCACAGGTGAGTCGGACCACCGGGACACCCCTTCCTTCCCCTGCACCCGCTGGCCCTCTCCGTTCCCCGCCGCCCGGCCTCGGCGCGACAGCCGGTGCTTAGCGGGGAACGCAGGATCCGGCCGGGGATCTCTCTGGCCGGGTGGAGAAAGCGGCCCGGATGGTCCTGGGAAGTCAGTCTCGGAGGAGGCCAGAAGAAAGACGGTGTGGGAAATCAGGCGCATTCAGTCTCCACTAAATGCGTTATGTTTCTTTTTGTTTGTTTGCTTTGACTTTTTTGGTTGGTTTGATTGTTTGTGGGGTTGGGGGTTGTTTTATTTGTTTGGTTAGTTTTTATGTGTGTGTATTTTTCTATTGGTTTGGTTTGGTGTGGGTTTTTTTATTATTTTCAAGGGGTTTTTTATTTATTTGTTTTTGGTTTTGTTTGTGGTGTTTTGGTTTGGTTTTTTTTTTGTTTTCTTTTTTCTGTGATGCGGATCGGGAAAGGTGGGCAAAGGAAAAGGGATGGAAAACTCGGCACACCACCTCCCGCAACGCCCGGCCACGGCTGTCCGCTCCCTGCCGCCGAGCTAACAGCCGGGGAAACTTTCCTTTAAAACCGGGAGTTATTTGGGAGGAACGTTGCGGCCGGCGGCCCCGGCCCTCGCCCGCCCGGGAAGGCCGGCCCGGTGCGTACCGTAACCCGGGTGGTTTTCCCTGGCTGCGGATTTCAGCTCAGCCTTTTTCCCCACCAAAAGGGACTCTCTGCAGTCCCGAGCAGAGCTGGGCTCGGGCTAGAGCCGCTTCCCGGACTCGCCGACGTTTCCAGGTGTAGCTGGGCTCGTCTTTCGGCGCTAACAAAGGAAAACACTCGAACAACGAAAATAAATAAAGACGCAAACAAAAAAAAAAGCAAAGAAATTGCAACGGGGAAAAATCAGCGCCCGAACCGACCTCTTTTTCCGAGGGCGGAAACCGAGGCCCGATTTTTGGAAGTTCCCGTTTAATTTCGACCCGATGGCGCTGGGTTCAGGCGCGGCCGCGGGCGGACGAATGGGCCGTTCCCCTGGCAGGCACTGGGCTGGATTTCACGCAGCCTCTTCCTGGCTGAGACACAACGCAACTTTTCACTAATTATTTTTTCGTGGGGTTAGGAAAAAAACCAACCAAACCAGATGCATTTATTTAAAACAAAAACAACAACAAAAAAGCAAACAAAACAACGAATAGGAACTCCCGGGACGTTACTTCCCGCTTACGAGGCACCGGGGCCGGCGGGGTTACCGCCGCACGCAAACGAAATTAGCCCGAGCCCGGTTGGCACGGAGCGCAGAGCCCCGTCCCGGCGCCAGGACCGCCTGTCACTGCTGACCCCCCGCTCCCCGCCAGGCGTTTCGCTGGGCAAGCAGCCGCATTCCTCGCCGTCGGAGCCGAGCGGTGCCCGGTGGGTGCCCGCAGCACCGAGGGAAGGCGCCGGGGCCGCCGCCGAATTTTTGCAGCCCGTGCGTGTATGTCGGCGGGGAAGCGGCGGCTTCCCAGCGCGGGGGTGGGTGTCCCTAGCCCAGCACCCGGGAGCCGAAGCCCCTCTGCTGATGTGTCGCTGCTTGCTTCTTTGCCTCTCATCCCCCTTCCTCCCGTGTCCCCCCCAGTGGCCCTCTCACCCTTCACTGTAACACGCCGTATAGGTCACCCCTACCAGAATCGCACGCCCCCCAAGAAGAAGAAGCCGCGCACCTCCTTCACCCGCCTGCAGATTTGCGAGCTGGAGAAGCGCTTCCATAGGCAGAAATACCTGGCCTCGGCCGAGCGTGCTGCCCTTGCCAAGGCCCTCAAGATGACAGACGCCCAAGTGAAGACCTGGTTCCAGAACCGGCGCACCAAGTGGAGGTGAGGGACTGCGGGGCTTGGTGGACTGGGGTGCTGGGGCAGCCCGGGGTGGGCAGGCCTGGCTGCCACCAGCTCTGGAGGGGCAGTGGTGGCCTTGCATGGGTTTGCAAGCCCTGTGTGTGTGTGTATGTGAAAGTGTGTGTACACGTGCACGTGCATGCACAGCCCAGTGTGTGCAGCGCCTGTGGCTATGAATGTGCGTGCGGTGTGTACGTGTAGGCTGTGTGTCACAGGCTGGTGTGTGTGTGTGCGCACCAGTGGGTGTGTGTGCGAGCAGGGCACGTGTGTGTAACTCTGCACGGTGAGCGTGAATGTTTTTGCATGAGGGCCATGTGTGCCCAGGTGTGCCCACATACAGTGTGTGCGTGTGTGTGAATGTGCGTGGGGGTGTGAGTGCACTGCAGTGCAGGCCGTGCGTGTTTGGTGTGCGTGTATGTGCGTTGTGTGAGCACTCCGGATCTGCGTGCGAGGTGTGCATGTATGCAGCCTGCATGAATGTGTGTGCACACACAAGTGCATGGGGGCTGTTTGCAGTGTGCTGTGCAGTGGGTGCAGTCAGTTTCACCAGTTTTCACCAGTGGGTGCATTGGCTCCCGCGACTCTTTCCTCGGTAGTGGCATGTGCGAGTCCCCAGCCTGGAGCTGCTGGAGTATAGGGCTCTGCATAACGTGGAGATTTTCGTCCCCCTGGGGATGAAAATTTCATCCTTCGTGGCGCCTCCTTGCCCAAACGCTTTCTTTTTGTTCTGCTGCCGGGCGTGCCGGTAAAGCCGGAGAAGGAAGAGGAGGCTAGGCTCAAGCGGACCCTCCCGAGCTCAGTGGCCGTAACCCTGCCCCTCCCAAGCTGCACCTTCCCGGGATGTCCCCGGGGGAGGCACTGCAGCCCTAAGAACGTCCCCCTAGCAGGGCCCGTGGCGGGGTGCTAGGCAAGGGGGAGCTCCCTGAGAGAGCAGAGAAAGGGGGTGTAGCTGGCTACTGAGCACTGGGTGCTGGAGTGTAGACAGGCAGCACCTTCTTCAAAATGGGGAAAAGGACTTTCTGTGGGTCTCCCCGAGACTTAATAGCAGAGTGAGGATTCTGGGGTTGGTTAAGAAATGCGGGACAAGGAATTTGAAACCAAGTGTGTGTGTGAATCCCCAGTCCCAGTGAGTCCTTCCCTAGAGAGGCCATGGAAGAGTAGTTTCCTCGGTGTTAGGAAGTCTCTAGCTGGAGTAATCTTTGTTGACTAGGAGCAGAACACTGGAGGAGGAATAGTCCTGCCACGGCTTTCAAAACAGGGTCAGCTGTATTTTCTAACCAGGTTTCCTAAGGAAGTGAGGCAAATCCATCTGTCAATACTCTTTGCGTTTGTTGGCTAAATTCAGCCTCTTTTGGCAGAGGAGCAGAGGATATAAACCTGTTCACATGTTTTACAAAAAATAGCTGGGTAAAGAAAAACAAAATCCTGGTTCTGCCTAAGGGGAAGGCTGTAGCTAGACCTCAGCTATAGTATTAGACATGGGAGAGTCCCCACCAGCCTGAGCCAGAGGGACACAGGCATGTAAAGTTTGCTTGTACGCATCTTGGGTGCATGTTGGGTGCTGTGATAGAGATGTGGGTGCCCCTGGGTGATAGTACACCCAGCTCACTGCTCCAGGCCCCTGTGCTGGGTAGTGGGCTCTGAGCAGTGCCTGGAGCACTGGGTGCTGCAAGGAGCCGCTATGGGCTCAGCCTGAACTCGACAGCAGGAAGCAACTGAGAAAAGAGAGTTGGTTTAAGCCCTCTGACGGATTTAACTGCTTAACTGCAGACTGGGGTGGCGGGAAGAGTCTTGCCCTTGCCTCTTGCCTGGATGTCTCTGATGGAGCAAGGTGGCTGTGTGATCCCCTCCTCAGATTTGGGCTCTTGTTTTATACACAGTTACTTCCAGGCAGATTTGAACCTGCAAATCCCAGCCCGACATGAATGCATGACTAGGCCAGCTGCTTGCAGCAGGGAGATACGTGGGAGCAAGGTGCTCACAGCCACAATTCTCCTGACCTCCCTGGATGTGGGGCTCCCTCCCTCCTTGCTGAGCATCTCTTCGTTGTGCAGGGAGTCATTAAATATTCATTGAGGCAGAGATGGAACCGCTGTGGGGTTGCATGGGGATAGCTGGTGCTGCTTTGAGCCCCCTCTCCCCAGGATGTCTCACATGAGATGTTGACACAGTGATTAAAATAGAGACTGAGCCCCGAACTACCTGCTCACAGGTGAGAGCACTGGCAACACACCTGGAGGCTTGGGTGCCCAGAGGCCCATCGCTGGCATCCAGCCCTGGTCTGCTTCCCCACTGGGAGCCAGGGGCCCCTGCCCTGTGCTCTGAGATGTCACTGTGGAGATCAGAGCTGCCACTTCCAATTCTCACAGCCAAAGAGAATGAGACATCTCACATCCCCCCGAGTTGCTAAATTAAAAACTGCCATTTCCTGTGTCACGGGCCCACTGAAGCTGCTGGGAGAGTGCCAGCTGGGCCTGGGGGTGTGAGAGGGAGAGGGGGTGATTTGGAGATCATCCTGGGACCAGCACTGTGAGTTACTCCCAGGTTTCCCCAGCAGCATCAATAGAGGTGCCAGATGATGTTCAGAGGTGATTGCAGGCTGCAGACTCCAGCCTGACCTACCACGCAAGCAAGTCGGAGTGGGATTTTCATTGTGGATATAAGTGCATTCAGGCCGTTTCCAGCTATCCTGTTTTCTCCTCCCAGGTAGCCTAGAGCCAGGACCCTATCAACACTGGAAAGAACCCCGTCTGGCCCCCTAAACCCCCTTTCCTCAGCAGGATCAACTCTGCTGGTGTCATTCCAGGCAGACACATGTACAAATTGTTCTTAAAAATATTGTCCTTCACCCTGTACACATAGTATATTCTGTGCTTTGATTTTTCTCACTGCTAAAAAATGTGTTTCTAGTGTTTAGCTGACATCTTGCTGATTTTTGTCCTGCCTGCCGCGGGCATGTTTTTGCCTTCATCCAGGCTTTCAATAGCTGGTCACCACAGATCAGGGGATGAGGTGGCAGACCTGGGTGCTGGAAGGAGATGCCCCACGTGATGCTGCCCATGTCCCAACTGTGTGGCACTGCCAGTCACTGCCCCACCTCATCCTGCTCCATGCTCCTCACTGGGACACTGTATGCTTGGCTCGTGCTGTTGGTCCCAGAGCATGTTTGCAGGGGATCGCACCTTTTGCAATGCTGTTGTGTGATCCTTTCCATGTTTTGTCTCTGCTTTTCTTTTTTTTTTCCCATGGGCGGGGAGTAATCCAGGGAGAGCTCCCAGCTCTCTTTGATCAGAGCAAATTTTATTGAGGCCAGTTAGACAGACCCAGTCCCCATATTATGGGATTTACTGGCAGTTTGCACAGGGAATGTGGGACCACGCCATGGCTAGGGATCTTCTTTTCCTTACCCCCACCCCCGAGTCCTGAGGACCCAGCACAAGTTCTTCTCTCGGGAGATACCCCTCCTTTTGTTACCCAGCCCCTCTAACACTCCCTCTCTCCTAGGAGGCAGACAGCAGAGGAGCGGGAGGCCGAGCGGCAGCAAGCAAACCGAATCCTCATGCAGTTGCAGCAGGAGGCGTTCCAAAAAACCATCAACCAGCCCATCCAAGCAGACCCTATCTGTGTCCACAACTCCTCTCTCTTCGCCCTTCAGAACCTCCAGCCTTGGTCTGACGACTCCACTAAGATCACCAGTGTCACCACTGTTGCCTCCGCTTGTGAATAAGTCTGGTGGCCACCAGTGGCACATACACCTTCTGCTAGCAGGGCTGTCTGCAGGGGGACACATGGCATCTTTGATGGGACATGTAGTCACTCTGTTTCTCCCCAGGGAAGGTTGGCACCCCTCTGTCATCCAGCCACATGTGCATCCCACGTGTCCAGCTGGGGAAACCCACCACAAGGACTGAAAGGAAGGGAAGCCACCACAAAAATCTCTCCCCAGCCGTGGGGTTGCTGGAGCAGCAGTACTGTCTCACCTCCCCCCAGCCCTTTTGTTCTCTTCAAAGTCTCCCGTGTCGACCCTGAACTTGCTGACGTGCTGCCAGACAAAAGCCCAGCCCTGACAGACACAGCCGCAGGCATTCACCCAGCTGGGGGAGAGGAAAACTTCCTTTGGATTCTACTGGCAGCAGTGCAAAGCCTGGGGTCACCCTTTATGCATTCATATGTGTGTGTATGTGTGTGTGTATATATATATAAAAAGTATATAAATATATACACACATATATATATACACGCATACTTTGGACTGATGGCTTAAAACAAAAGGAGGAGACTCCCTGGAAAGCACTTCTCTGCTCTGAGCCTTCTCGGGTTGTCTACACTGGAGACGTTCGGGGATGCAACAAATGGAGGAAACAGCAGCAATTTCTGCCTGTGCCAGATGGGAACCCTTCAGATCTCACCTCGCTGTCTCTCCTCCCCTTTTTCATTAATTTTTTCTTGCAAAGGGGGAACAAGAGAAGGATCTGACAGACTCCTGAGGATGGTAAATATGATATCTCAATTGTATGAAGAGCCCAAATTGTCGCCGGCTGCCACGGACTCTGTGCCCATCAGTGTGTATTTTAATAATGAGAAGACCTGGGTGGCATTTTGCGGGGGTAATGCAGTTTCTTTCCGTTGATTATTTCCATATAATTTCCAAAATGTTGTCCAGTGTTTTATTTTACCTGTTTTCCTTTAGAAGGCAGTTTCTGACAGCAAAAAATCGATTTCACTCTCAGCTGTTTAACTTAGTTGTTTCTTTAATTGTACCAAGAGAATGAGACACAATTAAACAAAGCACTTCTAGCAAATGTCAGGAATATATATATTATATATATACAGTATATATTTTTCAGTTACTTATAATCTAAAACAGCACTGCCAGTTTAAGCAGTTAGTACAAACAAGCAACCAGAAAACCTATTTTCAGTGAGATTTTTAAAGGCATTGTTTTTTTTGTTTGGGGGCTGGTTTTTTTTGTTTGTTTTGTTTTAGTTTTTTAAGTTATGCACTTACAAGGTGTTTTACGTGTATTCATTTTATAAAGTGCTTGTGTAATTTATGTGGAAATGAAAAAGAAAACAAAAAATCTCCAGGGTACTGAATAAATCATTTAAAGCCTTGCTGTTCCCTGTCTATTAGTTCTGCAAGAGGAGACAGCATATCACAACTACTGCTGAAGCCTGTGCTGGGTTTTTTTTTTTTTTTTAATGAAAATAGAGTTAGTGTTTCCATTTGACTTTGCTCAGATCCACTTGGCTTTGGAGGCTCCAGACGTAATATGCTGTGTTTTAAACCCTGATCCTGTAAACATTTTCAGGCTTCAACCCAGCAGTGCATTTAGGACGTGCTTTAATTGAAGTCCTTCTGGGAGGCTTGCTGGGAGTGACAGGGACTGCGCAGGGTCTTGGCCTTAAACTCAAGTGGAATAATTTCTTGAATAAGACCTTGGAGTGAGGTCTCACCTGGGCTGAGGGGGATCTAGAGATATTCGTGTCTGAAATATGGATATGTATATGGAAAGGGGAATTTGAATATAAAGAAATGTGCAAGAGTACATTTTAGAGACAGTCTTGCAGGGAATTATTCTAGGGCCACTGTTTTCCATTCATGCTCAGCCTTACTGCAGGACATTATTCCCAGCTTGGCAAGCCTTTCTCAGAGGAAAATCAAACTGGTGGGAAAACTCTCATCAGCTTCCTTCGGGTAGACTCCAAGCCCAGTGGCCAGGAAAGCTAGACTGACTTCAGCCTGGTGTTTCCTTCCAGCACTGGGAATTACTGAGTAAAGGATGGTGCAGGACAGGACTGAAAAGGGCGGCCAGCCACGAGCGCTGGCAGGGACTCCCTGATGTGGCCCTGGGACCCAGGCTGCCTGTGAGACATCTGTGACAAAATACCCTGAGCCTTTGATACCTGGTGGTTGATAGTGCTCCTGGAAGCTGAGTCCTCTGGGTGCAGCGCAGCATTTCTCAGAGTTTGTTAAGGGAGCATATGAATAGTCTGCTTTATCCAAAATCTACTATCGTAGTGGGCTAAGAATTTATCATGCTGCAGAATTTTCCCATTCTGCAAGCAAACACAGAGAAACATTTGCAGCAATGGAGAGACAAGAAGCCAAAAAAGAAAAAAACTATAAAAAAAGATAAAACACAGTAAAATAAGTAACTACAGAGAACGAACATTTTTGGAGGTATCTTTAAAAGATATTGATTACCCCCAGAAAACCACTAAAATAAAATAACTTGTCTTTTTTTCCAATGTAAATTTCAGAGAAGTCTTTTGTTTGAGTTCTGTTTTACGCTACAAACAGATTTTTAGATGCTGATTAAGCTAATTATTTAACATATGCCTAATTCTGTATACAAAGATCATGGTGGGGTTAGGGCTTACTGCTTCAGGAGGCATTGCTGTGTACAAATTTTTGATGGTTTACAGTTCATTGCAGTGTACATTTTTGTTTTCAGGCTTTCTGCAGAGGAAAAAATACTAACCACAAAATAATAATAAAAAAGGATGATAAAACTCACTGTTGATATTAAAAGTGTTTTCTATTTTATTATTATGACACATCAATATCGTAAAATTTAATTCCAGGACAGCCATTTTATAATATCCACATTATTCAGTTCATAATCCAAAATGTTCCCCAGCAAAGTCAAATGTATGATAATGCACATTCAAGGGCATGTGTTTAGGTAGAATATTTAGCTACACCTTGTTCTTAAAACTGTTGACTTCCTCCTTTTCTTATCAATCTTTCTTGATTAAAAAAAATACAAAAAAGACCAAAAGAAAAAAAAAATCTTGATATGAAATGCCATTATATGTAACATCAGAACCAGAAAAATAGTTGCCCAGTCTTTCTTGTCCCTGTAACAATTGTTTCTGGAGGAGGTTTCTCTTAAAATATTTCTCTTGGATTCATTTTTAAAATTGCTTTAGTGGCAGGAGGTGTTTTAGATATCTGCATACGTGCTTCCAGTTATTAGTATGATGATCTGTACCTAGACAATAAAAGTTGCCTGAAATATGATGGAATTAAATCAATAAGTAATGACATGAAACAATGACATGTAATGTTATGTTTTGTAGACTGACATCACCTCAGCCATATCCTGGGGCCATCCATACCACACTGAAGGCTGATTTAATTTTTTGTATTATACTTGTTTGGGAACAGGAATAAAATTACGTTAAGATGCCTTGAAAGTCATTTCCCCCTTCTCTTGCTCTCAAAATAAAGCAAATCCCAAACATGAAATGGCAGTCAGGGAGAAATGTTTTTCCACTGTTTGCCTGTATCTATGAAATACGGATCAAGACAGAGTGACCTTGGTCTGGAGGGGAAAAGCCTGTGTGATGCCTGCAGCATGTGGGCATCGTAGGGGAGTGCACTGTGGTCATACACACCTCTGTCACCTGCAACAGTGCCAGGGGTTAAGGGCTATCATTCACGTTGCGTTGGCTGTGGATGTGCCGAGCTTTTGAAGGCAAAATCCAGGCGGAGGAAAAGCAGTGCTCGCAAGAACAAGCAGAGCATTAAACATCTGTGTGGAGCTGGAAGAGACGAAGCCCAGCTGTAAGGGCTGCGGTTGTCTGGGTTTGGTCCCAGCTCAGCAAACTATGTAGGCAGGAGGGAACCAGAGGTATGGCCCCCATTTAGTCAATTAGTTGAGCACATGAGTCATCCAAAAGAGGATCAGTTGGTTTATCTCTGCTGAGCGATGGCCCAGGGAAAGGCTGGAGGGTCTTTGCTGGAGCCTTCTGCCTTGAGCAGAGCCTGCAGTTGTGCTTTTTCCTGGGTGTAGGCCAGCGTGTTTGGTCCCTGCCCCAGTTTCTACATGAATACTTGTAAAGACCACATATAGCTTTTCTTGGGCTGCGTTATTCCATCTATGGGGAGCTTTTTTATATATTTAAAGTTATTTTTCCTGCAGCATCATCAGTGAGAGTCATCTGTATGTGGCATTTGCTGGAGGAAGACCCACGCAAGCATATGTGTCCTCTAATATGGTTTGTATAATTGATAATGAAAGGAGGCTCTGACCCGAGAAACACCATATACAGGATCATTTTAATTATCTCACTGGGACTGTTGATCAGTATTTTTGAATGCGCTCCTGATTAACCAACACACCAAAAGAAAGCTTAAAACTGGGGCTGGTGCCTCAGCACAGCGGCAGTGACAGCCCGTCCCTGTGGGAGGCAGCCAAGGCCAGCTTACACACACTCGGGGGCTAAATGGGGTAGAAAACCCAAACCAATTTACTGACAAAACTGAAAATGGCTTTGCTGAAAACTGTTTGGGTTACAGTAAAAAGCTATCCCTCTCTGGGGTTCTGGGACAGCTGGAATTTTTTGAATTAATCTTTTTTTTCTCCCCTACCAGAAGTAGACTGGCTGAGTGACACTGATTTCTTTGTGCAACAGTCAGCTTTGACGGCCACTTGTTTGAAAAACATTTGTGAAATAACATTTGGAATTATCAAGTCATCCCATGTGGAAATTTTCTAAATGAAAAGGCCTTAGTTTGTGAAAAAAGTTAGATTTATTTTTTTAAAAAACAAATATTAAGGGAAGAAAAAAGCACACCAAGCTTTAGATTATCACAGCAAACCTCTGCTGAAGTCAAACCAGACTGTCTGTTTTTTTTCAGTTCTTTTGTTTGTGCAGCTAGCTGGGACTTTGATTTTTTTTTTTTAATTATTGTTATTCTCCTTGTCTTCATTACAGTAGGAAATTTATTTGATGTGTCAGTGCTTGCCCACAATTAGGACAAAGGATTCTTGCCCCTATTCCTTTCCATTAATCAGAAACTCTTCATTACTGGTAATTTTAAATTAATTCTATAAATTTACACAAGTCAAAACTAAAACTGTATTCAAAGAGTTGTGTTAGGTTTCTTTTCTGAAGGCACTGGAAAAATCTTGATTTTTTCAAGTCTAGAAATTAATTTTTGGCTTTCTTCTGGGTTTTTGTTTGTTTGTTTTGATTTTTTGTTTGTTTTTGGGGGGTTTTGTTTTGGTTTTTGTTGGGGTTTTTGTTTTGGTTTTTGTTTTGGTTTTGTTTGTTTATTTGTCTTTTTTGTTTTGTTTTGTTGTAAGGCTGGGGCCAGCTCCAGAAGCTCTCAAACTCCAGGTCACACACCAGCCTCCAACCAAAGCCCCGCAAAAACCCTGCACACTGAAGATGTGTGATCCCCTGTTGCAGAGAGCTGCAAACCCCTGCCCTGCACTTCCTTGGGGCTGGAAGTTCAGTACTTACCCTCAGCTCAGCCACCCTTTGCCTTTCTACTTCTGAGGCAAAAATAGAATGAGCTCTGATTTTTGAGTAGGAATCAGCAAAGCTTGAGAAAACCCATTTTCTCATTGCCTGAAAAGAATGTGAACCCGCTGGTCTGAGGGCTGCGGTTAACTGTCTGTCTTTCCTAGACTGCAAGCACCTAAAAATAACAAAGCAGTGATTAAAATGTATCAATCAATATATACTTTTTTTAACTACAGTTGGGAAGCGCTACAAAGGCGGAGATAGATGAAAACACGAAGAAAAGCTTCGTTTCCCAGGGTCCTTCTTGTCTCAGCAAGAGGAAATTTTTGGGATGTTTAGTGATTGGTACCTGCTGTTGTCAACACTCAGCTTTTAGACACGTGTCAGGGCTTACCAGGTTCTTCCTCTCCAGGTTTTCACCTAGAATGCATCTAGTTTGTGATGCCAGTGCTCAGCAGGAGTTAGACTGAGCCTGGGCTACCAGGTATGTTGGATGTAAATGTGCTGGAAGACAGGGCTTGACCCCATGTAAGGTGGCAAAGGGGAAAAAAGGTATAGGTGGAAATGAGGTTTGCTCAGGATCGTGGTAAGGAAGCGATCACAAGTGCACTGAGTTGTGGCCAGGCCTCTGCACAGCTCTCCCTCTCTCAGAGGTAAGAGCTTTCCCACCTGTTTTTGCAGGAAAGCCCTGAGAGCCGGAGAGAGAAGGGAGTGTCCCCCACAGTAAGGCTGGGGGAGAAGTGGATAAAGGCTAGCAGGTCCTGGGGAGCCATGGATGCTCTTTTGAGAGCTGTATAGAAAAGGCACCCAGTCTCTGCAGGCCAGTGGGGTTTGAGGGTGAAAGGTGAGGGGCACCTGAGACTTTGTCCAGTGGGAACCTGGGTTGGGCAGAGGAGGGTTGTTCCCCTGCCGAGACTGTACCCAGCCTACCTGGCCCTGTACCAGTGGCACGCAGGGTCTGGAAATGTCACATCACGGGACTGCTGCTGAAATGCAGGTCCTATGTACAGCATAGGATACAGTCATGGAGCATGGTGGTAGTTGCTGAGTTGTATCCAGGGCACTTCTCTCGTTCCAAGGTTAAGCTCCGGAAAGTTTTGTATGCTTTTTACAGCACTGTTGCGTTTCTGCCACTGCTAGGCTGTGCTCCCCTGCCTTTGGAGGAACACCTGCAACCGCAGAGGGATGTGTCCCAGACACCCTGCCCACTGACAGAGACATGCACAGAGGCAAATGAGGGAGCTATGGCGGGGTTATTTCCCACCACCCCCATTCACACAGAAATGCTTGGAAAGATCTGGCTTTCATTGTGGGATGGAGTGAAAACAAATGTTTAAACCTTATCAGTTGTTATTACAGGTCTGAAACCAACCTTGGCTCATACCATCACATCTAGAGGTGGGAGGTGGGACGCAGAGTGGAGTGTGCTCTCCACAGAGCAAGGCATCAGACATTTGTTGGTGGACTCACCAGTACTCCCATGCAGTGTCCCTCCAGACTTGATCCTTTGCGGATCTGAGCAGAGCCAACTCACACACCACAGGCAGAAGCTAGACTTGTAGCAGTCGGGTGAGGGAATGCAGATCCCATGCTGGGGTCCCAGGGTGCATATGTGTGTGTGCCAGCCCCTGGGGAAACGCACCACAGCTGTAGCAGAGAGAGAGGAGACAGGCAGAGACACACCTGTAATGTTATCATCATCATGGCTAGGCTTCGCGAACGAAGATTTGGGAAGGACTCTACCCACGCTTGCTACAAGCGCGCTGATGGCTAAAAAGGCCAATGCGAGATAGACACGTCCGCTTGCAAAAGGCACAGCAGAATGGCTCCCCAGGTGGTACTGAAAGGACACGGTTCTTTCTGCGTTGCCTTTTCTCCTCGAGAGTGATCCTGCGTGTATTTTCAAAAGATATTGCAGCATTGTGAATAGTGTGTCTCCAGGCCTCCCGATTGGAGGCCAGAGCAGACCAGTGATGGTGATCGATATGGCCAAGGCTGAGATGTTGTTTCAGGGAGTCCTTATATCTCTTCTTCGGGGCTCCTCTCTTGCGGCAGCCAGTGGCAAGTTCACCATAGAGCACAATCTTAGGGATACAGCTGAAAGGATTTCCTGAGAGCCCTTGTGGCCACAGATGCTGCCAAAAGAGGTGAGAAGCGAGGAATGGTGTCCTGTTGCTGAACATCTCCTTTGTCTCAGGAGCTGTTTTTTCTCCCTTCCCTGCCGACAAGTGGGAGGTAAGTCCTAACTCCAGCCTCTCTCCCCTTCCTGGAGTAAACCCCGATTGTGGCTGATGGCTCAGTCCAAAATGGCTCCGGTGGGACAAGCGGAGTGGAGACCCCCGCACACACGAGATGGGCTGGCGGGATCTGGGTGGGAACTGCCTGGCACTGCTATAGGTGCTGCCTTGCTGGCACTGGCCCCACGGTCCTTCTTTCCTTCCTTGTTCTCCACTCCCCCTTTCAGCCCCAGCAACCTCCCCTAATTTGCTGTTACTTTAAGAGCCCTTGGGCCGACCGGGAGCGATCGGTGGGCACCGAGCTCCATCTAGGGGCCAGGGAGTGCCTGGCGCCCGCTCCACAGGTCCCCGCCGGCACCGGCCACACGCCGGTCCTCCCGCCCACCGCCACGGGTGAGGATGCCCACGAACAGCCGAGCTCCAGGCTAACCAGAGAGCGACTCAGACTGGAAGCATTGTGTGCTCAGGGTGAAAGGCAGCCAAGCCCGGTCCCGAGCACAGTCCTTCGGGACACAGCCTATACTTGAAGGAGCTCATAGAATAATTAAGGTTGGAAAATATCTCAAAGGTCATATAGTCAAACCATTAACACAGCACTGTCAGGTCCACCACTAACCTTGTCCATAAGAATCACATCTACGTGCTTTTTTTTTAATTATTATTAGATAATGCCAGCCCTGAGAAATTCGAGTAATGGATTCCTTTGAATTCAGTATTTCCCACTGGGATTAGGAAGTGAGACTTTCCATGGGATGTCCCATCTGCTGATTCCTCATGTGATGGGTAAATTACACAACGTCTGGGTGCACTGGACAGTGTCAGGATGGTGTGTGTGAATTGTGCCAGGCCACTGCCTGGAGGGCTGCAGCCACACCAAGAACATAATGAGGCTCCAGACTCCATGACTCCAGCAAGGCATGGAGAAAGGGGTCTGGCTCCATCCCTCTCCTGGCTATGCACCCCTACTCCCGGGCTCATGGGGTGCAGTAAGTACTGGACACAAGCAGCTGGGATTTCTAAGCAGTGAGGGATGAGCTTTGATCAAAGTAGGCAGCTGCAACAGCTTTCTAGGACAGCCAAGAGACTGCTTGCATTAATCAAAAGAGAAAAAATATAAACCCATGAAATGCTAAAGGAGATAAATAAGGAAGCAATGATTTTTCTCTTTGTGGCATAAAAAGTCAATAAAGCTCAAGGAAACCAGCTGTATTTTATTATCACATATTCATATGTTTAATGCTATTAAAACAAGAGTCTGGGGTGAGCTGCAGGAAATCAAAGCACTTAATGGTGCAGACACAAAACCTCTCTCCTCCCTCCCCAAAGGTGATTTGAACCAGTTTAAGCAAATGTGTCTTTGTCTCTTAAAATAATTATGTGATTTAGAGGCACTTTTCCCTGGCTCACATCAAATGATTTTAATGGGATCTGCTTCTGTGTGTCTGTGTGTGTTGGTTTAACAAGTTACTGCTTTTTAAAGCTGCATTTATTCCCCAGTATTTTCCAAAAAAAAGTAATTCTCTTCAAGAAGGGATTATTTGTGTTCCACCATCACTTGGCATTTATTCCATGGAGCATTTAGCAGTGAAATGGTGCCCAGAGGGCAGAGGCCAAAATGTGATCTAAAGTGATATGTTGAAATTTGGTATAAACATCCTCTGGATGGTCTACCAGCTGTGAATTTTCTCTTCTTTGCCTAATAAGTTTTGTCCTCTCTGGTCCAGTCTTGGCCACCCTCTTGGCCCTCCTCAAGGTCAGGCTGAGCTCTGTCCTCCCTGCCTGTGTTCTGCTCAAGGCCCTGACCCAGATGGGATTTCCCTAGGGTAGAGGAGAGCTGACAGCAGTCACTGCCAGACTGGGATGGGGATCTGAAGGTGAGATCTGCCAACACTTGAGTGGCAGATGCCCTGAGTGGGTCCTCACAGGTGACCCTGCTCTCCTAGTCCCATGAAGACCTCTCAGTGTTGTGCAGAAAAGAACTGTTTTGGGGGCTAGGTGAGCACACAGGAGCACAGCAAGAGCCAGACTCCATTTCAACCCCCCACTCCAACCATAGCTGGGACAGACAATGAGTAGTCTCCCCGGATGTTGGGCTGGTGCTGAGACTGCTCACCAACGTAAAAAGTGGGGAAAAAAACCTGGTAAGAGTCAGAAACAGTTTTAGTTTGGTAGGAAGGAGGGAAGGTGAATGCACAGCAAACCTGCTGTAGTGCATCATTTCCTGCAGTGAGGAGAAAGCATTAACACTGTAAGATAAAGCCCTGGTGAGCCCCGCTTGACACAGTCCTCAGTTCTGGTAGGAAGGCTGGAGAGGCAGAGCACTGAGCCATGCTCCTCTGGGAAGACACTTGCTGAGTGAGCTGCTTCATTTACGCATTGTGCTGGAGGCACTGGGAATCTCCTAAGCAACTGAGCTCTGTCACTGAAGCAGCTAATTTCTTCTCACAGGTGTATTTGGCTGCTTCAGGTGAGGGTAAAATGAAGTCTCACACACAAATTATTAGAGCAGTCTGAGGGCCAAGGGGGGCAGTGGAAGCTCAGCAGCAACCAATCTGTATTTCTTGGAGAGAAATATTATCAGCACAGACAACAAGAGGTGCAAGAGAGAGGGCTCAGCAGTTAAAGAGTCAGGCTCTTCATGGCATAAAACTTGTGTTAACAGGCTACAGAGATGGACTCAGCACGATGACTCCAACCTTTCCTGCTGACATAAGGGAAGAGATGGGTACTAACAGGAGGATGAGTGAGGTGGTGCTGTGGGTGCCTTTGTCTGGCTGCATCCCTCATCAGCCATGGGATCGTGGAGCTGAGCTGGCTCCTACAGCAGCAGCAGGACAATCTCCTCCATGGGATGCTGGTGCAAAGCCACCACTTCTGTGGTGCTCTGCTGGTTGTTGCTCACGGGAGACTCCTCATGTGCCTGCAAAGGGAGCCCAGGGAACACTACCCCTGCAGTAGGATGAAGTTGTTCCATCAAAGCAGGCACCAGCATTGCATAGAAATGTTCAGGCATGCAATTAAGAAAGCCTGGGGTTTTTGTCTGTACTAGGGCACTGACTTTGGTTAGAAGGTCTCCTCTTCCAGAACCACATGGCTTGGAGCTGGGCATTGCTGGGTCTCTCCAACTGGGGAAGTAACCCAGAAACTGAGGAAGGAATATGAAATTTACCAGTGATTCATTTGGATGAGAGATTCATGTGTTTTGTGACCACAACAGATCCTTCTAAGAATTTATCTGACCTACTGGATCTCCCAGACACAACACGTTTAACCTTTAGTTTGCACTTCAGACTCCTCCTTCCTCAGGACTTGTAGTAAATCTCCTGGGAGGATGTCAATATTTGGCTAAAGGGACTCTCTAATAGACAACCTACCCATCTATCCCAGCCCTACAAGGCATCTAGTGTGTTCAAATTTGTAACTTCAACCCCAAATTGCTTTATGTCAAATCCTGAACTCATTGAGCCTTTTGTGGCTTTCCAAGGTTAAAGCGGCAGCTTCCAGTGGAAGTAGGTTTTGTTACCATGTAGCTTAAATCTTTTCTGGAGGAAGAAATTAGATCAAGTCTCACATCCTCTGCATCTGCAATAGCTGTGATAGCAAACATCTTGCAGTCTCTGTCCTGTCATAAAGCCGCCTAAAAGGGCTATTGCTATCGCTATCTGTTGACCTTTAATCTCTTTACAAAACCAGAGCAAACCACTCCAGCTCCTTGTAAATGGTCTCTCCTGATCTTGGCCTGTTGACTGCTCGCCATGCCTTTACCCATGGGTGGTTATGAGGGAGCGGGAATATGTGGGTTTCTCTGGGGGGATGAGACTCAGCTCCATTGCCTTAGTCTGTTGCTGAGGTAATTCATTGACACTGGACTAACTGAATTTTTGGGAATCATGGGTTCAGGTCTGCAACAGTACAGTGGTGGAAATGCAAGTAGAATGGGCCCATTAAGGCATTTTTACTGGTATGAGCACTCCTGAAACACATTGCTGCAGACTGGTTGCTGTTGGCAAGTACGTTAGCAGTCTGGATCCATCCAGTCCTTTTCCCTCCCTTGTAATCCCATTCCTCAAGTGGTTGTTCACTCACCTATGTCACAACTAAAGATTAATTCCTCAGATTTCTCACTGGGGAATATGGAGCCCAGTCATCCAGCCATCCCCTTGTCACCTGCAGTGGGAGAACACGGGGCTGAAGGATGGGCCCTTCCCGTGGAAGCACTGAGCTTTGACACCAAGATGAAAATTATTCATTTTAATGGGCTGAAGTGGGTTTTCTGAATGTGTCAGTCTGGTTCGGAGAACTCCCCTGTGTGGCCAGCCTGATGTGGATACAAGCACCTGAACATTTGGAAGAATATTGCAGTGAATGGGACAAGGCACATGAAACCTCACCTCTGTTTCCACCTGGAGTTAGGCATCTGGTCGTTTCTGCATCCCTCTAGGAAGTTTGTTCTGAGGCCCTGATGATATCTGCCTAAATGGGATAGGTGGCTGCCCAGATCTGAGCCCCCTTTGCCCATCTCCTGGCTAGAGGGAGGGAATGTTGTGGGCTATATAGGTAAGGAAGCAACACTTGGACTGCAGCAATCCCTAATTAGTTAAGCAATACCCATGTTTACATCTGGGAAAAGCCCTTGTCCCTACACCTACATGTTGGCCTGCAAGCTGCTTGTCGTGAGGATTTCCCAGGATGGTTCTGCTGCAGCTTTCCAGGTGGTGAGAGGCTGGTGGTAACAGCCTAGGTTCTCCCCGTGCTCTGACCTGAGGAATGTCCTGGCAGGGCCTGACCCTGTCCTTGGAGTGCCAGCCTTGTCCCCTGCTCCTTCCCTGCCCTGCTATAACACATCCTCTCAGCAAAATGGTGACTTATCTTAATCTTGCAGACAGCACTGCTCAGGGATAAGGTAACTAATTTGGGAATTATCCTGGCCGTCGATTCCCTGAGTGATTGTTGGGAGAGGTTTTGAATGATTAGCCAAGCCTCACGCATGCTCCCTGCTGTTCACTTGGGCTTGAATTACCCTTTTATTTTACTTCCTCCTTGTTCTCATTGCCACACCACTCAAACTAAAATTATTCGCCTACAACCACAAACGCAGGGATATATCACCGGGAGTGCTGTAGGGCTGTCACCATATATAATTCTCTGAGCTCAATATTTATAGAGCTACACACAGCACAAATCATACCCAGAAAGCCCGTCGAGCTGGAGAGCTAGGTATAAACTCCAGAAATATCGCAAGCCATCGCTCACAAGAGACTGCCCGCCAGCCCCGTTGGCCGTACATCACACTGTAACGCCATCCGAGTCCGCGCTTGGTGCTGGAGTGGATCAGAGGTCACTGCCAAGCTTTTCTTCCATAAATCCCGGGTGCTGGCTCTCAGCAAGGTTAGGGGCTGGGAGAGTCCTGCTCCAAGTGCTCCTTCCTCCAGCTTACTGTCGCTGACACCCAGCTGTCCCAGCACTCTGTGTGGGCATTTATCTTCAGGGTCTTTTCCTGCCTTCTGCCCCTCTGCTATAGGAACCAGAGGGGGCAGGAAGGGAAGGTGTGCTGGATCTTACAGTTCCACTGTACAAGCTATGGGAGTTGACAGCTCCTCTGAAATGTCCTTTTGCTGAGTTTCAGGGGACTCTGAGCCCCTCTTCTTACCTCTCTGGGTCACATTCTCCTGCCTTGCCCTGCCCTGTGCAAGGACATGAATTTTCTCGAGATGTCCATGGTTAAGGGTGCTCAGTAGCCTGCCCTGCCCAGAAAGCAGAGGCACGGTCATCAGTCCCAAGACAGTCCAGGTCCCTCACTCAGTGCTTTCTCTCCTTCTCTTCTCTTTTCCTCTTTTCAAAATTTCTCCATGGCTTGGGTGGATCTGATGCCTCCCTAGGGATGGGGAATCGTTTCTGACCAGGGGAGGTCCTGATGTTCTCTGGGGCTATTCCATTGCATTTGAAGTCAATCCAAAGAACAAAGTACAGGTAACATGAGGGCTCTGCAGGTGAAGACTAATCCCTCGTCAGCTTTTCCCATCGCTGGCAGCATCCACCTTCATGTGCTGGTGGTCCAAACACAGATGGAGATGGTACCACAATAAATGGAGAAGATCCAGATGAGACCTGATGCAGTGAGCCGGTAAAGCTTCCCTGAAGCAGGGGAGCAGTGGTGTGGCGCTTTCTGGCCAAATAAGCATGGGGGGTTTGCCTGAGAAATCACCAGCCAGACAGTCACCATAATTTCTAAGCTGAGTATGATGGACTTTATCTAACCAGTCTCTGCTTCTCCCCTTTCCCCCAGCAGCGTGGCAGACAGACTCTGACATTTAAGCGAAATAAAATCCAACTCTTAGCATTAAGTAAAACTTGCAGCATGATGATTTTGTGGCTTGCAGCAACATCTCAGCAGGGGCGTGTTAAAGCTGGTCTCCAGCGAGTGGAAGAATGAAGCTTTGCAAAACCCTGACGAGGCAAAGCTCCTAAAATAACAATTGAATTAAACTTAATTCATTTTCACTTAATACCCTTACAGTGCCTTTAGCAAATGAAGCTGTTATTATTTTGAGTAGGAAAATGGGGAGGTGCAGTCTGGATGCAACTCACATCTACTTACTGAAAGAAAGAAAACTTCAACGGAAATAGAAAAAAAAAGGGTAGAAATGCAAACAGTTCAGATTTTCCATTTCGGATGAAACACCCCCAATCCCATCCAGTCTCACATTCATCAAGATGTTCTCCAGACTGCAGAGTGTGCAAATCCACCTCTTTTTTGGCCAGATGCTGGGGGTTTGCTGGGTTTGTCAGGATTACATACCTGGTCACATCCATCATCTATAGATGGTTGGCCAAGCCCTTCCTTCCGTTCTATTCTCTTGCAGCTTTTTGAGCTTCTCTGTGTCATTTGAACCCCAAACACCCCCTGCTTGCTCTGCCCGTCACCAGCCCAGTATGAAGGGTTTGAAGTACTGTGCTCACTTTGTTTCCATGGATGACATGTCGGTGTGAGCCTTTCCCTGGGGAAGGCTGAGTTAACCCCCTGACACTGGACCTGACTCAGTGGGACATTCAAACACAAGCTCAGTGACCCTGCACCATTGCAGCCCTGGACACTCATCCCTATTCAGGACAACCTTTGTCTACATGCCTAATTTCCATCCATATCTTCTGTTTGCTTGGAAGGTGGAATTTGGCAAGCCCCTCATTACCAAGACTGTCTTTCTCCATTGAGGATGCAGAACAGCATCCCAGAAAGGGCATCCTGCAGCTCTTCCCCTCAGATGCCCCAGGAAAGAGGGAATGTATCATGGTCCCACACTTCAGAGAGGGATGGTCAACAGATACAAGAAAAAAAGGGACCCAAGGAGCCATCCCAACCTTGCTCCGCAGAACTCCTTTTTCTCAAACCTCAGGCTCTGCAAACTAGAGGGAGCCAAGGCTGCTCCAAAATGGCCATGCAGGCACTGAACTACACTTCCCAGTAGGCCACAGAGCAAGGACAAGGGCCCTCCTGGTATGGAAAAGCCGCCATTTGACTTGCTCATGCTCCATGGGGATGGGGACAGCTGGGGATTTTAGGATTTTAGGGCTAGAGGCAGCCATTGCTCATCGTCGCGTAAGCAGCGGCAACAGCAGGCATTAGAGCAAAATTAATTTCCTCTCTGAATGCTGCTCTCTTCTCTCACTACTGGCTTTACAGTCTTCTTTCCAGACCTCTAGAAAATAGCCCAGACAGGCTTTGCAAGGTTGCCTCGCCCTCTGTCTTGCTCGGAGGCAGGCTCTGCTCCAGCTAATCCTCTTCTGACAGACCCTTTTGTCTCTCTTCTCATAGAAACCTTTCTTCACCTGCCCTGGTTAGGGCAGGAAGCTCCTCAACTTTAAGAAAAATGAGCATAAACTTTCTCAATAAGACACAACTTTTCAAAACTCTCTGCTTTTCCCATCAATTAGAACTGGATAATTTTAGGCTTATACTAACAAAACTGAATGAGAAGGTCCATGAGACAGTAAGAACCCATCTCTCCCAGTTGCATCCCCTCTACTGCCAACAGATGATGCTGCTGCTCTCTGTTGCTGCCAGGCAGGGACAAGCAATATTCATAGCCTGTGTCTGCAGCAGGAACAGGAGGCAGGTAAGAAATAACTTCACTGGGACATTTTCCAATAGCCCAATACCCGTTGTATATTCCTCTGCACCTTCCTGCTCCTAGTGAGCTACACCTCTTGACCCTGATAGACTTTCAGAGCTATTCCAGCTAAAATCCAGCCCTACTTTCAAAAGCAAAGATTAATGGGAAAACAATTAGAAATCATGGAGAGTACTTCATCAAAATCAGATCATCAGAGTTTTGCTTTTTTTTAAAGCATTGCAGATAAAGAAAAATATGAGATGTAGGTAGTGAACTCCCTGAGCTCTGGGGCTGCCATGAGCTATTTGCCTTCTGCATCACCGACTAAGAAATTATTTTGGGGGGGCATTATTCCTTTGAAGGGAAATTCCTATCTTGGATGAGGGTCAAGGCTTGTGAAAAAACCAAAGGCCTAGGTAGTCATTTGCCTGGGCTCTCCTGCCTTGCTTTGGGGATGCCAGCTAAGAGAGGAGCAAGGCTTAGCCCATACTGTGCACACAGGCTCCAGTCATGCTTGCAGGTAGTGGAATATCTGCTTCCTTTTCCTCCCCAAAGTTTTTCTGTCCAACCCCTTTCTATCCAGCTGTGTCTCTGGAACATGATTATCATCCTTCTTGCTGTAAAGGGGAGCCTAGAGAAGGAACCAAAATCAAGGGCTGCAACACAGCAGAAAGAGGGCAGGAGGGCTGGGAAGCTGTCCCCAGGGAGTCCGTCACCACTTCTTCAATTTTCTAACCACCAAACCCACTGCAAAAGGGTTTTGAGGAGACTTGTCACCAATTCAAAGTGAGGTGCTTCAGAGCCAAGCCCTGACTGTCTCACTCCAGACATCAGTTACATAAAATAGGTGGTCCTGGTGGCAGCCCCAAGTTATCAGCTGATTGTTATTTCTTCTCACATTGTGTCTTTACATCCTGCAGTGCTAATTATCCTTTTGCTTTCCCTTGAAATGTTTGTGGGTCAAATAGGGCAGATTCCCTCTGCCCTTGGCCATGGTATCTGTAGCCTGGGCTGAGCAGAGAACAAGGAATGAGGGCAAAAGCCGTTTTGCAACCTTGCTCATGAGTGTCATAGCAGATTCCCCCTGCAGGGCAAAAGAAGAGAGAAGCAAGTGAGAGAAATTAAAGCTATTAGTATCAAACAATTAAGGGCTGTGGTTGAATTACAGACTATTTGGGAAAAACATTAGTGGATAATAAAATAATATCTTTTTAAGAAATAAGAAATAGCAGCTGATTACAGGCTGTGTGACACCAGCTTTATGTTGTTGTTTGTGCTGATGGACTTGGAAGTTGCCTGGCTGCTCCAGTTCATTTTGCTGTGCTGGAAAGCCCTGATGGATGAAGGGGATACAGGAGCAGCAGCTGGGGATTTTTTTTGCTTCTTCATTGAATCTTAGCATAATGCAGGTTGGCAGTGACCTCAGGAAGTCTCTGATCCAGCCCTCTCTCTGAGCAAGGTTCAATGCTGCTAGATCAGGTTGCTTAGTTCAGTAAACCTTTGAATGTCTCCGCGATTGGTGACCCCAAAGTCGGATCTTTGGTTCAGTATTTGACTACCTTTCATGTGGAAAGTTTCTTTTTCTTGTAACTAGTTGTAGATTTCCTTGATGCAACTTGTGTCTGTTGCTCTTTGTGTCCATTGCCCCTTGATCTTTCCCTGTACTCCAAGCAGAGTCTGGGTCTGCCTTCTCTAACACCCTACTGAGCACTCCCGGCAGGGATGAGGGTGTTTGTGAAAAGGATGTGCAAGCACAGGACGGTGGGGGGAGCTGTCAGCATGAACATAACGGAATGTGACTTGTGATACTCACTACTCTTAAGGCTTAAAAACTTCCACAGGAAAAAAAAAAAAACACAAAACCCGAAGCAACCCTGCAGTGAATTACAATATTTTCCTTCAAATTATTATTTTTCTGAAACTCCTCATGGGTGTGGCCATAATGCTCATTTGTGTGATCCAGAGGCAGGGCTAATACCTGGGGAGTGATTGTTGCCCATGAAAGTGAGAGCAGAAAATAGCCTGGGGACTGTCCATCAGCACAGGTGTGGCACTTCATACTGGCAGCTCTGCTACCCTCAGCGCGGGGCACAGAGGATCCCATGACTGGTGAAGGGGGGACACTGGCTCAAGCAGCTGGCAGGTTTCTGGACAGGCCACATTCTGGGTGTGAAGTCCTGTCAGTTGACAGGCGGTGACCCACGGACTTTGTAACCCTTTTGGCGGCTGGTTCTGGGGATGAAGCAGGAGGCAGAAGAGTTTCTGGTAGAGGTGACCCTGGCTGCAATGGAGCTGTATGAATGCAACAGGGAGTGCTCCTAAGATCAGCTCCCAAGGGCAGCAGGATTTGAAAACATCCAAGGACTGAATTTACTTGCCACGTCTCTTATCACATATTGGCTGGAATACAACAAGACTTTTAAACTGGGGAGGATAGGGACTGAGAGGCATGCATGACATGTTCACAGGATCAACTAGGAAGAGCTGCCTGTTGCTTCCCTGCCACTCCACTGTTTCTTAGATGGGTCAGGTCATGTCTAACCCTGTGCCTGGTTTTCTCCCTGAGATCTGTGGCACCAGCATCACTTTGTTTTTTAGTGTCAGTCCTCTCCAAAATCACTGTGAAGCAGGGGATGGGTTTTACCTCTTTCACTTCACTGCTGTGGTAGCATCCTGCTTCCTCAGCTCCTGGTACAGAGCTTCTTCACATGGAGTCCGACATTAGCAGTGTCACAAGCCCTGAGAAAATATGACTTGACTTCTCTGCGGGGTGTGAAGTAGCTGCTCACATTACAGGGGAAGAAATGCCACGAGGGGTTTTGCTCATGAAACCCTTCTTCATTTCAGCGTTTAACCTTTGGAAGGCGTTTTCCCCTTAATAAAAATGCTTGGCAGGAGGCAGCACGGCCTGCTCAGTCCCACCTGTGTTTGGCGGGCCGGGCGGCGGTGCTGCCTGCAGAGGTCCCCCTCGCCTAAGCTTTGAGCGCCGGGCCGCAGCGCCGAGTGGGGAGGTGGCTCCGGCGTCTCCGGCAGGACGATGAACCCCCTCGCACCCCTCGTCCTGGCTCCCTCATCCGCTGTCCAGGGCAAAGAAGGGTTGGGATGCCCACGGGTGTGTGGGTGAGGTGAGCTCGGAGAAGCAGTCGCCTCGAAGCGGGACTCCGGGAAGGCAGGACAATTAGCAGCCTGGGCTAATACGCCATAATTGCGGGCAGCCAGAACCGGGGGTCCTGCAGTTCGGTCTGCCCTGCTGAGGAGGCACCTGGAGCAGGAAAACGGCTCTTTGGATCTTGCCGAGAGCAGAGGCCAACCCTTGGCAGAGCTGAGGAGAGAGGCAGTGGGACAGGGCCCATCTCTCCTCTCCAACTGTTAATGGATCCAGCTTTTGCTCTGTGGTGGATTTGGAGCTCTCCGGTTTGTGCCCATGTCAGTACTGTGGCTGCTCCATCTTTGGAAGTGTATGGGATTTTGGGGAACAATGAGTGGCCCCTGCTGCATGAAAAGGTACTACCTACTGGAGACATACCAGAAGAAACAAAGCATTCCTTTGCTTAGTGGCAGCAAAAACAGGAGTAGTATTGGAAGTAGCTGGAAGGAACCTCCATGCCTTGCCAAGGTTGTACCCCTGCAGGGTACATGCTGCTAACCTCTGGCCTCACTGCAAATCCAGTCAGGCAAGTCAGAGGTGTGCAGGCTGCCCTGGGTCCCCACCAGAGCTCTTCTGTTAATGCTCATAGGCCTCCCCTTGCCCTCGGTGCATAGGCAGTGGTAATCTTGCCCTGAGCAGCTGCTGAAGTGTTTTGGTTTGATGTCTGGGGTTTGGGGATGGGGCCAGCCTTCTAATTCCCTGCTTTACAATAGCCCCCCTGCCCCCAACAAATAGGAGACAAGATGATCCATCCACCCACATGCCAGTACCTGCAATTTTTACTGTGGGGGCTAGGACATGAGCTACCAACACCCATAAAGTCCTGGGCACAGTCCAGCTTTTAGGGACAAGTACCCTCCCTGCAGCCAGCAAGTCTCATGCTCACAGTCACATCACTTTTCCACCAAATATCATCTTCCTGCTCCTAAGGAAAGGACCTTTTGCTTTTTGTTTTGTTTTTGGTTTTTTGAAATGTAAAGGAGAATAGTAGTCAGCTGATAGTGTAAAGGGAGGAAAATCTGTGATTGGGTCCTCTGGGGGAGTCATCACAAGCTCAGATTTTCTGTGATAACTGGCCCTATGCTCTCCTGTTCTCGCTGCTCTGTTGTCTGTGCAAGGTGTGAGTCCCTTCCAAGGGAAAAGTTATTTCCATTATAAATGGAGTGAAATCGAGTAGGGGGGAGCTGAGAGGAATATTGGCTTTGTCAGAAAAGGACAGATTGGGAGTGATATATTGTGATAATTTCAACATCTTGGAAAACTCCAGTTTGCTTGTAATATTAATGTTTTTGAAGATAAGGAGCATTTGTGCAATAAACTTGTCATGGTTTGGTGTGGCCTTGGAACTACTTTGGGCTATGAACCCATAATGGGCCTGCTGCCTTGAACATGCTGAATGCCCTGAATGCCCATGCTTGAATGCTCTGAACATGCTCCCAACAGTGGCTTAGTGGGTTTGCTTGAAAAGAGCAATAGGACTGTTACCGAGGGTGGGCTTGCCATGAATGGTGTGGAGGGGGCAGCTGGGTCCCTGACAGGGGATGTATTTGCAGACTGGGACACCGTTTAGAGCACTTCTAATCCTGGGCTTTATGGCCCCAGCAAAGCGAGATCTTCCCTTTGCCATGTGCTGCCCTCTGTGCTCCTTCCCAGGCCAGGCACCAGGAGGGTACTTTGGGGCTCCCAAGCAGACAAGACAAATGCAAACCAACTGTGGGGCACGGTGGGACAGGGCAGTCACACTCCCCTGTGTCAGAGGAAGGGGGCACAGGACGTTTGCCCTGGATTTAGAGGCAGGTGGAAGCAAGTCTCTCTCCCTAGCAGTCAGAACAACTCAGACAGTGGAGGGCTTCACTGCAGCCTCGGAGGTTGCCTGTATCCCTTTGAGGGACCGCCACCAAGTCAGGGGGAGTCTCTCCCACCGTCTATGGGCCCGCTGAATCTGGGGAGGGCCTGGGGGAGCCCAGGAGCTTCCCTGTCTGTCAAGCTGCTCATCATTCTGGTCACCTTATCGTCTCCTTCCTTGCCGTCGCCACTCAGTTTCCCCTGCCCCATCCGTGTTTCTGCCTGCGGAGCCATCCCCAGGGGGGTCGGTGGGCGAGCACTGTCTTGTTCGGGAAATGGGAGACAGGGTTGGGGAAGAAGGGAGAAAGGCTTTTGCCAGAGGAAATCGATATCCCGTGAAAAGTAATTATTGAAGCATAAATTTATCATAAGGGTGATCACCAATAAAACATCTCTTGGCGACGTTTTAATTTAAAATCAAATTCGAAAAGGGCCCCCTCCCCCTTTAAAAAAAAAATCCTTAACAAGCAGAAAAATAACTGCAGCCCTTGGAACACTTCATTATACGTTCAAAGAGAGCTCCATCATCTTCGCACCGACACCAGGCTCTGCTCCTCTGATGGATCCAATGCAGCTGATTTATGGAAATGACTTGCAAATCCATAAATGTAGTTTGCAGTGACAGCCGTGCATATCACTAGTAATTCCTTTAAACTATGCAAAGAAAAATGATTCATATCTGGTTGGACCCTGCCTTTTCCAAGGGTCGCCACTCCTGAGTCCTGATGTGTTTGTCTATATTGGTTTCCCTCTTGATTTTTTTTTTTTTTTAACTCGGTGATGGATGAGGCTGAGATCTTAGCGCTGAAACCCAGGACCCCGAGACCGCCAGCGAGGGAAGGGTTAAGCCTGTGGGAAGGTGGTTTTTCCACTCTTCCCCGCGTGGGTCGAACGCAACATACATTTCCGCACTCGGTGTCGGGTCCCCCCGGCTTTTCTCTGCAACCCCCCGGGTTTCAGCCCCGGATTCCGAAAGCTTAATTGTATTAATTAATTAGTTCTCCATATGCGATTGCTGGGTGACTCCGGGGCAGATGCAGAGGGATTGGGGAGGTGCAGCCCGGAGGGATGTGCGCCCATGCCTCAGTTTCCCCACCTGCAAGCGGGGCGTGACGAGGGGAGCTGGCCTGGGCGATGTTGCTGCAAACCCGCTCCGGGGACGTCCCCGATACCCACCCGCCCCCTCGAGGCTCCCGTCTTTCTCCTCCTTGCAAACCCCAGCACACAGAGCTGGGCCCGCACTCGTCGGTCAAGGATGGAGCAAAATCAGCGGATCTCTGAATTTCTTCATTGTTTTTTGCAGTTATCCCAGGCACCACCATACCCCCCTCCCCACTTATATCCCCAAAGATCATCCTCCAGCAGTATCTCTGATAATGCGTTTATTAGGCTTCATGATGCAATAACCACAAGCAGCCAGAAAATGTAGCATATTTCCACATTATCATCCAATTTCCTTTCCTGGGTATTTAGTTCAACTCTTTAACACCAGCCACATAATTAGAATTTGGATTTCCATTAATTTTCCTTGGGCCTGCAACCATTTTAAGATCACAGTGGTAATTAACGTGATACATCACTAATTTCACCAAGCACAATCTAAATAGGCGCTCCCCCTCCCTCCCGGGGGGGCAAGGCTACGGGGGATGGCAGGGGGGCGTTGGGGGTCAGGGCGGCCCGGGGCCCCTGCCAGGGGGAACGAGGTGGCTCTGCCTCCGCCCCGGCCTCGCCGCGGAACGAAGCGCGTCGTGCCGCAGCCCGGCCCCGCCGCATCCTCCGCTTTCGCTACGGAAAAATATTCTTTTCTTTCCAGTAAATTTAACAATTAAAAATATTTATCGGTAGCAGATTTACGTTGTTGTGTCTCCAGTCTTGGGGCATATTGGTAGACTATTAAGACTAATTAGCATCCTTTCTGCATGCAGATTTACTAAGCTGATTGCTGTATAACTCATCCCTAAAAGCCCCTCTCCCTTCACATTTGCAGAGTGTAGCTGAAGGCAAGGCCCTTTCGTCTCTCTCCGAGCTTGCAAGCAGCTCACGTTATTTGGGCCTTTTGCTAAGTAAACTTTAAAAATGTGAAGCAATAACAATTTGAGTTAGAAGCTTGCAAAGTACTAAAATGGAAATATTACCTCGGGAGCTTCCACAGGAAGGATCTGGGAGGAAACAAGAAGCTTAAATGTATAGAAGCGTGCAGCAAATATAAGCTGTATATTCTCAGCATTAAACCCAGGGCTGTTATTTTCTTAAATATATTTGGAAATAAACAAAGGGGTTTCGTACGTGCCTGGGTGGCTGCGTGTTCCTGAAGCCAAGCAGCACCGAGGAGAGGAGGGAGAGAAGTAGGGAAAGAGAGAGAAAACGAATAAGAGTTCCAGAAAGTTTGCAAGATAGGGTTGCAAGGAACAGTTGCTCGTTGTTTTGCTTCCTTCTCTGTTATATTGGGTCTG
>VZRE01004007.1:862138-962814 GCA_013396775.1 Cephalopterus ornatus | reverse complement strand
CCCCCCCCCAGCACCCCAAAACAAACCCCAGGAAAATAAAAATAAGGAAATAAAAAAGCCGTGTTGTATCTAAAATTCGAGTGAGAGGAAACCCCGAGCGATATGTGTACTCAGGTGGGTGTTCTCAGGGAACGGCGCGTTTCAAACTGAATGAAAAACGAGGGGTACAAGGCGGCGATTCATTTTAAAATAAAAAAAAAAAAAAAAGAAAAGAAAAAAAGAAGAAAAAAGCTTTTGTTTGTCAATATGAAGATTAAATAACCAAAATCCCAGCTATTTGGAAATGGGGGGCAAGCCAAATTAACAGGCTGCAAATCTTCAGGAGGAGGCTTTATTTACTATCCCGCCCCAGCCACGTGTGGTAAACTTCTGCGGGTGCAAGACGGCCCGGCATCTCTTCTCTTCGCACTCAGGAGTCAATAGATCAGAAACCCAAATTAACCCCCAGTCTACTTTCCATACCCCCAGCCACCTTTTTTTTTTTTTATTTATTTCTTGGTTATATTGAATTGTAGTGTTTGCAGCCTCATTAAATCCTTTCCAAGACAAAAGAATAAAAGACTGGGGGGAGGGAGGGGACAAGAGAGGAGGGGGGATAGGAGAGGGAATGGGAAAAAAAAGAAACAGATAAAGAAAACAAATAAAGCCCTTTAACTAGATCTTCACATAAATGTCACAGTTTCTCAGCATTTACGATTTGGCTGTTTAGCATAAAAACACTTAAGGACAAGATTGAAGGCTTTCCGAGAGATCTGGACAGAAGTCAAAGCTATCATTCGGAGGTAAAAAAAAAAAAAAAAAAAGGGGAAATGAGCGGAGGGGGNATGCAACCTTTAGCAGGTAAATATTTGGGATGCAGCTTTGAGATAAACTTGCTCCGCAACACATTCCTGGACTACAAGTAAAAAAACCGAACTGAAAGAAAGACAAAAAATCAGCCCAAAAATCACAGTCCAGCTGTTAAAAGCCAGCCTGTGTTCAGGTCCACACACCTGAAGCAAGAAGAACAAAGTTCAGAGGTAAAAAAAAAAAAAAAAAAGAGGGAATGTCGGAGTGGGGGCGGGAGGTGGCGGAAAACAAGTGCTCTTCCAAATAATACTAAAGAAAAGTGAATTTCATTGTAATTCATAGGCTTGTTCCAAATACCAAGAGAGAAAGAGAGAAGAATAGAAGCGCACAGATGCCCCGACGAAGAGAGGACAGCCCTGCTCCCATTGTTGTGGAGTTAAACAGTGGAAGGGAGGGTTAACCTAATCCATCAAATTGTCTGGAAATTGTGAAGAAAATTCAAAAACCATATGGTCTCCAAGCGCTCTCCTTCTCTCTGCTGCGGAGGGGCACGCTTGTTTCAGCATGGCGAACCGCAGGAGGCTGTATATGCTCCATTGTCGCTTGTCACTTCAGAGAAGAGGGCTCATTTGTCCCCAGTTTTCATGCTTTACGCTAAAAATTACAACCCCATCCATTCTCAAAGAGGAGAAAGATTTATTTAGCCTCGGAGAAACTGGACCAAAAAAAAAAAAATCCAAACCACAAACCAATCCTGCCTTATCTGGACACTTCTCCACCGAGCTCTGCCACTGTACACCAGATTTGCCTTTCTCACATAAATTTTGCAAAGAATAGGGAGAAACACACATTGCTCGACTCGAAAGGCAGGTCACGCTGCCAAGAGAAAACACATTCACCAGGGCCTTAATCTTGACCGAAAAAAATAAAGGAAAAAGAGACGAGGGAAAAAATTAAAAAAAAAAAAAGAAGAAAGAAAAAAAGAAAAAGAAAAGAAAAGGAGGAAACGAAACGTTTTCCATCCTCATGTCCCCATGGCAGCTTTTGCCCAGAAGCGGGAGGCCTGGCCCGCCGGGCGTAGAGCAGCTCCCCCCGCTTCTTTTGTCCAAGTCGGTGATAACTCCTTCCCCCCGCTCAGATTTTTTTTTTCTTTCTATTATTTTTTCTCCCCCCCTTCCTTTCCTCTCCAATTTCTGGCTGGAAATGCCCTGCTGGCGGTGGGAGCGGCGGGGCGGGTTGGGGGGTGCCGGTGGTCCTGCTCGTCCCTCCGTTCTCCCGCTGCCGCTGCGCATCCCACGCGTCCGGGAAGCGCTGCCTGCACCTCTTGCCTTATGGATCTGCCGCGTTCTCCCTCTGCTAAGCTCTACCTGGCATTAACCTTAAAAAAAAAGAAATTATAATAATGAAGGTCTCTCTCGTGTGTTCCTTTCCCATCATTTTTCTCGCAGATACTGTGCATAAAATAACTTTAAATGCAAACGGGATGGGAGATCCCTGTGGTAGAAAAGTCTGGCGCAACCTCGGACCGGCGGAGTGTTTTTCGGTCACAAAGAAGGACGTTAAAAACTATATTAAAATGGTAAAGATTTTATTGTATCGGAAAAAAGAGCTATCTGTACAATTCTAAGAGACAGTAAATAAAGCGACATTGTCCCTATCGGAACTTAAATAGCAGGCTTTTTAAAATTTGTACAATTCAAACAAAAACAAGTCTTAAATCTGTACAGTTTTGTTAATTTATAGTGTAATATTTAAATGTATTGATCTTGGGATTTGTCCTTTTTTATTTCCATAGCATGCAAAAATTCTAAAAAGAGTAAAAAATAATTCTAGGATTTTTTTCATTTTCCTTTTTTTTTTTTTTTGTTACCACCTTCATATCAAAAATACGAAAGGCAGCTTTTAATAAAAGCACAACAATAGCAGAAAATGGTAAAAATAGCTTTTAATTGGTAAAATGAGGCAGAAATTGCATTGGAGACAAATCTCTATGCTCTAGAAAAAAAAGAAAGTATATATTTTTCAACTTGCATTATAACCCAGCCCCAAGTTCCCCAGATTGCAGAAGAAAAATATTTTTAAAAGAAAAAAAATTAGTTCGTGCACATTTGAAACATGCAAGGAAAGGAAAGTGGCTAATTGTTTGATGTTGCCGTTTTAAGCCTAACTTAAATCTTCTCTAAAGTGGTTCGTTTCGGAAGTCTTTGAAAACAACTGCTTTCCCAAGCATCTGCTGGAAGCCGAGTTTATTCCAAGGTTATGCGTCTCCCGTATAGATAAAATAATCATCATTGATAGCTATTAAAAAAAATAATAATCAAAACCTCAGAAAGAATGGGGAAGGAAAAAATCCAATATATACGTTTAAATATTTATACAGAAGCCGTCCGTAATTGCACCGTTCCGAAGATGTGGCAGGCGGAGGGATATCGACTCTACCCTAAATTTACCGGGGTGTGTGTGTCTGTGGTGGGGTTCTATTGCTTATTGCTCCGACCGAGGGGAGCAGCCGCCCCGCCGCCCTGCCGGGGCCGGGATGAGGGGCCGAGGGTGCCGGTTTGGAGCTGTCAGGATGGGGGGGGAGGGTTAGGGCCCAGCTTTTTGGCCGATTCCACGTCGGCCTTCATCTCCTCCAGGTCTCTCTTGAGCTTGGCGCGGCGGTTCTGGAACCAGGTGATGACCTGGGCGTTGGTGAGCCCCAGCTGCTGAGCGATCTGGTCCCGGTCCGCCGGTGACAGGTATTTTTGGTAGAGGAACCGCTTCTCCAGCTCGTAGATCTGGTGGTTGGTGAAGGCCGTCCGCGACTTCCGACGCTTCTTCGGCGTTTGCCGCTGCCCGAAGATCGTCATCCCGTCCCGGCCTGCCGACGAGCCGCCAGATTGCACCCGCTTTCCCCATGTCCACCCCGACCCGAGCCCCCGGACCCCACAGCCCTGCCCCATCGGCATCTGGAGGGAGTGGGGCAGAGCAGCCGCTCCTGCACCCCAAGGGCCGCGGGGCGAGGATGCCGCCGGGTACCGGCCGGCAAGGGACCCCCCCATCCCAGCCCATGCGACACCTCGGGAGACGGTGGGGGGTAGGGGAGGTGAGAAGGAAAACCAGGCCGTGGGGAGGAGTGGGGCACCCACCCGCTGGAGGATCCCCCCACTCCAAGATGGTCTTACCTTCGGCCGCCTGCAGCACGCTGACTTCCAGCCCTTTGAAGGTCTTGCTGGCCAGCTCTTCCAGAGCGCAGAGGGGCGACGTCTGGGAAAGCAGCGCCCGGCCGGAGAGGGGTAGCCCGGCCGAGGGGTGCTTCTCGGCAGTGGAAAGGAGGTGGGCCGTTCCGCAGAGGGTGTAACTCCTCCGCACCGAGGGCTTGTTGAGGATGTCCTCGATACTGAAGGGGGTGAGGGGCTTGTTGGAGTTGGCCGGCGGTGGGAGGTGATCCAAGGGGCTCCTCCGCCGTTCTTCCCCCGAGGAGGGCTTGGGTTCTTCTTTGGAAGTCATGGTGGGGCCGGGCCGCGCAGTGCTGCCTTCCCCACCCGCGACGGGGATGCGCTGCCGCCGGCAGAAGTCCCCGGCGGGACCGCGGGGTGACGGCGGCGAAGACAGCGAGCAAAAGTTGAAGCCCACCTCCAACTCCGGCAGAGGAGCCCCGGGTCCTCCGGGGGAGAGCCACGTCGGGCGGCGGGCCGGGCGAGCAGGGCGGCGGGCGGGCGCGGAGAGGAGCGGAGCTGCCGTCGGTCCCTCGCCGAGAGGTGGTCCTGCCGTACCTCTTGTCCCAGGGTTTTGGGTCGGAGATTTTCCCCCCCCTCTCTCTCTTCACTCTCTCTCTCTCTCTCTCTCTCCTCTCTCTTTCTCTTCCTAGCTGCTATTTTAAGAAACACCCCAAATCACAGCACTTCCCCTGCCCCGCTCCCCCCGCCGCGAATACCCACCCCAAAATAATATTAAAAAATAATAATTAAAAAAAAAAGACGAAAAAGAAAAAGCAGACTTCGGCGAGGGGGAGAGCAGCCCTCGCGCCGAGACCTCGGACCAGGGGGAAAGAAGCAAGAAGAGATGGGGTAATTGACTATTGCTAACAAGTTATTGTTGATTGGGAGGTAATCAATTATCTTCAATGACACTTTTCGCCCTCTCTCTCTCTCTCACTCGCTCGCTCTCTCTATCGCGCTCTCTCTCTCTCTCTCTCTCTCTCTCTCTCTCTCTCTCTCTGTCCAATGCAGGCTTTTGCAAGTTCGGAGGCCCATTAATTAGGAGGCGGTATGGAGGTGGAGCCCAGTTGAATTATAATGCTGAATGCACTTGTCATATTCTGGCCCTGCTATTTGTTTGGACATATATATTTTTAAATTACATTACAAACCAACCTTTATTGCATCAGGATAACACAGTATAGTGAAAAATAATAAGGGAAAACAAACCAAAACGAAAAATATCCGTCTACATATATTTTTTTCCTTCCCCCCGAGATTTTGTTTTTGTTTTTTTTTTCTTCCATTTCTTTCTCCTGTTAATTTCGGCTATCAGNATCAACATGTTCTTGATGACCTCTTGAGGCTATGCTTGAGGTGTAAATTATAAAGCTCTCATTGCTTTTTTTTTTTTTTTTTTTTTTTTAATGAGGGGAAGAAGGGGAGAGCCTGGTTCCAGGTAAGACAGACCTTTCCTTTCCAATAAAATCCGAAGGTTTCCGCCGAATTTGTCGTGCTCCTCTTTCCCAGCGCCCTGTGTTTTAGCGGGCTGCGGGGTCCGGGGTGGGAGCCGGCCCCTCCGGGAGGGTGCCGGTGCCGAGAGTGGGTTGCGCGGCGGGTGGCGGACCGGGTTCGTTCCCGGGACGTCTGCGGCTTCTTGTGCTCCGTTGGCGCCGGGGATGGCGGGGGGTCCTGGCCGGGGGCAGCGCGGGGGAAGGGGCCAGGGAGGGCTGATTTCCAGCCCGAGGCCTTTTGCTGCGAGCCCATGGGCGGCTCTGGAGAGGAGCAGCGGCGAGGCTCTTGCTGTGCCCCCCACTCCGAGGGAGACCCGGCCCGGCGCGGCAGGGACAGACCCGCTCCTCAGTATTTTCACCCGGGCCATGTGCTGTCTATGCCTCACCGTTCCATAGGGACGGAGACAAAGCCCTGAGCTGGGGGTGAGCAGCCTGGCGCCCACCTCAGGCGTAAGTACCCTCGGTCCCTGTGGGGCGACCGGGACGCGACCCGCGGGCCGGACCGGGGCTGGACGGGGTGGGCGGTGGCTGGAGGGGCGGTGGGGCAGGAGGAGAGGCCGGGGCCGGATCTGGCCCCAACTTTCCCTCCTCACCTTGAGGGCCAGGAGGAGGACGGCTGGCAGCTCCCAGGCCGCTAGGTACCAAACAAGCACAAAAGAAGCAAATGGCTCCTCTCCTTAAAGCGCCCTCTTCCCATTTTTTATAGCTCTCTGGGAGTCTCTTTATGCAGTGACCTATTTTTAAAGGCCTATATTGGGTTATTCATCATATCAAATACTGCGAGGAGCTGGGGGGGAGCCGGTTGGGGGGGAGAGAATTACACCGATTCTAAATGGCCCAGCATCTTTGTTTTGCTAGGTGGATTATTTGCTTCTCTTTGCTTGGGTTTTATAAAGTGATCTAAACATATTTTAACCAATTAGAGACTTTCCTCCTCTCCCTTGTGTCCCCTCACACTGTTTTCCAGCGTGGCTTTTTATGTCAGGATTCGGGTTTTATTGAGAACTCGGACAGGGATGCTGGTGTTATAACTACAGAAATAAGATTTTAAAAAATGAAAAAGGGGGAAAACCGAAAGAAAAATAGTCTCGTTCCTGGATGTGAGTTTGGGTGGGCTGGACGGCGTATGGGATGCTCCGAGGCCCTGCCAGTTAGCGGCTGCAGACTTTCCCGCGTAGCGGAGCACAGACCCGGGGCACAACTTGCGCCCCCATCTCGAGTGCAGCCCGTTCCACTCAGGGCACGGGCAAAAGTGTGCCAGACACAGCGAAACCCTGAAAATCGTTTTGAATCCCCTGTTATCCCTCCAGCCCGCATCTCCCCTCTTTGCCTAAGCGGGAGGACAGGGTTTTAAACGCACCCTGCTTTTTTCCTTTCTCTTTTTTTTTTTTTTTTTTGGCTCTCTAACAGGGGCAGAGCCCAGCGGAGGGCGGACAGCAGCCTCAGTACAGACTCTCCGGCATAGAGGGACTCCTCTTCGTTTGCCTCGGCCGCTGCCTGTCAGGGAATAGCCGGGTTCATGCTTTGCATGAGTAGCTCAGCCCAATGACTCCAGGCCTGCCGTTTGCCCTTGTGCCCAGCGTCCCCCCCGGACAGCACCTCACTGAGAAAAGGGGTGGCTGAGAGGGAAGGGGGCAGGTCCCGGCCCCCCTTCCCCAGAGCCCCACGATGTTCGGTGGTTGTCCCGACGGCCTCCGACCGACTCTCCTCCTCTCTGTGCTCTCGGCTGCCCGGTGGTGCCTTTGGCGGATTTGGGTTAATTTTCCCTGCGCTCACTTTGCCTTTGCAACCTCTGCCTCTCGCTCCTCGCAAACGACTCCCTCTCCGTGCTCCAGGGTGGCCGAAAATCAGAGGAGGGGCAAGCTGGGCTGCCCCCGCCCTGGCGTAGCGGGAGAGCTCAGCATCTCCCCTCTCACCCCTTGGAATTTAATTATTTTAATTTTTTTTTTGGCAGCCCTCTTGACACCCAACCTCGAATTAGAGACCCTAATTGTGCTTCCCCCCTCCGCCCCGGGAATGTCCCATTGCACCTCCCTGTCCTCAGAGGGTGGCGGGGAGCAAGGGGGCACAGGGGACAGCCGGGGGCCTGCTCCAGCCACCGCCACGGAGCTTCGCATCCTGCTGGGCTCTTCTGCCTGGCCCGCCGGAAGGCAGCTGGTAGTCGTGTGTCCCAGCTTTGAGGTCGTTTGGGAAAAAGCACCCTCATCCGATGCGCTCCAATGTCCCCACTTCCGCCTGCTTCAGCCCTTCTGAGTGGGACCTGTCACTGATCTATTCCTGGTGCAGGTTCGGGAAGTTTGAGTGGGGTCCCCGGTCGAGAGGCTGGGAAGGGAGCAGGGCTGGAAAGAACAGCGGCCCTTGGGTGTACCCGGGGATGGATGAGGGGGTCTCCCGAAACCGTCGGGGAAGTGTTGCTCCTGGTCCCTACCTTCTACTGTGAAAGAAAAGCCAGTAAAGTTGTGGCCTTTCCTCCTCCACGGAGCAGAAAACTGCCGCTGAATTCGAAACTACTTCTGAGTGGGGAAACAACAACAACAAAAAATCTCTAGCTACGAATAGCATCTTTGGTGGCGTCTCCCCTCTCCGTCCTCAGAGCCGTATTTCGGGGGGTCGGAGTGGCTGCCCTCCCCGGAACAATCCCAGGCCCGGCGGGCCCCAGCAGGGCACTCCCGGGGCTGCCCGGCTCTAGCTGTGCGCGGCTTGCTCCTGTCCAGGAAAATGTCACAGGAATATAATTAAAGCGGCGGCATATATCATTCAAGTGTTGATCACCAAAGTAACTGCGTACAAATGACACCTCCTTTCCCGGCATAGCTGAGCCGTGCATGGCTCCCAGCTATGTCTGCCTAGTTTAAGTGGCCTAAACACGTTGCTGCTCCCTGTTAGCAGGGTGGAGAGGAACAAAACTCTGTGCCCTCGAGCTGACAGCTAGTCCTGGCACAGCTCGCAAGAGCCGGGAGGGAGAGCCGGGAACCTAGGAAATAACTGTTATTTTTGTTTTTAAGCAAGTCCCCTCAAGTTTTGGGCTGCGAGTGCCGAGAGGCGGAGAGTGCCTGGTGGGACCCGCCGTGAAGCTCGGAGGAGGGAGAGCCACGGAGGGGTCCGAGGTCCCTGTCCTAGTCTTCTCTACCGAAAATGCTGGTAAAGTGTACCTATAGGTACCCCCTGACCCCGCCGCCTCCAGGCGCTGCTCGGCGTTGCTCCCCTTCGAAAACAACCGCCTCGAGCTTGGGGCCTGCCGGCTCCCAGCTGTGATGAAGAGGAGGCGCTGGAGGACGGGGGGGCACTGCGAGGCCGGAGAAAAGCTCCCCGACCCAGCCCATCTCTGGAGGTCGTTGTATAGCTATTGCCCGATCCTTCCTCCCCTCGCCACGACCTCCCTGCGGGGGAAAAACTTCGCTGCACCAAAAATAAATGTGACCCGAGTGCCCGCATCTGGCCTGGGAGCCGGGGCCAGGGCCAGCGCTCCCGGCCCGGCTCAGCTAGAGCCCACCGACCTCGCGAAGCCCCGGCCTTTCTCCGGCAGAGAGAGGCGGAGAAGCCGCCCTTCCCTCGGAGGGCTTCGGTGTGGGGACGGGACCTTCGCGGGGCCGACCAGGGACGAACCCGCCGTCTCAGGAACCCGACTAGAAGCAGGATGCGGGGAGCAGCCCCACTCGGGAGGGCTGGCAGCCCGGTGCCCGGCTCCCCGACGTTCCTGGGGGATTTTTCGTTTGCAAACCAACTCCCCGGGCGACTCAGGGGAGCTGAGACCTGCGGAGCTGCAGTGTCGGTCCACCTTTTGCCCACCCCTGGGGCCGATTTGTTTCCCCCCACAAAGCCCCCGCATAGAGTAGCCGGCGCGGCGATACTCGCACCGCTCTTGCCTCCGCGCCGCGGGACCCGGGGAGGGGAGTGAGCCTCAGTGTGAAGGAGTTCCTGGGTCGGTGTAAGCGGGGATGCTCTCGGGCGGGTACAAGGGAAATAGGGGAGCCCGTATCCCCCGCAAGACGTTTTAAATCACAAATCGAAAGTAACGCCCGGGGCGGATCAACACCTTCAGCCACTTCATCGCCCTACGTGGGGCCCCAGGGAGCATTTCCCACAGCAGGGGAGAAAAACAGGGGTGTCCCCATTTCAAATGCCGTGGGCCAGCACGTCCTCTCTTCTCTCAGCACGGCCGGGGACCCTCTCTAGCCACTGCTCCTGGTGGATTTCAGGGGATCCCCGGCGTTTGTTTGGGCTAGAGAGGCGGTCTGGGCAGATGGCGCCCCAGCCAGACTCCCAGTTTCCTCCCGGGGGCAGGGTCCCCCTGCAGCCGCTCCAGGGGTTCCCTCGCGGGAACGGCCAATATGAGCATCTGAACGCATCTAATCTTCTAAATTCCAACATTTTATTTTCTAGTCCAAGAAATCCAGTTGGAGGCAGGCTCCCTGGGAAAGAACAGGAGGGACGTGCCCGTCCCAGCTCCAGGCAAGGGGATAACTTGATTTTTATTATTTTGTTTTTTTTTTTAAAAAAAACCCTAAATACTTCGATAAATGCAATTCGAAGGACCTCTCTGGTCAGAGAGGTGTGACGGAGCCGGTCGGGGACATTTCAGGCCTTCCGGCCGTGTCAGGGTCAGGGTGACAGAGATTTAGCTGTTCTCTGTCTCTCCCTGCCCCGTCCCAGTGCCGGGAGAGCCAAGGCCGGGCCGTGGGGCAAGCAGGGAAGAAGACTCTTCGGAGGGGATCAGCGCATCCTCGACCCTCCGTTCAGAGCCTATCTGTCCCCTTGGGTCACTCTTGTTTTCGGACGGGAGCTGCCACCGCCTTCTCTCCAGCCCACCTCAGCTCCAGGGAAGAGGCTGGAGGGGGAGGAAGCTGAACGGGTCCGTGGCCGCGAAGCTCACCCTGAGACCGCGGGGATGGGCGCTGGGGAGGCGGGGGCAGACAGTGCCTGGCCCGTGCAGCTGCGTCCGGAGGCGGTTTCATTGTCACCTCTGGGCCCCGCGGGGCTGGTCTGGGGGTGTCAAGACCCGAGGTGATGACCACCTCGTCCCGGCTCCCTCGCTTCTCCCGGAAGAGGAGCGACGGAGGGTCTGCCCGCAAGATGCCCCCCTGCCCCGCAACTGCGCTTCGGACTCGGGGTTCTGCAAAACTTTGTTTGTGGGGGGGACACGACACAGCCACCCAGGGCTGTGACAGGCGAGCCGCACTGGCTCCTCCGAGACCTGTAATATCTCTGCCGCTCCCGGCACGCGTGAATAATTCACCAGGCTGCCAAATGCAAGTAACATTTGTGGCAGCTATGAAGGAGCCGGAGAGGCGAGGGCTCATTTTTGGGGGGCAGGAGGAGGTGTGGGGAATCAATTGAAACTTAATAAAGGGAGTGTGGGGGGGGGGAGAATGGCGGAAATAAGGCAGGCAACTTCTTCTAATAACAACTTGGTTTTAATAATTCAGGAGCAGTCATTGGATTATAGCGCAATATCCGAAGCACACGTTGCCGGCACAGTGCGGGTGGATAATGTAATCGGAGCTCATTTCGCCTTCCAATAAATTACAGCAGCAAAAGTTTCCTGTTGAAGTGGTTATTTGTATTTCTTTTTTTGAAGGTGATCCCCCTTCCAACAACTGCAGTGAGAAAATTAATTAAAAACTAATATTTCCATCCTTTGCAAAAGCAGCCCCAAGATGCAGAGCTAGATTTTGACTGTGATCTCTTCCAAGTCCAAGTGCTGTGAGGCTGCTCCTCCCTACTTCTCACTTCTTTCTTTCAGTTCCCCTGGTTTTTCATTCCTCCTTTTTTCACCCTACCCCTTTTGGCCTCACAGGAGCTCTCTAAGCTAAGCCAAGTGCTGCTAGAAAGAAAACTCTAGCTAAAACACATCTCTTTGTGTTAGACTTGCTGTGTTTGCTCCTCTTGTCCCTCTCAGATCCTGTTATGAAGGGGTATCAGCTAGAAGTAGGGTCAAACAGCAGTTCCCTTGTCTCTCAACTCACACATGAGGTGAGTTTGCAAAGCCTCAGATGACTTTTGTACTTTTCGTTCCAAACTGCAACACCATTTAGCAGCAGACTCATCCCCCCCAGACCCAGCAGCTTTCCTCTTCTCTATTCCCCTGTTCCTCACACCGGTAAGGTGTGGCTATACTCTTGCCCCCACCTCCATCCCCAGCACGGCTTCACAAGGTGATTCTCAAACTCTCCCAGCCTTTGCTGCTGGACACAGGGATCCACTCTACTTCTCTCCAGTGCCAAGCTGTTCTCTGCATCCTCAGACCTGCCTTATAAAGGGACCTTTCCCCAACAGCTTGGCCATGTCCAGCAGACACCTCTGATGAGATGCTTTACACCTATGTTTTGTTTTATTCTGCTTTCTGGCCCGAGAAATTTAGACACATTCTTCAGATGGTCTTATATCAGTCATGGCTCTTTCTATGGGTACTTTTAGCATCCTGTAATGGTGGCTGGCATTTCCCATACTGCATAATAGCTGCTGTCAGCTTACAGCATTTCTGTACTGATCATTGCTGGATCAGGCTGTCTCCCTGTCTCCAGTGCTGCATGGCAGTACGATGGAAAGAGAGAATGAGAGAGAGAGAGAAAACAGCTTCCTGCAGGAGTCTGGAGTGAAAAAAATTTCTCTTGATAGGCATTTTCCTAATTCCCACTCTTAAGGAAATGATTCAGAATCTGAACTCTGAGATTTAATATCACTACAAATATGCCACATCTTTAGTGATTCCACTTCTGAGCATCCTGGGGTCCTGTCCACATCCCCATGTCCTCCTCTGGGTACCAGACCCAGAACTCTTTCTCAACTGATGTATGAACATTTGTGTACTGCCTGGGCTTTTTTTTTTTTTTTTTTTTTTTTCTGGGCACTGAGTAAAGCCTGTGTAGTGAACAGCATCAAGATTTCTTCCATTTTTCTGCTTGAAATCTCCTTGGGGTCTGCTCAGCTCTGCAGCTTTTTACAGGTGTGGAAAGCGGGTCTTCACTAATGCCAAATCCGCAGCAACATGTGGGTCTGTATTCTGCTTGCATGTGGAAAAAACAGTCAAGTTCTCTGCATCTGCCATGGTTAGTGTTACAGCTTAATGAGGACCTACCAGTGCTCCTCAGTAAGACCTGAGGGGGTGAGCAAGACCAAGAAAGGGATGTATTAAGGCTACAGACAGTAGAAATAACATGGTCTGGGGTGCGCAAAGGGTCTGGCTGGCTGTTTTTTGGGCATCCCTCACCCTTGGGAAGATTGGAAGTGGTAGGGCTGTAGGGGTCCCCTGCAGGGGAGCTGCCACTAAAGGGAGGGCACCAAGGCCAACCATGTCCACTATCAGGTCCTTCACTCCTCAGACAGGCAGTGTGAAAAGGGGTTCTGTCACTGCAGAGATGGGAGGGCAGCTGTGGAGGATCTAGTTCGGTATGACCCAAAGCACAGGGTAACTTTTCAGGAGCAGCCCTTCTCCCTCACTTTAAATCCTGTGATTTTCTGCTTGGAAAGCTGAAAATTTTTTTTGCTTGAACCTGCTCCTGCTACTTCTTTCAGTTTAAGAGAAGAAATAGGAGTTAAAAGTCTCTTGTACACTGTGAACCTATTGCCAAACTCCAGATGGTCCTTTATTACAGCTAAAGGAGTGTCCATGAGTCTTGGATACATGGATTCCAAACACAGGACAGAAAAACGATTCTAACTTCCCAAGGTTAAATAAACACTTGTTGACTGGTGCTGTGAGGTAAAAATTAGAGAAGATTCAAATTTTTTTTTTTTTTTTGAGAAGCATACATATCCTTTAATGGTGACCTCATCACGTACAGGGAGTGTAGGCAGAGAGTAAGGAGGAGTGTAGTCAAGCAGTGGGAGAAGGATCACCCAATGCACCCCATGGCTATGGAGCAGTTGCAACGTTGTGGCAGCACCAGGGCTGCTCTTGTTTTTGGACTTTGTCCTTTTGCCCTGTACGTGTGTGTAATCCACAAACTCACCAGCTCAGCCTAGCGGAGCTGGGCACATTGTGCCGCAAGAACATGACCTTTTGCTCTGAAGATGGCAACAGCTTTGTGCTGGTAGCAGAACAACATACCTAGTACAAATAGAATCAGTCTGATAATAAATCACCATCCATAATAAGAAGACATTGTTAATAATAAGTCATCCAGGGGCCTCTTGAGACCAGTGTACAACTTACTGTAAAAATAGATAGGAAACATGGTGTGATCATTACAAGCAAGATAACAAATAAAAGAGAAAATGACTTTTATAGGCATTTAGCTCTTCTTTCCTTCCCCCAGCTTCCAGCCAGTTCTGTTCAGTCAGGATGTCTATGATTTAGGTTTTGTCACAAACTCAGACTAGATTTTTGCAGATGCAGAGCCCCAGGTTTACTGCAGCTGAGGGCTGGCCAGATCACTACCTGCAAAGGAGCTGCCTGGCAAAAATCCCTTCTTTTTCCCCGCCTCTACTCACAGTGTGATATCTTAGTTATCCCAGTTTCTCTGAAAGTGGGGGATACAGGCAAGTGCTCCCTGGTTATGACGTACAGAAGCCAGCTGAGGCCTTGCCCAGAGATGTCAGTTCTTTCTGTACCCTCTGAGTTGGCAGGATTTGTTGCTCAGCTCCCGTGGCTTTGTTTCCACTCAGATGACGGGGTGACTGGATTTAATAAACCAGAGGATAGTGAGGGGCAGACTCATGGCAAAATTTGAGCTTAGAAATGAATGAATGTTTACATCGAGAACTCGCCAGACCTGAGGATATTTTCACACATAAACTGACTGGCATCAAAAGACTTGTGAAAATTGCTCCATGCACAGATGCGAAGGGAATCTCACACATTTGTTTAAGGACAAATTTGCAAGTCGTGCCTTGTACTCTTCTGTCAGCTCTGATCTGCTTGGGATATCAGTGCTGCTTCCTTGCAGCAGAGGGGAAAGAGGTTAGGGCTGTTCAAATTTTTCTTGGTCTCTCCCCTTGTTTGCGTTTGCCAGGCAAACAATAGCAGATGTTATATAGTCAGTTCAGTTTGCTACTAGTCCCATTATGTTCTATTTATGTTTCACTTTATTGGCTTTTTTTTTTTTTTATTTTCCTATTATTGTTTCACTCTGGGGGAGGCAGAGGATATAATATATTCATCTTTATTATACAAAATCTGTGTGAAGCATTTAATAAAATGCTGTTTCCACACAGCTAGGAATATTACTGTTAGCTATTCTTAAGTTAATGCTCCTATTAAAAAATGTTTGATGGCTGCAGTGACTGTAACTTGTGTGGACAAAAAGCACACACACCACTAAATAAGGCACTGATAGCAATTCAGAGATTTCCTGATGCCTTGTGGAAAACTTCTGTTTAGCCAGATTTCTGCTTACTTAGCATTTTTCCAACATTGCTCTTCCCTGGTTTTATTATTAGTTATATTTGAATGGAAAATAAGTTTTCTCCTTTTCTCCTCAAAATTTTCCCCTGATATTGGAGAGGTTAAATCTGGCGCTCACGCCCAGGTGTCTTTCCCAAACAGGAGTTTTGGCAGAGGTAGGTGTAAAGGTAATTGAAGCAGGACACAGTTGCTGTTACTGTCTGAACCCGGACCAGCTTGTGCCAAGCCCAAGGTACTTTCCTGCCTCAAAGCTGCTGATTCAGACCCAGAAATGCCTGCACAAGGTAAGCCAGGCTCGTTATGCTTTACAAGCTGGTAGACAGGGGCAGAGAGTCTATGCTTGCTCATGGATGTAGAACGAGGCAGCATTTGAGACCTCTGTGTCACAGCACCTGGATGTGCCAGGAATGGGATTGATTCTCCATGGGCCAGGGGCACAGGAGATGGTGCTGCTTCTGGGCGTACTCAGGGGATCACACAAAACAGGGTGAAAAGTCAGTGTTACTACATCAGGTGAGAGGAGATGAGCAATGGAAAAGAATCTGTTCCTGAGAAACAGAAAGCTATTTTCAGAAAGAACTCTCTGAAAAGTCTTTCCCTAATTGATAACTTCCCAGGAAAGACTCAGACTCCACATCCAAGCCAACACTGACTCAGAGTTTGGTTTTAGACCCAGAGCTCAGTCAAACACACAGCTTAACACGACATGTCTCGCCAGCACAGGCAGGGGTTTGACATGCACATCTAGGTTTGTGAACCCTCTGAGAGTCAGATGCTGTATCCCTGCACATCTTCTTAGGAGAGCAACAAGGCAGTTCAGTGATATGAGTGCTAAGTTGCAGGAGTGCTAATGGCAGTCAGGCTGGCACAGATCTATACAGTCATGGGATACAAGAGGCTGAGGAAGGCCAGATAGGGTTAGTGAAGGTATGCCTAGCCCCATATCCTAACTCCACTGCTTGGTGATGATGGTCATCCTGAAAGAGCAAAAGACCCAATTGTAGTATATACAATTATGTATATTATTATCACTATAGTATTACATTATATTGTTAAAATACAACCATTAGCAACTACATGGCATGCTTCCCAGGGATACTTTCCCAGCCCCTGGCAGTTTGTGGTTCAGAGGGTCCTGAGCCAGAAGTGACACCTTTGTGTTTTATAGCCCCAGATAGATTGTTCTTCCATGGATGTGTCTAACCACTTGTTCAACCCGTATAATCTTTTGGCATCCGCGATATCCTGGGGCAATGAGTTTCATGTCTGATCTACAGCTATGCAGATAAGATCTTCCTTTCATTTGTTATGAATCTGCCACTTGATAACTCCACATCCGCTTGCACTTGTTCAGGAAGAGGTGACACACAGTTAATCCCTGCTCACCCACTCCTCAGCCGGTTCGACAGCACAGTTGTCCCTCGGTAGGGCCTGTCAGCCTGCATGGAGCTGACTGTGGGAGAGGTGAATCTCCTATTATTCAGGACTGAGTGGTCTATGGAGAAGACCAAGGAAAATCAAGATACACCTCAAAGAGAGGATGACATTCATGGTGTGGTGGGCAGCAGGGAGGATTGTGGTGTCCCCAGTTGAGCAAACACCTGAGGAAGGTGTTGGGCCATGAGGATCAGTTGGAGGAATATTCCTGGCTGATGCATGGGGTTGCTGATGTATGATGCAAGATAGCTGTCAACATGAAGGTTTGGCTGTTGTCGCTGCAGCAGTGAAACAGAAACAGTGGGGCAGGGAGCTTACCCCAGTTAGCCAAAATTTCCAGAGCTTCCTGAGGAGTCAGCAAGAAGCAGACCAGGGATCTGGGGCTCACACATCCTCTCTTGGGATGAACCTAAACTGGGCATCAGTGCATTGAACAAAGATGGACATCATCCATTGGCAGCACCTGAGACAGCACTGTTTGGGTGAAAGACTGTCCTCAGCCTGACCCCATCATGCGCTCCGAGGTTCTGGGTTTGTTCCTTTGCCCACCCACATTTTAATGCCTTTGTGTACCCTGCGTTCACAGGTCTGGGAGCAGTTTGCAGACGTAAATTGAAACACCCAAGGGACTTTTTGGCCCTGTTATGAAATTACTATGGCTTGGGAACGATAAGAGTTGTATCAGAAGTGTAAGGACAAGTGTACTCAGCCTCCACAAGGCTTTTCCCTGGACATGGCACTCTCTGTTGGATAGGGAAAGGAGCTGGGGGAGGACATGCCTGCTGTCACAGCAGTCATTTCATGACATTGCATTCCCTAGACAAGAGAACCTATGAGACAGAGAGAGTTTGGTAAGCTCGAGAAAGTGGAAATGTTTTACAAAAGCACCATAAACATCTGCTGAGAGGTACCTGGGAACGTGACTGTGGGAGAGAATGAGGAGGTGCAGAGGGGAGGGAGAACAGGTCTTTAAAACAAGTTAAAGCCACCAGCCCTGTGGGGGTGATGTGAAAGGCTCAATGGCACTGTTGGGGGCACCAACCCTGTCAGGCTGAGGAGGAAGCCGCTGGGGATACTTCCTGAGGCTTTTGCAGTGTGGTAGGAGTGAGGAAAGACCCAGATTTGCTTGAAATACTTAATTTTAACTGCAGCAGGCTGTCTGCAGTCTCCCTGCTGCCTTGCTGGGATGCATTTCTGTCTCAGTCATACACATGCAACTTTTGCACTTCTGAATGGTGCCACTGATGGGCAAGGTTCAAAATGTCCTTGATGCAGATGCCGCCCTCTAAACAGTCCTTTAGGACTTAAGCCCTAGTCCATTGCCCTGATGGGAAGACTCCTCAGGTCACCCAGTGTTATTGATTCCCTGGATTTTTGCAAGTTTTTAACGTTTCACTCAAAACCTTGGGGTTAATTCAACTTGCATATGGGGGTTTTCTCACCTGAGATTTGTGGTGACAGATATACCCTTGAAGATGTGTGGATGTTATGGACAAACCACACAGGGCAAGGCACAAAGATAAGCCACCATTTTTTTCATTGGTTTAAACATCCTCCGGTGATTTTGAACCTTCTTCACAGTTTTTTTGGCTGCTTGGTGTTGACAGCACCGAAATGAAACACAGGTTTCCTGCCAACATCCACAGTTCTAGTGATTTTCCCAAATCCCTCAGTCTCTAGAAGCCACTAAACAAAATCACTTTCTTCCCTGCGACCTCCCATTACAGTTCCTGATCTGATGATCGGCAGTTCTGTAATGCATAGCTCTCCAGGCTGCATCCCAAGGGGCACCTTCCAAACCCCATCTGTTTGCGGAGCACCTCACAAATGAACTGTGGGTTCAGCTGCCTCTGGCTGTATCTGCTCCCACAGTACTTCAGTCTTCCAGGTTCACTGGCAGAAGGTGAGTGGCACAGGGAAATTTTACCTCTCTTGGTTTGATTAACCTCTCTCAATACAAACCTATATTTTAGAGAAAAGGTTAAAGCTCTTGTTGATAAAAAGTAAAGTATGCATGCATTTCTGGAGGCAGAAATGTAGTGCAGATGTTTTACCCCACAGTGCAGGTCTGGTAGAGCTAGCAGAACCCACATGTTTATCCAGCCCTTCATCCTGTAATGATAAATCAGTAGTATTGAGATTTGTGGGAAGCAGAGCACTATCTCCAGCAAGTCAGCGTTGATCTGCCATTGTTTTATGTAGTGAGGACAGAGGTGATGATGCTGGCTTTCCTTTTGTGCTTTTTCGCCTGGTCTTGGTTATCTTGAAGGCTGTTATGTAAAAAACTTCTCACTGTAATCTGTCAGTTCAGTTTCCCATAATCAGCAGTGGGTAATCTTTCTCAGTCACCTACCTCCTTATACCCCAGATTTACACTGCACACCTGAAATAGCCCAACTGAGATGCCTCTACACTATTGTATTCCTTTCCACCAGTTCAAAACCTGCCCAGAAATGACTGGCAAATCTCCCCTGTGGGCCCTGGGGTAGAAGCTGCCTCAGCCCTATCCATATTGCTGTCCTGGTGTGGGTGCTACAGGGTGAGGACATCTTTCCACTGCAGGGCTCATCCTTCCCCTGGATCCTGAGCTGTGATGCCCTGCACTCCCCCATGGAGCACAGCCAGATGGGATTTGCAGACCCACATGCCCAGCTCCCACTGATACCTGAGCTCAGAGGAAGGATGTTGCCCTGGCTGTGGGGCCATGAAGAGCAGGAGTCATGGCAGTGGGGGCCAGTCCCCATCCCATGCAGAAGCAATTCTGTGGGGTGTGGAGGCAGATGAGGGTATTGGGCAGAGCATCATGATTAGGCAGAGCATCAAAGGCAGCCCCTTACTGTGGCACCACTGCATGGGAAAAGGCCCCTCTCTGTTCCACAAAACTTCTCTCCCCTTCCCAGCAAACCCCTTTCCTTTTCCCTCCTTTGTGGAGGTTGGGCCAATGTGCGTTTGTTGAGCCCTGGCTGCTTGCTGTCTCTCCCACCATTTGCTCCAGGAACAGCCCACGGCACCGCACTCTGCTGTCTGTCTCCGTGTCTTTTTAGTCCTGTTTCCCTGGTTTCGCATGGCAGCGGCCCATGTTTGCCTGTGCAAAGCCTTCCTCTGGATTGCTGGCAGCCGTGCTTCCAAACCCAGCTTGCCGTTTTCCCCAGAGTGGCGGGATTGATTGGCTCCAGCCGGAATGGGCATGGCTCTCCGCTGCTTGGACCGAAATGCAACCATCTGTTACACCTCTAGTTAAAAGTACATAAAGTTGAGCATTTGCGTGTAGACAATTCCACCCCTGATACGCTTTCCACCACACATCCTTCTCACGCTTTGGCAGGATCTTGCACCGTGATGGGCCCAGTACAGGCAAAACCACCACTTTAGCTCTGCTGGAGCCAAGCAGTGTGGAGACAGTGGGGGCATAAATCAGCTTTCCCTTCTTTTGCTGTAGCAGGTCACTGTCAATTTTGCAGTGTGCTGTGCCCCAGGCTTCTCCCTGGCCGGGGCTGGTCCTGCTACTGGGCTGAAGCCTTACCTGTGCTGGCGGCCAGGCTGCCTCATGCCTGCTGTGCCACTGGTGCCAGTGGAAATGGCAGTGCATCCCTGTGTTTCCTCAGTCGGGTGTTCCCATCGAGCGAAGGCGCTGAGGATAAAAAGGCAGAAGAGACATGGGAAGACAGGACCAGCACACAAGGTAGCCCAGAGAGGGGGAGGTGAGCATGGCAGATACATTGCCTATGTAGCCCTGCACCTGCAAAGGCCTGGACAGCACACTTGCCTGCTCCCTGCCCTGTGCTGCCAGACTGGCCTCACACTGCCCATTCCCTGTAAATGTCCCTGATCAGCTTTGCTGGAAGAGGAAGTCAGGGAGTGGGGTGGAAACACTGCTGAGCCACTGCATCATCCCTGGAAATGTTGAGCACAGCAAGATGCTGCTATGGCTATAAGGAGGTTTACATGGGCAATAGAATCCTGGCTTCCTCATTGTTGCTTCAGATAGACACTGCTGTGGGAGACAGCTGTTTGCCATGCTACACCACAGAAGCAGCTGCTTTTCATCTGCCCATCATGCCGCCTTGCTCTTTTTTTTGATGTCGACTACCAAGTCCATGCTCAGAGAACCACAGAAGTGTCTAGCAGATTCCTGTTGAGGCCTGGAAAGGGCACAGCATCTACCTGTGTTGGGTGGATGTAGGTGGGCAGAGAGAGTGTCAGCACCTGCAGTCTGGAGGAAAGCCTGAGTGTGCAGCACCAACTACAGTTATCGCTCTTGCTGAGGTACCAGATATCCCAGCTCAAATCATCCCCTGTTCTTGCTTCTTTCCAGGGAAGCTGTGGCTGCATGCACGAGGTAGAGAGGCAGAGGAGAAATAGAGGCACAAGTGTGGGAAATGAGCCTGTCAAGGCCAGCGAGAGGTCAGAGTCAAGGAAAGGAATTACTTTGCTCCATCCCATTGATACCACTGTAACACTGCTCCATTTGCTTGGCTGTTTACCTTCGCCAAGCCACGTGACTGAATTGTTTGAGTGGGTCAGCTCCTTTTGGAAAGACTTCAGACAGAGAGAACTCGAATTTCACAACCTGATGAGGCTCACAAGTGGGGGACAGCATGTGACAAGGACCCTCAAAGTGCAGCACATTCTCTCATCGTTGTCAGTAACTCTCTCTGGAAATGCTGGTTCTCTTGGTGCTTTTACAAGAGCAACAGCCCAGATAAAGGGAGAAGAATGTCACCTTTGTGAGGGTCATGTGAGTAATGTCCCAAGGACCTGATGGACATTGAGTAGCCAAGACTTCTCCCAGGTCTCTCCTGGATTAGAGTGGGACTGCTGGTGATGTATCACCCATCCCTGACCTTGCTTATCTTTGTGGAGCAGTGGAGGTGGTGGGAGAAGGGAAAGGCGAAATGCACATCCCAGGAGCCAGGGTGGCTCTGAAAGCTGAAAGGAGAGCTGGGGGCTGGGGGGAGAAGGAGAGATATCTGAGCTCAACACAGGAACAGCAGATGGATTGGAAGGAGCATAACCTTGTGGCAATGCATGCTCTGGTCCTTGCAGCTGGCATTAAGGGTCAATTATTTTCAGTGTAACAACTCATTTCTAACTGGAAAGAGAGTGACCTGATGACACTGATAGAATCTGCTGACGTCCATCTCCCTGCCATGGGAGAAGACAACAGAACAAGTCTTGAGCTTTGTTTATCCTTGATGTGTAATCACAGACCACTCTCCCTGATTTCCTTCCAGACTCTCTGGTGTGCTGAATCCGTCACACCCAGCCAGACCTGCAAGGAAGATGTTCCTGTACGTTGAGTTTTGAGGGGTCAGCAGTGTGGTTCTGTGGGATCAGCTGATGGGTGGGCCTATGTTTAACACCCACCCCCTTCAAGAACTCTAGGAAGTGACTTCCCTCTCTTTCAACCCATCCACGTCAGCTGTGCTCTGATCCTGTCGTTCAGAGTCCAGGACAATTCAGAGCCAGCTCAGCTGGAGAGGGCTGTGGCAGTACCCTGCCATGGTGGATGGCTGGATCCAAGTCTGGCCTCCAGCCACAGTGTCTCAGCTGTAAGAGCATGTATGCCTGGATTCTGTTTCTTATGGAAAAGAAACTCATTAAGGCCAGAGGGCTTCCCCACCACAAGGTGTAGCCCAGTGAGGCAGCAGGGCATGCATCAACCCTGCTTAGAGGATCCAAAGCAAGGTTTGGGTGCTGTCCTTGCTGTGGGTCACTCATCTGCAGAAGGCCACTGCTGTGCACGTTGCTCTGGTATGAGCTGCCCTTTCATGGTAGCAGTGCTTGATTTCACTCCTGAAGGGATGGAGTCTTGATTTTACAGATGCAGACAGCATTAAAGTAACTGTCTCAGGGAAAGCATCTCCCTCCTGCAAGCTCAAGAACCTCGCCATCAGGAGGATCATCCTCCAAGGGTTGTGGTGGAGGACAGCCCTGGCACTGTGGCTTTGCCTGTCCCAGAGTCTAGGACATCAGGCATCAGGGCACAGTCATCTCCAGGGCCAGTCATTGCTTTGTGCATTCCCCCACCTTGCTCCCAGCAGTGGCTGAATTCAGGAGCTCTGTGCTCCTTGGGAAGGGGTCCAGCCTGCTGAGATGAGTCAGCCACCCCCAGCTTGTGTCATCCACGTCTGGGTGCTAAGTGATAGACCACCACTGTGCCAGGTCCTTGACCCAGGAGGAATTGTTTGTGCTGGCAGAGTGTTCCGGCCACCCAGCTGTGGGGGCAACCTGCTGCAAAGGGAGTCCATGGCACAGCCTGGTGCCAGCTTGGCATGTCTGCTTTGATCATCCCTCTCTGGTGCAGCCACATGACACTTGTGAGGTTCACACGATATCCGTGAGGTCCACACGACTCTGAGAAGTTCACATGATTCGCCTGCCCCATGGCGTGAGGAGGTGGGCACTTCTGGTGGAGGATACTGGAGCAGAGCACCCTGCCCAGGCTGGCTGCTTCCAGGGTTTGATGCGGTCCCACCTCAGTCCCATGGACTGAGACCCATGCTCCCCAGCACACCCCACTACTCCAGGGTGGGTGAACACGGTAGTGGATTGTATGACACCCTAAATCACAGCAGGGCCATTCTGGAGTCTACTGGCTGCCCAGAGTGGCAGGGAGAGTATCCGTAGAGGGGGAAAAGGGAGAATAAGGAATGGAGAAAAAGACCCCAAAAAGGCACATGGGAAATAGCAAAGGAAAGGGAGAGAAACAGGGGAAAGAGGATGGAAAGAAAGATCAAGGTCCTGTTGTCAGTCAGACCTTCAAAGGCTGGGTGTAAAAGGATCTCAAAGGGAGTGAAGGCAGGTTCTGTCAGCTGGAAGCCCAGACAAAGGAGATGATGACAAGCAGCTATTTTAGCTGATGGCCTGCAGCCATCTTGCCTGGGGCTGTGCAATCATCAAGCCTCCTAAGCTAAGCAGAATTCATCCTGGGATTGGCAGGTGGGTGGGAAAGCCAAGGTGGTGCAATGAAGGGCTGGTCCTGGAGCAGCATCCTGAATGAGCTGGGTGCCCAGACATGGGGCTATGGAGCACTGCCCTCTCTGAGGGTGTCACGTCTCAAACATGGTGTTTGATGCAGCTTTGTTGCTGGAGACTTCCCTGTCTGCTTTTGCAATGATGGGAATGTGAGCTTCAGTGTCGTGTCCTAGTGTAGGGATCCCAGCAGGGACCCAGGGGGGATGCTCTAGAGGCTGGGGTCCGTCTGCTCACCCACCAATGAACAAGACTTATGCAGGACTGCCGGTTTCTGAAGGGGCACCTTTCTCCTTCTATAAAACAGAAAATGAATCAGGTCCATGTTTTTGCTGAGATGCAGAACTCACACCTGCTCATGAGGTGCCTTGGGAACCAGTATGGAGAAAAGATGCTTTTCATCATATTTTAATTTCCTTTGGTTTTATATTTTTGGTGGTGTGGCAAGGGCTGTATGGGAGCTAGGCACATCAGGGAGCTGCTGGAATGCCCTGCTGTGAGGCACATCAGGGAGATGTTAGGAAAAACAACCAGCAAATACCTGACTACCTCTTCTGAAGCCTCTCACTGTTGTCTTCAGGGGACCATGGGAAGATGTTGCTTCTCTTAAAATGATGCAGGACTCAATCCACAAAACACCTGCTTTACTTAAAGCACAAGCATAAACTCCTTGAAAGCCAAAGAGATTTACAGACATTTGGAGTGAAACCTAGCTGCCAGCAGTGCCTGTTGAATCAGAATGAAGTCTATTATATAAACATAAAAACTGGTCTGCAAGCATGGTTGCTTTAAATTCATCACCCAAATTCACATGTAGACACTTTTCTGAATACTCTGATAGCCAGAGCAGTGCTGTTGGGTCATGGGAAGCTGCCATTTATAGAAGCCAGACCCTAAGCTGTGCCAGGTGGGTGTGGAGCAAACCCAAGAATGTCACACATTATTTGAATTGAGACATCATTGACAGGGAGCAAAAGAAAAAACCACCCCCCAAAGCTCCTAAATCCACCAAGCTTTAAAATGCCAGGAGGAATCAGCCAAGGGAATTACACCCAGGATGAACTTGGCCCTGCTGCTTCTTTAACAGTGTTCCCTGAGGAGATGTTGCGTCTGGCATTTTTATCTCTGCTGGCATTTTTATCTTATTTCATTCATTCCATTTATTCCTGATCCTGTTAACTTTATCCTATTGATTCAAATGCATTTTCATACTCCCTTATGGCCCCCTTTTGCATTACTTTCAGCTTTTAGGCAAACAGGATGAGCTTTTTCTGTCCTGGTAAAAAAAGTTATTTCAGGAGCATGGTTCTCCCAGACTCCCCTCCTTGGCCTAGGAGACTGGGGTTTATTTATTTATCTTAGTTAGACAAATAGCTTCATTTTCACGCAAAATAAGATGTGCTTCTGAACACATACAGAAAAGGTCAAAGGGTTTTAACCATGCAAAGGGCAAAATCTGAGCCTGTTGAAGTGATGTTGGTGCAGTTCAGAATGTCTCTGTGTATGAAGACATCCCCAAAGGCTGCAAAAATACAGGGAGGTGGAGATTTATGCACCTGCCAGCCAGCAGGTATGTTTGAGCCTTCCACTGCAGAGGTCCCAGTGTTACTGCTGCCTTCTCCTTTGTGTTGGCTGCTGGTACAGATTTGGAAGTCAAATCTCTTTGAGATGTTTGATTTTACTGTTGCCTGTTTATAAAGGCATCTTTGGCATTTACATGTATCTGCAGCTGAATGCTGAACATATCCAGGGCCCAGAGAGAAGCTCTGGTGTGGATTTGGGCATATGAACACACTTGTTTTACTGATGGCCAAAGAAGAAGAGTATCAGAGTGGTATGGGCATCTGAAACAGAGGGTTTATGCATTTAGATTCCTCAGCAGTAGTTTCTGTCCTAGCACAGCCAAAGACCTACCTCCAGTGGAACTGTGGATTCTTAGTACTATGGGACTGGGAGAATGGGGCAGAAGGACATTGGGCATTTGCAAGGGTCATTATTTTCAGTAGTACTTTCTCCAGACTGGCCACCTTGACTCTGAGCAAACTGGGGACCTTTAACAAGCAGGTCCCTGCAGATCCAGACCTGGGAGCAAAGGCTGTCTCCGTGGCTTGGACTGATCAGCTTTCATCACCCACAAATTTTCTTTTTGAATAAAATATGTGGGAGCCCAAACTTCCATTGCTTCCAGATTGTCTCTCTGGTTGCACTCTTTTGAGAAAAAGACCTGTCTTCTGGCACGTACATTTAGTCTGGGAAGAGGAATAAAAGACCTCACGGTAAATAAATACAAACCCCCAAATGGCATGCACGGTGCCTTGTTCAAAGCGCTCGGCCTGTTTGAAATCAGCAGCCCCATAAAATCCGAATGGGTTCAGAAACACTTGTAGTCACAAGATCTCTCTACATGAAGGGCCTGGCTCAGTGGCTGCCCCTCACTGGGGTATCAGGGCTCGTTCCTTGAGCCAGTGAGGCTCCACTGTTCCCCACCTTGTAGCTCGGGGCTGCATCTCGGGACACGTAAATCAGAGCCTTTGTCCTTCGCCGTGGCTCTCGGCAGCAGGGTCGGGGGTCACCAGCTCACCTCTCAAAATAATCCGGGACAATCAGGAAGTGTTTCTCGTTTGATGAATTAGGTGTATAAAATCCATGAAAGGCTCACAAACGGACAGACTTTTTCCTTTCTTCATGGGGATAATATTTCATGATTTGGGGAGGAAAGAGTGCAGAGGGAGGGGGGGAAATAATTAGTAATTTGTGATTAACTCTTTTCATGGATATTTTGTTTCTTTGTTCTCTGACGCCGCCTGGAGCCATTTAAAAAATGACTTAACGACAACAACCAAACTAATAGCTCTTTGTAACTAATGGCTATGTCAGAACTTGGAAATCAAACCGAAGGGTCTTGGAAGAAGTTGCAAGGGAGATGCCAAGCGCAGAAGAAGGGGTGGAGAGAAATTCCCTCCCCGGTACCAGATGGATGCTTAGAAAGGGCCCCAAGATCTGCAGAGATAAAGGAAAAGACCGAAGCCCGGCCTAGAAAGCTGATGGCTGTTCTTGAAGATCCAAACTGAATAGGCTGCCTGTGATGTACCCCTTCCTCTCCCCACGGGCAAAAGGTTTTGTTCAGTCACAGTGTTGCTTGGAATCAAAGTCCCCCAGGATGTCCCCTTCAGCTCTTTGCCTGATGCATTACTAAAGATCTTAGAATCATAAAATTATTTAGGTTGGAGAAGATCCTTAAGATCTCCAAGTTCAACTGCTAATGCTGCTGAGTCAGCACTAAACCATGTCCCTAAGTGCTACATGTTTTTTAAATACCTCCAAGGATGGTGACTCAACTACTGCCTTCAGCAGCCTGTTCCAATACCCTTTCCTGAAGAAATTTTTTCCTAATCTAAACCTCCCCTGGCACAGCCTGGGGCTGTTTGCTCTTGTCCTATTGCTTGCTACTTTGGAGAAGAGACTGACACTCATGGATAACCAGATCCTATGAGTTTTGACTTTGAGTTGGCAGAGAGACTCCCAACAGGATTGTGAGGGCTTTGATAGAGCTGTCATCCAAGATGAGTGCATATTCATAAATGATTTGGAGACTTCTTCCCATATAGATCCAGTGCATGAATTAAAGACAGAGCAATACTGTCTGCTTCTGGCTTTCTTGAGTTTGGCTTTTGCTGCAAAGTGGGGGACATTTCTGGCTGTCAGAAGGTGAGGACCAAGGACTGAAGATGGTGGGAAGCATGGAGGGATGGCGTGAGGTCTCTTTCCAGTCATGACGGCCACCAAGCCGCATGTGTAGATCAGAATATCAGCAAGTGACTGGGGCCCAAAGCCTTGTGGTCTCTAATTGGGCCACACATAAAATAGAGTTTCAGATTGAAAGCCTTTTGGAGCTATGATTTAGAAAGGCAAATCCATTCTGGTATCTGATTATGACACTGACATTAAAAGCACCATGAACCTCTAATCGATGAAGGTTAATTTATTTAGACCATAAAACAGGAATTAATTTGAAAGGGGCTGTGGAGCAGTAGCTGAGACACCAACCATTGCTTGCATGATGCTGATGGGGTGACAGGGACATATTGGCCAAACTGAAGGTGGAGACCACAGCTCTATAGATTGGAAATCTCTCTTGGAAATCTCTCTTAGAAATCTCTCTGCCTGTCTCGTCTCATCCCTGTGCTGACTGTAGACCAGGGAGATCTTATTACAGAAAGATGAGAAGTTGAGTTTCAGATGTTTGATTTGTCTTCGAGTGAAAACTGTCCCTACTTGGGCATATCAGAACCCCAAATCATGGTGAGAACAGAGTCCAGTTTTCTGAAATGTTGCCCTCCAAGCACACAGTGATGTGGCTCAGTCCTCCATCAGGTACTGATGTGCATTGTGCCCACTGCAGAACCCCCTGGGTAGATGTGACCGAAGAGCATCAGGTCTGGAAGGGTCTGGACACAAAGGACCGTAGCAAGTAGCTCTGGAACAGACAAGTGATTTACAGCTCCTGGCTGCTGCCTAGGGAAGTGCTGAAGTGGAAGAGATTTCCTTAGCCCGTCACTTCTATTTTCCTTGGTTATTGTTTAAAATGCAGAGATTATGGGGTCAAACTTTCCCAGCCAATATTTTTCCTAATGAAAAATGTAGTAGGGTACGAGTCAGTGATCGAATCTATATGGTGAGTGTTCCACACTACAGTGATTTCCACAGACAGAACTTCAATAAATCTTGTTTTCAGAGAAATTATATGAGGCTGATGCTCTATTTTCACCAGTTTAAGATCACTTTACCCCTCTGCTGTGCTCTGTCCAAGTGGAACTTTCCTCCAGCTGAGCTGAGTCTTTGCTACAGCAACGTGAAAGATCCTCATGGCTGCAATGTGAGCAGGGCAGGGGGATGAATGTGGCCACCAAAGTCCCTTTGGGGCCACCCTACATGGCAGTGTGGTTGTGGGGTCTCTTTTCCAAAGATGCCACAGGTCCTCCTTAGACTCAACAAGAGCATTGCCCCTCCATTTTCCAACCCAAGGCATTTTGTCTGAGTTCTGGCAACCTTAGGTACATTGTCTTTCCCTTGGGCAGTAAATCTCCAGCATTGGATAGCTCTTCCCCTGCTACAGATTGCGTGGGAGGCCCATCACCCATCACCCATCACCCATCGAGCTATATTTGGTGGGAGACACATATCCTGTCCTTCCACCATGCACAGTCCTGCCTCTTCTCAGTATTACTTGATGCTGGAACTGCCAGGGCCCCAGTCAGTGCCCCACTCTGCTGTGTGAGGTGCAATGGCAGCCCTGCCACCCTGCACATGCATGCCTGCAAACGCCCTAGAAATACTAATGGTGTTAGTGTTGGTTGGGGGGATGGGAGAGTCCTTCAGTATTCTCTCTCCATTGGAGCTTTCTCCTGGTTTCCATCCTGGTTTGGTGGTGCTTGTCGGGTGGGCAGATGCGCGGGGGCAGCTCGCTCCCCATATCGACTGTCCTGCTGTCGAACGCCTCCACTCGCTTGGTGGATTCAGCGACAGCCCATGTACGACCATATTTCACAGCATGCCCATACGATCAATATGACATTTCCATTCGTCATTAAATATGTCTTCTTTACTTTGTGCTGCATAAATCAACCTTTCAAATGTGGCTCCTGGAGTAAAGAGTTGCGCTCAGAGACCACTGACCAAAACGGGGGCTTTTCTTGGTGGCTTCAGAGTTATCATGTGCTGCTGGTGTAATGCTGTAAACTTTGGGAAGAAGCATAGAAATTAGCCTCTTGCAGATGACGGGAAAGTTTTAAGCTTCATGCATCTCCTGGGTGCTATGCCATGCTGCTCAATGCAGGAGGTATCAGGCTGGAATAGCATGTGCTTGACCCAGGGTCTGGGAAGGTACCAAGACCACTTGGTCTTGGGTTGTGCTGGATTTTACAACTTTAGACTGATCCCAAACCGGCTTGGTGTGAGCAAGGTCAGATGCACAGGCACTGAGCTAAAGCCAGCCCTCAAAGTACTTTGATCCATACAGGGGAGGGCAGGTCAATTGCTGTGCTGGGATGAGTTTCCCTGTTTTCTGGAGATGGACCAGGGGCTGTGGAGGTGGTTACCTCACCAGATAAACATAATTCCTGCTTCAACCCATCTCCAGAGAGGGCTGGAGCAGGCTGGAAACATGGCCCTTTTCTCACCTCCCCCATTAGATGTGACCCTGGAGAAGCTGTTTTTCGCTCATGTGCCTCTCCTCCAGACATGGGTGTCCAGAGCACACACCTGCCTGCACAGCTTTGGCTCCCACAACAATGGAGAGTGCAGGACTGGGCTTGCTCTACTGAGATGTTGGGGAAAGACAAAAAACACCCCATCCTTCCCACCGTGACACACAGGCACAAGGATGGCGGATGCACAGGATCCATAGGATGCCTGGGCAGAAAAGCATGTTCAGACCTCTCCACAGCTAGTCACAGCCCTTGGCAGCAGTGGAGACAAGGGGAAGGACTGGAAGGGTGAACATGGAGCTGCCTCTGCAGCACGTTTGGATCTCCCCTGTGAAGAATGTGGCCCTCCCTGCGTGCTGGCTTTTTTGTCAGCCAGCTCCCTTGTCCCTGCCGCACACACACATTTTAGCGCTGTCTGCAAAGGAGTTTGGGAATCGATACTGCAATTGTGTTGTAAGTGAATTAGTTATAGATCAGCTTGGGGTAGGATTAGCTTATAGATCAGCAGGCTGGCAGGTGCAGGGAAGGAGCGCAGGCAGACATGCACGTACGCACATCCCCCGGCGCGTTAATGCCCAGCAAGGAGAGGAGGGTGAGTCAGGGCTCTGCAGGCCTGGGACTGCTGCCCTGCAAAGCACTGCTGTAGTCAGGCATCGTGGGCAGGCAAACACTCACTCCTGGGTTTTGCAGTATTTAGAGCAGTGGGGCAAGGCTTCAGGAGTAGCAGAGGTGGTGCTATGTCTTGATCTTGAGTCTGCAGATGTGGAATGAAAACTCGTCAGCTGGCTCCATACAGTCACAGCCCTGTGGATTGCATCCTTCCTAGAAAGGCCCACACCTCTGCCAGGGAGCTGCTGGGGAACTTTATTCCAACATCTTTGCCAAAAAGTGCATAAAAAAACTGGCAAAGGCAAGCCAATCCTCACAGATTTCCTCTTACCTTTTCTCAGAGATTGAAACAAGCTGCTCTTTTCTAGTGCCATCTGCACATCCTGGGTTGTGACCCAGGGTAGTGATCTCAGGTGAAAGCTCTATCCCCACACAGGGGTGGGGGAACTGAGGCACAGAGCTTGCTACAGCCAAAGCGGCTGATTTAGTGTATCCACCTGGGCTCTCAGCACCGGTCCATTCACAGCCAGTCCTTGACCTTGCTTTCTTCTAGTGTACTGTCTACTTCTTCAAGTCCTGCTGAGACCCTTGTCACGACTCTAGGATATTCTGGCTTCTAAAATTAGCCCAGTGCTTGGGTCCATGCTCAGGGGTTTTCCCTTTAAATAATCCCCCTGCCTCCCCTCCTGCTTTTGCTTTGACTAAGCATGCTGCAAAAACAACTTGCTTCTAAAATAAGCATCTCCTCTAACTCCCAGTTTAAACTTGAGTAGCCGAGCATGACATAGCGGAGTTGGGATGGCAGCTGTGCCATCTCTCAGGCCGTCTTTTGGTGCAATGGCACCTGGAGCAGCTGAGGTAAGGGCATGTGTGGGTTAGGGCTGTGTGGGCTTCAAAGGGGACTGGGGATCTGCTAGGAATGTAGTGGGATTGTGGGGCATGAGAGAGGGTGTCCCCCACAATGGTGCCCACTGCTGGACAGCCCATCTTCTCTGAAGAGCACGTTTGACATCAAGATGTGTTCATTTGGTGAGATGAAATACAGGCAGACCTCTGAGGAATGCCATCCCTCTGGGCAAGGGATAGATAAATGACTTTTCCCTGGCACCTTGTGCTGACTTTCCTAAGTAACCCTGTCTCCAGCCCTCTTCTCCTTATGTTGATCCATTTTTCAGCTGTGGGGCCAGGTTGATGGAGCTCAGTTTACATCCACTGGATTTGAGCTGGGGCCAGATCCCAAGCTCAGTTTCAGTCATAAATCTGGAGTAGTTCCACTGAAGTCAGGAGAGTTAATTCCAGATTTACACCCAGTAGCACTGAGGTAGGACCTGGAGTCTCTCTGGCTTAGGGAGTAAAGAGGGTAAAGTCTATAGAGGATTTACTCTGGCAGGTTGCAGCACTCAAGTCCCGGCAGTGCCTGAGTATCTTGTGGTGGGAGTTATTAGAGCAAGTGCTCTCTTTATTATTTGATATAATCTACTGCTATCCCACTGGGTTCCCCTCACTCTGCACTCCGTGAAACCAAGTGGAACTAACCCGAACAGGAGGATTACAGGCTCCAAAAGGAAACAGTCGCACCAAGCCGCCAAGTGGAGCTCCTTGTGCTGAGCAAAGAGGATGGCTGACAGCCTCAATGACATGCCAGCACTTAAAATGCTGGATGATGGATGAATGTCATCCTGCTGGGAAGGGAAAGGGGGGTAGAGAATAGGGGAGAGGGGGGAGGCAAGAAGGGGAGGGAATCCAGCCAGAGGAGCCAGGGAAGAAGAGCGAGCTGGCACCAGAGTTGACGTCCGCACTGATCCTCATCCGTGGGCTGTGATTCATGGGCAGAAGAGAGGGCTGAGCTCCTGTCCGCAGGCCCTGTTGCTTTCTGCACGCTGGATTGAAATTTTACTGCTCCTGGCAGCTCTCTTGCTCACAGCAAAGGCACATGCACAGATGTATATATTTCTATATGCACACCTAGGACATGTAGCAAAAACGTTTAACAGATGTGTGTGTAAATGTGTGTATATTTATATAAATGCCTCCCCTTGACACATAAACAAACATGCGAGATCTCCTCCAAGACACTTCATTAAAGGCCATCCTTGTCCCCACCTTTCACTGTATATTATAGTTCATCCACAAATCACATCTACTAAATGACTAACGGTTTTCTGTTAGGTTTTTTTATTTTTTGTATTCCCCAGATGTCAGGGGATGTCAGTGAGATGGCTGCATTACTCAGAATATTGCGGGTCTGTCTCCAGAGTGCCCGGGCAGGAGATTTCTCTCTCTGTCTCCTGTTGTATTCCTGACAGCAAAGTAATTTGCTTATATAGATTCTGGCAACAGGAACAATGCAAAGCCTGCCTGCTTGACAGTGTTGCATTTTTAACTCAAGGTTGAACAACTTCAGTCTGGAGACCTCCGGGATTCCTGTTCCAGGGTTTTTGACTCCTGAGATTTGCTCCAGCATTGGGTTATTGTAGACGGGACCATGCTGGTGCCTTCCCCAGCACAAGGGCTTGTGAAAGGGGTCCTACTGTGGGCTGTGTTGGGCTGCGGGCAGAGCAGGACCCTTCCTCTGGGCAGGGTCTCACACTGTGCCATTACGCCTTCCTGCTCAGAACATCGTACTGCAGGCGTACCATCCCACATGGGGCCCCCACAGCTGTTCCCAGAGGGACAAGTCCTGGAATGGCCAAAAGTCCACAGCTATTCTGCAAAGACATGAGGGCTCGCCGCGGCGGGGAGAGGGATCCCGTGCTTCAACATGCCTGTGAGAACAGCACGTGTTCTCCAGGTGCATGAGCACAGTGATGCTCCAGCAGCTGGTGTCTGGCCAGGCAGCTGACGTGCTGGAAAACGAAGCAAAATCCACCTCGGTGTGTGCTAGTCGTGGTTCTGCAAGTGGGTAAAAGAGGGGGCTAAGCCTGGGAACAGAGCCCAAAGGGGCAGGTCAGTGAGGGGAGCCCCACTCGGAGCCGTGTGACCCCAGGCAGAGGTGCCTGTGCCGGCGTTTTGGCAGGTGGCGGCGCTCCTGCCCTCGCTCAGCGCTGACCCCCAGCACCCCTGGGAACAATCCTGTCACCCACCTCTGACAGCAGCTGCTTAACCGCGCACAGCAACCCTGCGCAGCAGTTTCGGCAAGAGAGCAAAGACGCCTGTATCCAATTGAAACCGCAGGGGGGATTTAGGGAGGCAGAAGGTAATTTTCTGAGCTGGAATATGGCCAGGATACAAGGACTAATATCCTGGCTCTTGGGGAAACAGTCATGGGATCTTTGCTTTCTGAGAGTCATCCTGATCTCTGTTTTAAGTCAGATCTGGAAAAAAGGAAAATGAAACAAAGGGAAAAATCCTTCCAAGATGCCAGGGCTTTGGGGCACTGCTTAAAGCTGCTCTCACCATAGGGAAGATCCTCCTGGAGGCAAAGCAGCCAGGCACCCCAAACACAAAGGCCTGGCAGCTGTTCCACCCCTTGCATGGGCGCTCTGTGCCTGGGGCTCCCCCATGCACCCAGATGGGGTCAAGGAGTGCTCTGGCTCCAGGAGGAAAGTAGGGTGCTAATGTCCATCAGTAGCATCACACAAGGTATTGCTGTAACCTTGTCATGTCCTTGTGCCAGTGTTTCTCTCTGCTGAGATATACCAGGGAGGCTCAGAGAGTTCCCATGTCAAAGCAGATTTGGGGATGGAATGTTGTATGCTAGCCCCAAGCAGCATACTGGAGCTGTGGAAAGACTTGTTGTTTATGTTTGAAAATCATCCCAGAAAAAAGATAACCTGCTGCAGAAACACCACAAAAGGTAGAAGTATGGCTGCACTGCCTTTTTTTATGTCTTTGTGGATTTAGAGCAGTGGTTATAAAAGCATGATGATCTGTGTTTGCTCCTTTACTTCCCCAGGGCTGCCAGGCTCAGGGCTGACCCTTGAAGGCACCATGATCCTAGGGAGAGAGGTGGCTCGGCTCTTCCAGGAATCTGTTCTGAGATGCAAATATCCCAGATGAGTTGTCTGGGAAGGTCTAAGCTGATGATCAGGGCCAGGGGCTGGGGGAGGCAAGGGAAGTGGATCTCCCTCAAAGAGCTACCTTGGTCCTTCCCTGCCAGTGCAGACCCCTGGTGTGTGAGGAGGAAGCTAGAGGTCTTCCTGCCTGGGTTATCACCATGTCCCTGCCGGGAAATATGGATGTCTGTCTCAGGTTGTTCTGCCTATGGGTGCTGCAACTCACCACCCAGGCAAACAAAGGCATCTTGGGGAGAGTGTAAAGTGTCTGGTGGTGCTGTCACACCCCTGTTTCTTATCTTCCTCCTCCTGGGCCCTGGGGAGGTATGAGGACTGCCACGGACCCGAAGTACCACCATTTAAGAAGCAGACAAGTCCCAGGTCTCCTCCTTCCACATTTCCACAGAGCATCATATTTTTCTGCTAGTGATCCATCCAAATGCCCAGCCAAGGTGTACAGCCCTGGGAAAGTCATCTGTCAGGGGCTTCTGAGGTGGCTCTATGGCCCTGGCCTGAAAACTGCTGTAAAGAGGATGAGGTGGGAATGGAGGTGTGAACACTGGAAAATGCTGTTCCCCATGCAGGGAGCTCCCCTGCTGTTGGTGTCTATCATCAGGAAGTGATTCCACCCACTGCTCAGTGACACAGAGCAGGCAGGAAGAAAAAGCATCCCTGACATGTTTGGGCAGGTGAGAGCAGGCTGCCTTGTGAGCTGGCTAAGCTCACATCCCCAGCTTTTATGCTGCCAGTTCGGTTAAGTGCTTTGATCAGACAGAGCAAGGCAACCCTAACCTGTGCTTGTGCAAAGCCAACTCTGCAAATGGTGCTGAAGCACTGATCTAATGGAAGCGAGAGCTGGGTTAGCACTGTTGGGACAGCCCAACAGCTTCCTCCTGGGGGAAGGAGAGAAAAGGCCTGCTTGAAAATTTAAAACACTTGGAAACAGCACTGCAAGCCCACAGGCTAAGAATTATTGCTCTTCCTAGTGTGGGTGGAAAACCATGAATGTAGAATGTAGTCTATAGGATAGTGTGTCTTTAATCAGTGTCTGCAGCAGGTTAATAGCTAGTGCTCTCCTCACCTTTACAAGTGATCCTTCCAGGCCACTTTTTTCCTTGTGGTTAGGCTCCCTGTGATCTGCCTGCTGGCTGGCAACAACTTTTTGCGTCATCCCCTTGTCTGTCCCCTCAACAGGACAGGGGATAACAAGCAGCAGCCCATCTTGCTGCCCCATACATCACAGCTGAGATCTGTATTCTGACAGTTGCATTTTGTCTCCTACCTTCCGAGCAATGTGCCCTGAGAAAGCCAGGAGATGAAAGTATCCTCAGGTTTGATTGAAGACCCAGGGCAGGCAGACGCATCCTCCATACCACCTCAGGAGATCTGGCTGCTGGGAGTTGTTGTCTTCCTAAATCCTATCAAGAGAGTGCAGGAAAGCTGCCAGAGCTTTGCTTTGCTGTGTGCTCTTACTGCCTCACCTATTCCTTTACTCAGGTTCCTGCCTGGTGGCAGCCAGGAACAAAACCAGCCAAGGCCTAATATTAACAAGGCCTGACCATTGCGTTGTGTGTAATAGGGTTTGCATCTTTAGCAAGAAGTTCAGAGTGGGAAAAAGGATTTGATTTTGGGAAGACTCCAGCATGTTGCTCTGACACCCCCACACCATATCTATGGGATTTAAATTCCCCAAGCACAAGCAGAGCCAAGGTGCCTGTACCACCACAGGGTGCCTCAGCAAGCTGGGTCTGTCTCACACACGAAAGTGAGCTCTCCCAGCCCCGCAGACAGGCTGGGACCTTGCATATTTAGCAGCCAGAATCTATATTCCCTTTCTCAGTCTAGGCTCTGAAAGAGCACCTTTGCATAGCGTCTCAGGGCAGAAGCAAGTGATGGATCTTCCCTGCAGTTAGGATTGCTATCCATCCATCCATCCATTGTTGAGTTTGCAGAAGAAGCAGGAGCTGAAGTTTTCTCACAGGTGTTCAGGGCATGGTCTCCATGGTAAGAGTGGCTCAGCAGGCACTGGCTGCCCTGTACATGTTGGCAGGGCACAAACAGGTTTGAGGGCTATGAGGAGAGGTTGTTCTCTTGTGGCTGAGGTGACTGGGAGACACTCCTGTGAGCATGGATGGAAAACCAGTCACCTGCCACGTGAAGCCAGAGGTGAGTTGCAGTGTGGGTTTGGAAGAAGAAGGGAGATTTTCAAGCCTGCCTTGGTGCACAGAGAAGGATCATTTTGGCCATTATTAATAAAGCTCTTGGTGGCAGCCTCTTGCCCAGCTGTGTCTCCCTGATAGACCAGCTCTCTGTTACCCAACCTGGCAGAGAAACCACCTCCCAGTATTCCCACCATCCCTCCAAGGAAGCTGTGTTTTGAGAGCAGAGGAAGATGCAGCTCCACCATGCTCAGTGGGAGACAGTGTGGGCACGTGTGTGAGAGCGGGACTGTATTGGCTGCTTGCAATTCTCTGAGGGTCCTGTGTGTTTGCAAAAGCAGCTCTGTCAATCAATAAAAAGCAATCACAGTAATGAAGTATCAAGTAGGAAGAAAAGATTTCAAGCTCTACATTGTTGAGGGATTGGGGGTTTTCTTTAAATGAGGCAAGAGAGGCTGGGAATGGCAGAGCCCACAGCAGGGATGACAAATCTGTTTCTTTTGCGTGGGGAAAGTGGCAGGACCGCAGCCCCTCTGACCAGATCCAATGACAAGGGAAAGGCTGAGAGAGGACCCCATTTCTGCAGACACAAAAGACAAGCCGGTGGCGGCGACTTTCTCTCTGAAAAGTCACGTTTGCCAGGAGAGGTTGTGAAATCCAAGACGTTCCCAAGAGCTCATTCCCTTCCTGTCCCCCCCAGTCTGGGGAAGGGAATCATTCTAATTTTGTTTTTATTATCGTTATTCCCTCCTGGGTGAGTGCTGGGAAACTGGTGAATTTTGCAGCTGCCCAAGAGTCAGTGGGAAGGGGGACTGTGAGGGATGGACACATGCCAGAGCAGGGGTCCCCTCTCACCTTTTCCCTGCCTTCCCACAGGACAAGGCATGACTGAAACTAAAGCACCTCCTCTTGTCTTTCCACTCCAACTCAGTCATCCCCACCCAGCCCATTTTCCCCTCAGTAGGACTTGTGGGGTGACCTGTGGCATGCAAAGACAGCAGTGCCACCAATCACGTAGAACTGTGCTGGCTGCATTGGCAAAGGATTGGGGAAAGATAGTTACCACAGCAGGCGTTTAAAAAGCACGTCATGAGCCTTCTTATTCTGGAGGAGAAGATGCTGTGGACTTTGGTTAGGAAGCCTGGTAAGAGATCTGGAGCTCCCTCCCAACAGCACTTGCCAAGGCAAGACTGGTCCTAATAGGGCTTTCTTAGTGCTGAGGCAGGTCACTCAAATAATTTTCTGTAATTAAACCTTACACAAGCTGTAGCAGTCTTTACCTGCAGCCGTGCAGTCTCCAATAGGGCAAAATTCTTTCCTGCCATAGCAACATCAATTTAAAAAAAAAAAAATCAATGAGATCTCTACCTGGCAACGAAAACATCCACTGATCCATGGCAGTAAGAGCTGGATGCGATTGCACGTGGTTTGGGTAGGCCTGAGACAGGGCCTGGGATTGGTGTGAAGGCACCTACATGTCACACTCTGTTCCATGTTTATGATGCTAGCTTGTGAGAAATTTTAAGTAATGCTTTGCAGGTATGAATTCACTATGGCCAAAGTTCAGACAGGTCAGTAAAATAGAGAGAGGGACACATCTATTGCCACTTTTGCAGAGGGGAGGTGCCCAATGTCTTTAAGCCTTGACCTTTCCCACAAGGCAGCTGTGGTTCCAGCAGCAGCTTCACCTCTTGCCTTTCCTCCCTCCTCCACCTCATGCTCACTTTCTTTGCTTTGATTGTACTGATTCCCAGAGAAACACCCGGCACAACAGCCCAAGTTCTGATGATCTTTGTAGCTACTGATAGCATGAACTATTGTGGCAGAAAGATGGAATGGAACAGCCATGGGCTCTGGGTGCCTCACCAATGTCTCCTGCATGGATGACAGTCTTGCAGTATATGTCACACTGTGGCTCCAAGAGCAGCACATAAAGAATAAAATCCCCCAACTTATATGATGTACTATCAGAGCTGCTTCTTTAACCAGGTGTCAGCAACTTGGGCTTCAGTGCAGCAGGCTCTGGGTGTAACTTCCTTGTGAGAGGAAGAGGGGGGCAGACAGTGGTCTATTCTCTGTAGTAACCAGTGAGAGGACCTGAGGGAATGGTCTGAAGTTGTATCAAGGGAGGTTTAGGTTGGATATCAGAAAAAGTTTCTTCACCCAGAGGGTAGTTGGGTGCTGGAACAGGCTCCCCAGGGAAGTGGTCACAGCACCAAGCCTGACAGAGCGTAAGAAACATTTGGATGATAGTCTCAAGCACATGGGGTGATTCTTGGGGATTGTCCTGTGCAGGGCCAGGAGTTGGACTCGATGATACTTGTGGGTCCCTTCCAACTCAGCATATTCTGTGATTCTGTAAGGCAAGCTGCTCCAGTGCAGGGCTGGCTGCAGCTCTTCCCCTGGCCTTCCCCTGGCAGCTCAGCCCAGGGAACCTCTGCACTTGTCTCCTTTGAGTCTTAGCTCTCTATCAGCAAAGACTTTGTCTCAGAGCCTCAGCAGCTCTTCCCATCCTCTGTGGGCTTCGTCCTTGGTGAGGAGATGCAGATATGGAGGGAGAGGTACCCTCTTGGCAGGATGGGCATAGCTGTACAGGTATTTTCTGGAAGGCATCTGCTTGCCTTTCCAGGAGAGCAAAGAAGACAGAAAATACCACTAAATTCCAACTTTCTTCATGGAAGGAACATTTGCCATTGCTGTCCACCTTTATCATATCAAAGGGATAGTGCTGGTGCCAGAGCTGGCTGAGTTTTTAGAAGGGGGGCTGAGCCAAGAGTTTTGTCTTGGGTACTCCCTTCCAGTCCAGCAAACAGCCTCCAGCTCAAGCCATAGGAGATGGGAGGAAGAGGACAGATTTATTCCATGAAATTAATGAAGTGACACTGGGTGTTAATAGTCTATTTACCAGCATCTCCTCCTCTGTCTTTCACTTATTCAGAGAAACTGCCTTGCTCTCAGCTGTGCCCACTGCACTTTCCCCCCACTTTGTTTCAGATTCACAAGCAAGTGCCCCTCTTTAAGGGGAACTCCAGAGCCAGACCCCCCAAGAAGACCTGACTCAGCTTACCTGAGGGTCTCAAGCCCACACGTACTCACTCTCACCTTGCCTATACATGCTGGCAGGAAAGATGAAGTTGAACAAACCATTTACACGCCAAAAGGATTAGCCAAATTGTGTTAAGGCCCCGCAGGGACGTCCTTGTTCACAGCCTTCATTTGATTTCTCTTTCAAAAGCTCACCAAACTGAATGTGATTATGGCCTCTTAATCCTGCCTGCATATGTCCACGTGGGGTTAATGCAGTGTAATAGATGCCCTTTACAAGTGCACGCTGGTGACCACTGCTGCATGGCTAAACCCTCAAGCCCAGATGTTCAGCAGATGTAAACCCAAAGCGCAGACTCTCAATGTTACTGTTTGGCCAAAAAGCTGCTCTCACAGATAAAATGTGGAAGGGAAACTTCATTTTCACGAGGCTGAGCAGCAAATCTGTGTCAGAAGCAAGAACCACTGTTGGCACTCAGCTGCAGTTTGGTTCAACTCTCTCAGCAGGTCCAGTCTGTGATTAGAAGATGTTTTTTTTCCTGGTGGTTAGGAAGTGGTACCAGAGTCCTGGCCCCATCAGGAGTGCAGCCCTCCCAGTCTGATCCCACCCATCATAATCTGCGAGGCCCTAACCTCTGCTGATGGGCAGGTTTGCTTTGAAAAGAGTATTGTTTTCCTAAGGCAGAAGCTACAACCAAAGTGTCATTGTAGCCAAACAGGAACAGTGGAAATCCATAGAGATTTTCTCAGCTAGATATTGCAAAGCTGTCTGGCTCTGCCCAGCCAGGCATGGGAGATTGTAAAACACATGGCAAGAGACTTAAATGGGTTGCCATTACAAATAAGAAACCAAACTGATGTTGCCTTCAAGAAAGGAGAGCTGCAAAGGGCAGAGGGAGGCATTACCCAAACCCATCCTTTGCCTCAGCCAGGACTTAAAAACAGATCCAGGACTTGGTGAAGCAGGATTTGCCTTATCCAGAGCACTTCTCCCTGTTTTCACAGTAGAAACCATTCAAAGCCATTCACACCTACAAGGAAGTTTGCCACAGCAAGATGTGCAAAGTGCTCTATTTAGGGAGAGAAATCTGCCATGGTTCAGTCCGATTATCAGCAAGAAAAAATAAAAAATCAAAGACCTTCTTGCCCAGAGACAAGGGGGATGAAACCACAGGGGGTTATTTCCATAACTCTTTCAGCCAGTACTCAATACACAAACCCACTTTTCTCAAAGTCAGACCACCTGCCAGGGGAGCAAATCCATTCTCCTGGTATCTCAGGACTGTATCACATAATTCCTTTAATAAAGCCATCAAGTCCCAGATTAAAAACAGCTAGATTTCTACCCCACTGAAAGTTTTTTTTCCAGAACATCAGTATGAGGAAGCCTCCTTAAAATGTGCTGCTTTTTGCTGGACTGAGTAAAAGGAAAAAATACACCCCCCACCCCCAACAAGTAAATGGTAAAACTGTTATTTCCCCATGGAAACTGTTGGTTTTGCCAGAATGATATTTTCCATTAAAAATGTTTTGCTGGAGTATTCCCAACAAGTCAGGCTGCTGCATCACTGATTTTAATCGAATTTAGAAATTCTTGTTTCCCTTTGTTCTTAAACTTATATTTAGGAGCAGGGATGGTTACAGACCTGTCTGCCTCCTTCACCAGCAACGTAATGTCACCCACTGAGTGACACGTATGAAGAACGATAGCAATGAAAACCTGACGTGGCTCTTGCTACAGTCAGTGCTCCCCAGGCAGAGGCATAATCTCTCACAAGGCTGCCTCAGCTCTCAGAGCCCTCTCGATCTCCAGCTGTTTTTTTGGAGATGCTCATTTTCCTAAGCATAGTTCTAACAGTGAGGCTGTGCTGAATTCACAGATAATCAGTATCTAATTGGATTAGGAGCTGATAATATCTTTGACCTTTTTTTAATGGCTTGTCTGGCCTGGCTTTCTGCAAGGCTGAGGCTTAATTTTAAGCAAGAGTTTTTTCCACAAGTGAAGCATGACCCTGTTAACCTCTGAATCAGAGAGGTGACCTTCTCCCTCCTCAGCCACTGTGGAGCTGTTGGAGATGGTGATGTACACACAGGCTTTACAAATCTGTGTATAAACAGACTGAACCTACCTACAGAAGTCAGATTTAGGACCCGATTTTCAGTCAAAGTTGGGCTGATGCAGCACTAAATCCTCAGACAGAAATGGTGAGTCAAAGGAAAGTGAAGCTCCTGTGAAGCCTAAGTTCCCTGCCAGCGTCAGCTGCACGAGTCACCTCCCCTCTTCACCAGTTCTTCCATATGCAATGCCAGAAAAATGAATCGCCAGTGCAACAGAGGACCCAGAGATTCGGATAGGGGGTGTTTGTGAGACAAAGACACAGGGACGCTTGTGCATTCATGTGGTTACATCTTGGTCTGGATCACTTAGTCCCACCACTGCAATGATGCATGTGCTCCCACACATGTGAGTGGCTTCATATACAGGCCCAACACAGTTAAGAGTAGAGACAGTGTGTTTGAGTTGCACCTACATCGTGCCCATCACAAACATACTGTATTTTGGGGCATTGGGATTTAAGGAGACACAGGGAGCAGGAGGAGGGGGAAGGCTGCCTGATGAACAGCAGATGTTGGTGATCATTGGATGAAGCTGTTAATTTAACTGGAGTTTATTGAATAGCAATTAGGTGGGGTCTCATTACTGTAGCCAAGTGGCACAAAGATGCACTGTAAAAACCCGGGGAAATGGGATATAAACTGGCAGAGTAACAGCACCAATGCAGTGTTTACAATCTGGAGCAGTAAATCCTCTCACTTGCCCAGAGGTCCTTTTCCTGGGTGGTGCTGGCTGGAGCTTGGGCACCTGAACCCAGCTGCTTGGCTTGTCTCAGGGTAGGAGGCTGCAGACACAGCAAAGGATGGTGAATGTGTCTACTTGGGGGAGCAGAGGACAGGAAAGAAATGAAGGTCTGAAAATAGTGTCAGTAAAGGGGTGTGGGTGACAGCCTGGGTAAGGCAGCAGTTCTTTAGCTCAGAAAGAGACAGGAATGGAAGCAGAACAAAGGGTGGAGGAAGGGTTTGGAAGTCTGTAAGATACATACAGATATCCCAACCTGCCAGGGGATGGGATAGGGTGTCTTGGTACTTTAAACATGACATTACCCCAAAACAAGCAGTGCAGCATTGCAGCAGGATAGGTTTCCATTTCATGTGGTAGCCAGAGACTGTGGGTAGCAGAGACTGCTGCTCCTCCAGCAAACTGAGAGTCATGTTTCACACCTCTGCTGTGTGGGGTGGCCCTCATGCTGCCCGGGAAGGAAGTCAGTGCTCTGCTCCTGCTGAATGTGGGCATGAACTCCAAGAAAGACTCAAAGGTACTTGCATCAGCATAGCCTGAGTATTTGGGATGGCTTGACCAAAGAGGGCAAAGGAGCATTATCACCCATGCATAGCCTGACTTTAGCCTTGCAATGTCCAGTGCCAAGAAGGATCCAAGGAGAGGATAGAGATAAGACAGAAAAGTCACAAGCAGAGCTTGCTTTTAATACAGGAGACACACCCATATGATGTGTCAAAAACACACTGTCCAAATGGTGCAATTATATTTTGCTTCTGTCTTGGGGGGGAAAATTGGATGATACAGGTTCAAACACAAACAAAAAACTTGTGCTAATGAACAAATTGCCAAACTAGAGTGCAGCAGGGATTTGGAGGGTTAAAATGTTTGGGATTAATTAACTGATTAATTAAGCCCTCACATCAGCCTTCATCCCTGCAGCCCTGCTATTGCATGAGGGATGTACTGGGAATGTGTGATCTTGACAGCACGATGCAGGAATGCTGGGGGGAAGGTGCTCAGCAAGGGAATTTTCCTCACGCATTTGGGATTCTGGGGTAAAAGTTGGCTATGCCCTGCAGACCTTGTTTGAGACACCCCTGCACCTCTGCTCTGACTGGAATGGCTGCACATCAGGGATGCTGGCTACTTTGAGGTCTTAAAAGAAAAACACAGTTTTCAAAAGCCAAAGGGATTTCTGTCCCCTGCGGGCAAAGAGCTTCTCTTCGCTGTGCCCTGCTGTGAAGTGACAGCAGACCTGCCTTTGCTCAGCAGCCCGTGGTTCCCACCGCCTGCTCATCCTGGAGAAAGGGAGCAGTAGGTGTTGCAATGTGGTCCCAGAGGGCAGTAGCTGTGGGGCGTTTTGCAAGGGCTTTCAGCCCCATCTAAGTATTTAATGTTCAAATCTGGGTGGGACCCTTCATTTCAGTGAATGGCCAGTCCTACTGTGGGAGGGTGGAGGAGGGGCAGTTAAGGTGGGGGAGAAAGCGTAATGCTTTTAGCTTTTTCTTCCATCCTTCCTGACCCACAAAACAACCAAAGGAAATCTCTCCACGCCATGAGGACACCTGTCTGATTACCATCTCCTGACTTGGAAGAAGTCTCTCCACCAAATGTACCACTGGTGGAACATCTGAATACTAGTACAGTCTTCAAGACTTGAAATATTGCTGTACTCAGTACTCCTGCTTAAGCTGTTTACAGCCCATGACCTTCTCACAGTCAACAGATCTAGTGTCTGGAAGGGTGCAAACAACCTTCGTTCATTAACAAGATCTGGCCTGGGCACTTCCATTGCAGTTCTACAAAGCTGTCCTGAGTGAATTTGTACATCAAGAACAGCTTTGGAACCCTTCCCATCAGAGTAAGAGAGAAAATAAATCAACTCTTATGGGCCTGCACATACAAGAGAAGATCATAAATCTGCACCAGGTGTTTGTATGTAAAGCACAAGCATAAAAGGAAGCAGAGCGGTTACAGCAGTGGCTGGAGTATGCACAGGCAGATTAAAATAGCCTGCCTTGGAGTTATCCTTCTGAGAGTGGATGACACCAGCTTAGCCTGTCTCACATGTTTTTGTTTTGCTGGGTGCAAGCACAGCAAAGGAAATGGCAACCGGAGCTCAGCCCACCACTGCTTCACAGCTTCACACTATAAATAAGGCATCGAGCTATTGCACCCACCAAATTCTTCCGTGTCTTCCGGTCTATGGCAGTGTGGTGTCTGGGCTATGTATAGGATCAGCCCCTGATCCTGTATAGGATCAGGTGTTTTCTTCAAATCCCTGGTTCCGGGGTTCTGTGATTACATGGGCAGCCCTGTTTTTTCTTTTTCTGAGAAAAACAAACCTCTTAATAGTTCAAGTGGCAGAAAGAAAAATTTAAGATTAGAGTCCAAATACATCTAAGAAAACAGAGCTGATTTGTTTTGCTTAAGAATTTCTTATGGAGAAAAATGTGGTTATTCCAACATCGAGATCCTTCTGAGGAAAATATTTTGGTGCAGCTTTTTTATTTTCTGATCAGGAGAATCAAAGCAACAATACAAATCATTTCAGCTTCAAATTCCCAGGCTGAGCAGCAGGTTTCATTTTAAAATATGACAAGAACTTCCCCCTTCCCAAGTTACATTTCCAGTAGCAAAACAGAGATTTTTCTTGCTAGTGTTTTCACTTTCTAGATTCATGGTTTAGCTGTGATCTGCTCTTTGGACATTGTTTTCTTTTGCTTTCTGACATTTCAACTTTTCCTTGTGATCCCCTAGTGAGAATGACTTGGAAACACCAAGATTTCTGGCAAGTAAAAGTTTCTGTTCCTTTTCCTGCACTGCCAGGCTGACAAGCCAGAGGATTAAGAAAAGTTTCTCCAAGCTCCAGGCAAAATGTCTTGGTTTGGGAACTCTGTATGAATGTTGATTCTTGGTGCTGGCTACCTGGAGGGTCCTGACTCTGTCCCAAGTGAGCTCTGTGAGTGCGTGGAGGTACCACAGAGCTCTCCCTGGGAGCTCTGCCTGCAGAACATCTTGTTGCAAAGGCACAGTGCTGTCCTGCAGAAGATGAGCAACTTCCTGACTGCAAACCCCACAAGCATCACTGTTCAAGTGCCACCCACAATGGAGATTAAAGCATGGACGGAAGAAATGTACTGTTCATCAGGCAGTAAAATAGGTGGCACAGGCTGTAAAGTCTGCAGCATCCACACTCAAGGTCAGGTGGACTTCCTCAGGAAGATGAGTAATTTCTGCTGTTCTCACGATGGGATCCTTCAGCAGCTGAGCTCACCTGGGGGCACAAGGCAGCTCTCCCACAGGGCATAAGCACACCCGGGAAGAGAAGAGGCTTGTTATCGTTGTGCTCTGAGCATCAGCACTGCCTGCATGCCTACATGCTTGCTCTGTCTGTTCACTCCAGCCATAGCTCTGAGGGTCCTCATAGTCCACATAGGATCACACCTAATTCTTATTCTTACTGTGATTGCAGCAGTTCTTGGAGAACCCTGGGGAGATGCTGGTCCTACTGCTGGAGCCACTGATTATCTCCAGGGCATGAGACAGGTCAGGATCTAAGCAGACAAGATGGATGCACAGTGCAGCAAAAAGAAACACTGTGACTCCCGTTTCAGAAGCACGAGAAATGGAGCAGAAAAAAAGATTAAGGCCTGGGCTCCTCCAGAAAGTTTTGCAGGTGAAAGTTTGAGTGTATCCGTGAACTGGCAAATGCCCTGGGTGTGAGTGAACCAGGCAGCAGGGTCAGGCCTCACCCTTTACAATCCCTGGCTTCATTGTCATGGGGAAATATCTGGGTTCAGTACATCCTGGATGGGCACTGATATGAACAAAATGCTTTTGGTCTCCACTGCTCTTAATCTGCAACTCTGGCTTCCCTGTTGCCCTGGGGAGGGCAGAGCTGGGTGTTTGCTGATGCTGATTGGAGGGTGTCCAACCCCATGCAGGCAGTGTGGGTGCCACTCACACTGCGATTGGGGGGTGCTGGGGACAGGGAAGCTCTACTCCCCCAGAAAGAAACATGGGGATGCCAGCCAGGATGGCCTGGAGTGCTTGTTGGTCTGCCAGCCCAGTGGTGTCTCAGAGAAGGGGTGAAAGGAGGCAGTGGGCTGCATCAGCCATGAGCTGGAGATATGAATTCAGCAAGTGACCTTGCTGATCTGTTTTTGGAAGGTTATGTGGTTTGTGAGATGCACCAGTCCAGCAGGAGGTCAGAGCAGACTCCAGAGTATATTCTGCATCCTCTGCACGACCGCTGTCCATCCCAAGTCACCATCTGAGCCTTTGAGGAGTGAGGATGGGGGACAGCAGACAGACCAGTGTCAAGGAGTGCTGTGCCATGGAATTTGGGGAAAGTTCTTCTCCTTGGGGTGAGCTGCTGCTTTCAGCTCAGGAGCTGACACAAGAGGATGCTGCTGCGAGTTGGAGGCAGGATGATCTGAGCGCGGGACTGAAGGCAGGGGGGAGCTGCCAGCGCAGCCTCCCGGCGCAGAGTGCTGACACTTCTTTTTGTTCAGCCTGACAGCGAGCACCTGGTGCCCCCACGCGCGGAGCCGCCGGCCGCCCCCCGCCCGCAGCGTGCGCAGGCACACACGCGCGCTCGGCGCAGCCCCGCAGGTTGGAATCAATGCAAACATATGCTGCCATTAATGTGAAAATCACTTCTGCAAACATGAGGGTCTCTCTATTCACGGCCTTCCCCTCTCCCTGCAGGGAGGAAGGGCGGGGTCAAGTGCAGATCTTTTATTTGAAATCCCTGAAAGGGACAAGGGGGAGAGAGGGGGAGATGGATGAGCCTGGTCGTCATAGGGGAAATGGGACAACAGCCCAGACTAACCTACAGGAGCTGCTCTCCTGCCACGAACTGTGCTAAATCTGCAGCATTGCTTTCCTTTCTCCCTATCCAAACACCTTCTTGGGGATGCCAGTTTTGCCCTTGCCCATTGCTGATAAATGCAGGAAGAGCATGTGGGGCTCTGAAGAATGGTGTGACCGGATGCTGCAATGATGGGCACTCATATAGGAACTGAGGGCATTAATTTCTGAGAGGGTGGCAAGATTCCCTTGCATGGTTAAAAAAATGCAGATGAGGGGTGCTAGCTAGAGCAGTTTTGGCAACCAGCATTGGAGTACCCAATCTTCCCCTAAAGCACAGCACATATTTTAGCCAGCTCTGACATGCGCGGCCATGTCAACGGAGGTTGGTTATCAGGATGCTGCTCCTCTGCCACACTGCAATGCTTCAGCGAAGACTGGGGCTTGCTGAAGACATTTACAGGAGAATTCTCTTCCCTTTGGGCAAAGTGGCTTCTCTGTGTCCTCCTCTATGCCACTGTCAGCCTGCTGTGAAACATCCTGAGTTGTTTTGCCGTGGCAGTGGTAGTTTGGACATGGTGGGTGGGCAGGTTTGCTTCACAAAGCATCAGGGGTCTGTAAAACAGCTGGAAGGTCTCCATGTGAATCTGAATGAGAAAGGGGACACAGCTGACATCAGAAGAACCAAATGGAGTTTCTGAACCTCACAGTTGTTTGTCAAAGGCTTTAGAGCAACATGAGTGAGATGTCACTAAAGTGCCTTGCGCTGTGCTGCACCCAGCTCCCCTGTGAAACAGTCTGTGTCCCTTGTCTGTCCTGTACAGAAACAGCTTTATGTCAGTGAGTTTCTTCTGTATATCTACAAAATCCTCACTCTCTTTTGGGCTGTCCTTCGTTGCTGGTCTGATATGAAAAAAAAAATCTTCTACAAACCTGTAGTTTCACTGTTTGGAAAAACACTACCTTTCTCTGCATTTTGTTTCTCAGCCCTATGCTTTACTTTGAGGGGGAAAATTTTCCTGGCTCAGCTTTATGCCCATCTCAGATTCATCTCAAAGCACCTGGTACTTTATAGCATCTCCATTTTGTTTCCTTATGATGTCCTAGACCAAGAGCGTGTGTTTTGAATTCCCTAGCATCTGGCCTTCACCTATATCTATCTGTTGGAAGCTGAATGCATCTCTGATTTGGGAAATCAATCACACTTAATTGAAGGGTGATTGTTTTCACATACGAGCCTGCCACATCACTTTCATCTTTATCACATTCTCTTTCTCTCTGGGTTTTGTGTGACAAGATACTGCAGAGCATGAGGGAAGAGGTTGCTGACCTTGGACCTGGATATAATTGAAAAAAGGAGGGCAGCTTCTTCGTTTCTTTCCTTGGTGGATCAGTTTGCATTTCCTGGAACCGTCGGACTGAGCATGTGCATATGCACCCGGAGCCGTGTTTAATCCAGTCTTGCACACAGCCGTGCTGTAATGCTGCACAGCAGAGCAAGCTGGTGCCCAGCGTGGCCCAGCATTGCTATGCCATGGAGAAGGTGCGTCCCCTCTGTGCCCCACGGCAGGAAAGGGGGAGTGATACAGCTTGGTATCTGACATGGGTGGCAGTGTTTTGGGTGCCCAGTGTTTCTGGGTAACTTTGAGTATGTTGAAGAGCAGCCTCAGGGAGATAAGCATGGCTTTTTAATGAGATTTTGGGCAAATCTCTTTTCTGTTCCCTCTTGCGATTTGCCTAGTCACACCTGAGACTTGAACCTGAGATCTGTCTTGAACCAGGCCTCAATTTTCTTTTACTGGAACATTATGATGCACAGCAGAGCTCCTATTTCCTTCAAGAGCTCCCATAACACAGATGGTGCGCGAGCAATCCCTCCCAGTGGGCCTCTGCAAAGATCTGTGCAGTCCAGTCCCATGTGATCACCTGTCTTGTCACCCCACTGGGATGTACCAGTCCAAAGTGTTGCTAAGCTCTCAGCACACAGAGATGTCTTCCTGCCTGTACCAGAGAGCTGAATTGTAAGCTGCTCCCCAGACTCCAGTTTGAAGGTCTCTATAGTATTGACTTTCTCGCACTTGGAAGTGCCTCATTTATCTTACGCTCTGCATTTGTCTTTCCTGCCAGTGTAGTAGTAAGCAACCGAAGCTTGCTGCCAGCTCTTCTCCCTTAATGACGTACCACATATGCAGACAAGGATCTGAATCAGAACTCCAGAGTCACTTCCCACTTCCTCACTTTGGAGAAATGTATCTTAACACAGTATCCTTCCTTTGCAGTTTGTCTTGGGACTTGGCAGTGAAACAGCTCCAATACCTCTACAGGCTGTGGTCCAGGGCATGTATCCAGATTTTGGACTCATCTGAAGGCTGTTTGTGTCAACAGGAAGGCTCCCACTGGCTCTGATGGCTCTTGGACCAGGCAGCCCCAGCTATCTCTGACTTCCATTCTTTTCCATTGTGGACAGATCTGTCCATTCCGGCTGTAAGGAGAATGTTTCCCATCAAAGACCCGATACAAGCCTTCTCCCAGACAAAGGGTCTTTTCTAGGTAGCATGGAAGGAATTTTAGGTTCCTCTGGGTGCATGGTGCCTGTTTTTATTTAGGTACCTCCAGAATGGGCCTCTCTTTCTGACAGGTGCTGATGACTTGCAGCGCAGGCAGACAGGGCTGAAAAGGGTAGAAGGACTGGAGTTTGTGTGATGGAGCTGTAGATTTCATTGATTTCCAAATCCAGCTTTCATGAAGACACAAAGTCCCACTTCCCTACCAATATTATAAAACTCTTGTCAATCTCTGACACAGCTGCCAGGGCAAAAAAAACACTGCTGGCATCATTGTGAAGGCATGTACAGAAGCAGAGCAATGCGTGGGAAGCTGGGTGTCTTCCCTCTGCAGAGAGGAACCAGAGCCCAAGTTTTGGTGGCTCTTAGAGTGGAGCCTTCCACATCACCATGGGAGGTGGTGGACTTGCTCTTCCCAGGGCCAGTGGAGGACACACCAACTCCCTGCCCAAAAACTGCTATGTTCTGGAGCAGGAGGATAGAGAAATCAAGCCAAAAGCAATGATCCAAGCATTATTTGCCTCTTGCACAAAATTTTGATGAAAACAGATGGAGCATTTGCAGGTTTTTATTTAAAAAACCCAAACAAATCCCCAAAATTTGAAAGCAATCTTGTATTTGCTATTAGTCTTTTCAGGCTTTGTTTTTCCCTCTTGGCAAAAAAAACAGTTGTCAACATTTTCCATCACCAAAAAATTCCCCCACTGAGAATTAAGTATGAAGTCCTCTTTGTTGTGCAGAGACGAGAGGAAGGAGAAAGCCTTCCCATTCTCTTGGCTTAGTTCAAGAGGGAATGGAGATCACCTACTGAGAGTCTGTCTCTCTGCCCAGCATCCAGAGAGAGCACAGTCTCCAGAGCCTTCTGAGTTGTTGCTATGCCTCAATAGGGTGGCAAAGCTTTACCTTTGTGAACATGAGTACTATCTGCCATTTTAGCCTGTGCTCTGAGAGTCCAGGATGGCCCAAGCAGCCCTCGCTGGCTGGCAGAGGGAGCCACTAGAGTGTTCAGGGAGGCTGACTCCCCCCTGAGCTGGGGAAAGGCAGAAGTCATAGGAGGGGTGTGTGGGGCAGTGGACCACAGAGTACCCTGGGGACATCCCCAGGAGAAGAAGCACCCCTGCAATGGCCAGAGCATCTTGTCCTTGGAAGCCTCTTTACCTGAAAGAGTCAAGAGAGTGGAGCCAAACATCTTCACCCTCATCCGTCAGCAGGGATGGAGGAGCACATAGCCTCCCTCCTGCTTCTTCCACTGGCATTTGATTCAGACATACACTAAAAAAGGAGCTGTCGGTTAAAATAAGAGCTGCTTTTCCAGCTCCCAGAGGACCCCCCTGATGTGACCCGCAAGGTGTTGCAATCCCTCTCTGCCACTGGCCTGCCTGGTTTTTGTCACACAAGCACACACCTTCCTCCCCCTTCCACAGTGCTTATCACAAGTGTTTTGGTAGAACTGCCCTTGTCATATAAATCTGAACATAATTCTCTCTTTCCTGTTAAGCTAAAGAAAATAAACGTGTAGGGCTGTTACTGGAAGCCAAGCTGTAGGACTGCCCTAAATTCTCTTCTTATTGAGTCTGGGCTGAAAATCACTCAATTCTGCTGAGGACACACATCTATGCTTGCACACACAGGGAGGGAAGGTGGAAGGGGGGAGGGCAAAAGAGAGGGAAAGAGAGAGAGAGAGCGAGAGAGAGAGGACACGGTGTGTATAAATATCTCCAGCTCTCTAGATAGTCGGCAGATTTATTCCGCTGCCAAGCCTGCAGAAAATTGACTTGTTTCATGGAGGCAGGCTATTGACACATTACCGCAAGGAGGGTTAGGAGAGAAAGCGGTGCGGCTGGCGCCCCTCTATTATACGATAATGTAATCAGCATTGTGGGAAATGACTGTGGGTAAAATGGCATCGCTGACATTTATATTAGAGGATATTGATGGCAGGAACTGTGACCACATCTATCGTACCTCCCGTTTGCCAGGATTGACACAGACGGCTCTTGTTGGCTGGATTTCCTCTCTCCTTCTCTCTCTCTCTCTCTCTCTCTCTCTCTCTCTCTCTCCCCTTCCTCTTAGCTCCGTTGCTCGCTGCTGTCACTGCAGATAGATAATTGAAAAATGGATCTCACCTTTCCAGCAAACAGGAGTGGTTCAGGCAATTACTGCAGAGGTTATCTACTCAATCTCAAGGCCTCTTCTCTGAGAGAGATTCAGAGGAAATTGGATTTTACATGGATGTTTTATTCCGCAAGGGCTTTAGTATAAACAGAGGCAAGGAGACACCAGCAGACTGTATGGGTGAGAATCACAATGCAGAGGGGTAGAGTGGGGTTTTGACAGGGGGGCTTGGTTGTAGATGTGGTGGCAATACCATGCAGTGGTCCCCTACAGAATTTCTGATCTCAACTTGATTTTTCTTAGAGTTTTTTTTCATGCTTTGGTGGGAATTTTTTTTAAGGTGGAGGCTAAGAGAGGCTACCCCCACCCACAGCCACCTGGATACATTTTGCCCCTGGAATCTTAAAATAAAAGGGAGTCATTCCCAAAGGAAAGAAAGGCAAAAAGATAGAAAAATGCTCTGAATATGAGAGGGCAGACGGGAGCAAGATGCATTAAAAGAACTCTGTAAACTGTCCGGCCCTTAAAGGAGAGGAATTGCTCCTGGGGAGGGAATATTACCCAAAGGCCTATTCCTCGTGAGCATCTTTGAAGAGCATTAGGCCTTGAAGTGTGTGGCTATATGAGAGGCCAAAATGTACCCATGGTCCTTTAGGATACACTGCAATGCCAGGCTTTGGGCTGTGCTTGGTGGCAATCCAGCCCTTGAAAGCAATTTGCAGCTGGTAATTCTTGCCCTTAGAAACTGCTGAGTCGGGGAGGCCAGAGAAGGACTTTGAGGGTCTTGATGACCTTGACAATTTGGTGAGACAGGAGGAGACAGAGCACTGCGCAGTCTGGAGCACCTGTGTAGATGCACATATGTGTGGTGTGCACTGCATATGGCCTCTGTTTGGAAACCTTCATGGAACTCTCTTGCTGAAAATTTGGCCTTGTAAACAACAGGACATTATTGTTAATGCTGTAGTGCCCTTATAACTCAAGATACGTCGCTGTCCATGGCTGTCAGTACAGCACCTTTCATCAGCTGAATTCACTTTTAAATGAAATTTTAAAGAGAAAAAAATGGAAAGGGTTTCTCTCAGTGCCTTGGCAAGCTTGGTGGCTGAGACAGTTTTTCTCTAGAGGAGTCTAGGTCATGTGTCATGATCCTACTGCTGCTCAGTGAGCACACAGGAAGGGCTCAGTGGATGTGCCTGATCATGGACCACTTTTTTAAGAAAGACAGACTAAAGTAGGGTCTGCCAGGAAGAGTTTGGCAAAAGCTCATTCCCCACTTAGGGAATTCAATCATCTTTTTGTGTTTTATACTATCTTTTCATAGGTAGTATACAACTTGTGGGGTGTTTGTATATATGGGTAAATACTCGAGCACCTGGGTAAGAGGAAAGTGCCCTTGCACCATCCAATTGGTTTTAGTCCCAGCCAGTGCAGGATGCATAGGGGCACACCTTTGCACTAGTAACTCTCTTCGACTGTTACCCCAGATGGAACAGTAGGGCTGGTTTTGCAGCAGAAGAAATTCAGCACAGCATTAGGCAGTTCTTCAGCCCCTCTGCTGTCCCCAGGAGAGATCCTTGCCCGCTCCGTGGGTGCTCCTCCACAGCCCTGGGCCTCTGCACCCTGCCACGTGCTGTAGTCCTGCTGTCCATCACCAGCTGTTTCGCACTCTCCTCTGTTTGTCCCCTGATGTCAGTGCTAGAGGTGCTCATCTCTCTCACTGATCAAATCACTCCTGACACACAGAGTGGCAGACTCTTCCTTGCTGAAAGTCTGTCTGCAGGGTCCTAGGTAAGGTCCTGCTCTCTCTTCCCCACTCAGTGAGAAGATAGATGTGGGGGAGGGCAGTGAGGAGGGCTAGGACAGGTTCCCCCACCTCTCACACCTCTTCTTCTTGTTATACTGGAAGCCAAAGGGCCCCCACAGCTTATTGCCTATTCTGGCAGTGAATGCAGGGCTGGAGATGAAGCCAGATGGCTTTGAATGAGCAACAAAATCCACATTTTCAAGTGAAAGAAGAGATGAGCTGCTGGAGCTCAAACCTAAGGCAGGAGTGGCTGTTATGTTCCTCAAAATCCCTGAATCTGGGAGGGATGTTTTCTGGAAAGCCAAGCACAAGTGATGTGGCTGAGTTTTAGCTGAAATCTCCCAGAACTAGGCTGGCAGGCTTGGATGGGGAGAGGAGGTCCAGGTCAAGTAAGGCTTTATGTTTGCCTTCCTCCTGCATCAGCTCTGGGTTTCCACTGGTGGCCATAAGAAAAGGTATGGCCTCCTGCAACAGGACCCCAAAGCATAGTCATCCAGGTTCAGTAGAAAGAGATGGTCAAGCTCTCTGGAAATGGTTCATTTAAAAAAAAAAAAGGAAAGAAAAAAAAGAAGCGTGCACAGAATTGAGCGTGTGGGTGAGATTTTCATCTTTTCAAGTAAAGGAAATACTGAGTGATGTGACCCAAACCTGCATCCTTTGAAGAATGACAAAAATCTTCTTTTAGTGCTGCAAATGATAGACTGAAAGAAGGTAAGAAGTCCAGGCAAGAGGAAGAAGTTTTGAAAAGAACAGCAACACAAAATTTCAAATCCCAGAGAAATAACACATTGGCTTCCTTTCCTTCTGAATTTTTTCCTTTAAAGAAAAAGGCAATGAAATGCTGCTGAAATGACATTTTTGACAAAGTGCCATTTTTCAGCATGACCTCTTGGACCCACTCACACCAGTGCTGCTAACTAGTTCTGCATTCATCAAATCCTGCAGGAGTGGGGAGCAGCACACCGCGTGCTGATGAGCACAAATGCCTTGGATTTTTTTTCCACTAGCACCTCATGGGGCTAGTGGTGTCTGTGACTTCAAGGACACAGAAGAAAAGGGGGTGGTTTGAAGAAGCTTCATAGTCATCAAGAACTTGCTCTTGTCAGCATGAGTTACTCTTGGGAATTGCTGGTTTCTGACAGGCTTGCACACAGCTCTGGAAGGGGAACATGGCTTTCAAAAGCCAGTGAGCTTTCCATCTCCAAGCTGCCAGTCTCAGTGGACAATCCCAAGTCAGCACACAAAGAAATGCTTCCAGTGGAGTGCCAGAGTCGGGCTGTGCTGAGTCACACAGCAAGGCTCCTACCTTCCCTGCTTTCCAAATCAGGAGCATAAGGGTGCCCAGGGTGGGGTGAGAGACCACACTGCTGCTGAAGGTCTTTGTGATTTACCGCAGTAGGTTCTGAATGCCACAAAAAGTCCCCTAATACATCTAAAAGCCCAGTGGTTGAGCTGAGTGTCCTGATACATTGTCTCCTCTATAACCCTTGTAATTGTCCTGAATACGGTATTTGCTTTCATTGCTTGGCCTAGATTGCTGTGGGCTGTTATTGCATACTCATAAATAGCTGCTGTGTTCCACCTTGGAGGAGACTACATGCCACATAAGTGGTGAGAAGGGTTTGCCGCTGTCTAAATAAGCTTTCCTAAAGTGGGATGGATGCCATGAGACTTAATCTCCTTTAAAAGCTTCGAGCTCCTTGGATGGAGGAGTCCAATATTATTTTATTAGCATTACCACAATTGTTAGCTGTATTACTAATATCAATCTTATTATAGACATAATATCTGGTCAGGATCAAAAATTATGAAGCTTGACTAGCTGACTGAAATGCTGGGTCTCAGGCCACATTTCCCTGGTGGGCACAGAGTGATTGTCCACCAACAAGCCCAGCTTCACTTTAGGAGAGGAAATAAGATCTTGTACAGTAAGAAATAAGGAAATAAGATCTTGTACAATGCAAGATACAAGCATGTTGTTCCTTTAGAGTTAGTTTTCCTTAGTATTATACTACTGTAGTGCGACCTACTCCCTGAATCAGGGTTTCACCTGTCTCTCCAGCCCCAAGGCATAAAGAACTGCCTCCAAATTGCTTCCAGCCCTCATTTGGAGACCTTTAAAAGGTCTTGTACTTCGCTCAGATGATGTTAAACCTTTCCCCATGTCCTTGCCCTGGCCATGCCACCCTTCACTCCCAAACAGAGCATCTTTTGAGCTTTGCTTTCCTTTCCTTCTCACTTCTCTTGGTATGTACCCGTGGGCAGGAGGAAGGTGGGAAGGATTCATGGCATTGATCAATAACTCTTTCCTGTCCAGCCAGGAACCCAACCCGCTCAACTTTATTGCTGCAACCAGATCCTGGCTCGAGGGATGTTACAACAACCCGCCTAGGCTGTGGGGGCCAGAAGAACAAATACCTTCCTAACAGGCATGACTCCAGCCAGCGCATGCCCCACTGCCCGGATAGCTCCTCTGACAGAGGAAGCCCCCGTGAGGATTTACAAGTCCCAACCACTTCCTGAAATCACCACTCCTGCTTGTTATCTCGCCCTCCCATCACCTGCACAGTCCGGATACCATTTGAAGGGAAAGCGGAGCACTGAGAAGGAAGAGGAGGAGGTGTGCGAGTCCTGGTGATCTGGTCGTTAGGCTGGGGGATGGCAATGGACCTCGACAATGAAATATCTGAGCACTCTGGTCGAGTCTTTTTATTACCTGCGATGGAAAATGAGTGCCAGCTGCAAATCAGGGATTTCAACAGCCTCTCTGAATGCATGTCAAGCATTTTATGGCTGGAAATACATTCAGGGTTTATTATGGGCTGCCCACTGATCTTTCCTGCATGCATGCAATGGCTGGACCCTGTTCCCACCCTGCCTTTGGATGGGAAGGGGTCCCCACAAATCGATCAGTTTTCAGATAGCAAATTGATTGGTTCCATCTGCTGCTTCTCTACTTTCTTGCTCCTGAGCAAAGATTTAACCTCACATTGAGACAGGCTGGAAGCTGATTTGGAGGGCAGCTTCAGCCTGCAGTGGGATGCAACATATGTTGCAGACCTGTCAAGTGTCACACAGAGCAACACTCACCCCATGGCTCCCACCCCAGCAGAACAAGCTCTCCCCTTCCCAGGACTGTGCCACAACCTCCTCATACTCTAGCAGTATTCATTCGTGAACTCCACACCTTCACGAGAGGAGCACCCCAATCATCCAGTTCCATGCTGGGGTCTTGGGACAGTGGGCAGAGTAATGGGAACTGGACTTCCTGGAGGTGGGGAGCTGGGGCAAACAGGAGGCAGTAACGCAGCTTTGCAAACGAGCACACTAGCTTTACAGGATACTGTGCACACTGGCTGTTGGAGTAAACATCTCTTGATTTCAGTTCTAGATGTGCTACAGCCATGTCTTCATTGCACCATATCCTCCCTCAGATAAACCAGGGCTTAACTTTGCAGCAGAGTAGACAAACTGTCTGCTCTAGGGATGACCAGCTACGCTGAGCAGTGCAAAGAAAGGCATTTGTCTTCTTTCACAGCTTGAGCTCTTTCTCTCAGTGAAGGTGTTAGTTTGGGTCTCTCCTCTTCCCAAGCACTTACCTTCTTTAAAGCCTGCAAGAACTTCGCATTTTTGATGTCTTCCTGCTTTTGTCAAAATTACTTGAAACTGCCCAACAGTTTCAAAAATGATTGAGGAGGAGACAGGCAGGCATAGATGCAAGCAGCGGGTCTAAATCTTGCTTCCATAGGAAACCTCAAGCTAAACCCCTAAACTATGGCCCTTTGGGCAGCAACCATAAATCACAATTATCAGGGCTGAGTACAAAGGTGCTGGCCTTGGAGGACTGAAAAGTATTGATAGCCAGTGGGACAGACCTCCTACCAAACCCTCTGGCAGATGGCTACACCTCTCCATATGTACTATATATATAAGACTATGGGCCTGCAATTCCCTGTAAGGCTTCTTGAAGAAACTCTCTACGTGTGCTTCCCAAAATGGTAAAGTAGTCTTCTTATATTGCAGTGAAATAAAAGACTCCCTTAGAAAAGCAGATGCAGTTAGTGCTCTTGCTGTTGATCTACCCTTCCTGTTTCACCCCTGCTTGCCCCACCGTGACACAGTGGGGTTGTGGACACCATGGTGTGCTAGCCTGGGTGCTAAGAGGTTTGCTGGGCAAGCATGTCCAACCCAACCCTGATCATTAGTGCACCCAGCTGACATTGCTGGTATTCACTCTGCTCCACTGCCAACCACGTCCTTTAGTACTGGTAGCTACCTGCCTGTCTTTCTGTCTGCCCTGCTGGTGGGTTTCCCCACTTTTGTCTCATCTCAGGTTGTGTAAAGAATCTTTTTTATCCACACTTGAGAAACACATCCATGTACCATCCATATCTCAACCATCCAGGTCCTTATGTTCAACCACATGTTTAAGGGTTCCTTTAAATTTCTATTGACTGGTCTCTGCTCTTCTCCTTGCACTTGTATCACATTTTCAAACTTTCTCTACCGAAAAAATAAAGAAGGGAAATTTCCCTGCAGTGTCCTGGTATTAAGAATTTGGGATTTGAAGGCCTGCAGAAAGTCATCATGACTGGCAATAAATCAGGAGATTTGGGGATGTACGTGGGGGAGGAGGAAGAATTAAGGAAGGAAACGGGAAGGGCAACCAGAGTAAACTTGAGGAGCTGTGGGAAGGGACAAGGCCTATCATCATGTCATCCCTGAGAGAAGAGGGTTGCAAGGCCTGAGAGGGATGAACCACAGTCCAAATGTAAGCTGGGAACAAGGGGGCTGTAAATCAGTTCCTGCCCAGTGCTGTGACAGTTGTCTTGGCCTGAGCCATGGCTGCCATCCTGCCTGATGCCATGGCCACCATCTTGGCCTGTGCCATGGCCATCACTGTGGCTAACCACCCCCAACTGGCTGCAGAGTCTACAAGCACATCCTCCTGCCATTCCAAAACTGAATTCATGTGGGAGTGGTGAGTCCTTCATTAAACTCATGCTGCCCATGGCCTGGTCAATAAGGAAGGGCTGTAGCACTCCATGGCACCTTGGCTCTGGCGTGCTGCTTGCTTGGCAGCCAGTCTCCCTGGATGTGAGGAGCATCATTGCAGTGTCCATCTGGGGGGCCCAACGTGGATGCCCATCCCCTTGTATACTCCTGCTACCATCTGGTGGAAGGAATCGGCCTGTGCGCTTGTCTGCCACATGGAGACTGTTGGGAGCCATAACAGGGAAGGCACAAGGACGAGGGCAGCCCTGGGGTGAATCTGCTGCTCTCTACCTTCCCACCCTGTGCTCAGAGGGACTGGGACACCCATGTCTCTCTCCTAGTGTAGTTTAAAAACTGCAGTTACTGAGTGCTTCCTTGACTCTGACACCATTCTGCTCCACAGCCTGGCACAAGGCACTGGTTTGGTCTGTACCTCACTTTCTCTGCTGCTACCTAATACACTAGCCCTTGGTGTGGGTCAGTCGCCTCCATTTGACTTACTGTGACTGCAAACATTTTCTCTTCCTAGATAGATGCCTTTAGATTCACCATGCTCCCATCCCTGCTCCTCCCCAAACTGTTCCCAAAACACTTCCTATTGAGCAGCACTCCCTTGTCACAGGAACACAGCCATGCCTTGAATGGGGCATGTAGGCTGCTCATCTCTGACAGCTGCAGAAAAGAAAAACCCCTGTGCTGAAAGCCAAAATACACTCTCAAATACACTCTCCTGTGCAAGCTGGGCCAGGGGCCAAAGACAGTTGGTACCAGGCTGGAAGCTTCTGTATTTTTGTTAAGAGCTGTTAAACAAATCACACAGTTTTACCCCACGGGGTATCATAAATAAGCAATGAAAAAGCAGAGAAGTGAAAAGGGAAAGTATTTGCCTACAAAAATACGCTGCAAAGCAAATGAGTCAGAAGGACATGGAGTAAACTGCGCAAGGCCTGCTATGTCTAAAAGCAAAGCTTTTATAAGGTAGAGAAAGTGATTTAAGAGTCTGCAGGTAAACATGGGCTGCCATGTATTGTTCTGGGGAAAAGTGGCAGAATAAATATGCAAATCCTTCTTATGTGACAGCCAGAATGGTAGAAATGATTATGAAATAGACCTGAAGAAGTCTGATTAATAATTTATCCTCAAATGGAAGTTGATTCTTGGCTGAACAGTGAGGATAATAAGGCTGAGGAATCAATAAGAGCATTTACAACTCTGTAAAATGCATTTACAAGTACAAAAAGATGGGTTGCTTTGTGACCATGCCTTGCATGAGCTAGAAGAAAGGGAAATAAGAGCACGCAACAGTGACTGTGAAGCACTGGCCACACAAACTAGTCAGGAGAGGGAGCTGGGCATCAGCAGACGCTGATGGAGTTGAGCATCATCTCTGGATTGCTGCTCCAACCTGAATGATCCTTCACCGTTAACACATGTCCTGACAGCCCATGGAGGACACATTAATTAAGCTCAGTCATTTATGAAGGTTCACATAATGAATGCAGTTGAGAATGAATGCAGAATGCAATTGACTGAGAGCAGTTCAGTGGTACCTTCAGTCAGAATGTGACTGTTCACAGGGACTGCCTGGAACACTATGCTCTTGGATGGCCCATGCACCTCTGGCCTAGCTAATGCACCTCTTTACCACATCTGTATCACAGCACACATCGGTAGGCAACTTACCCTGCTCTCATAGAGAAAGAAGCAACCATCAGCAGCCTCCTTTGGTGTAAACTCTTAAAAATACATGCCTCAGATTTCAAATAATGTCCTCAGTAACACCCATTGGGCAGTTGGAGCTTCATTGTTTGTCCACCCCATCTTCCCTGGGCAGCTAAGGAATGGGTGCCTTAACAGCAGCACTGCTGTGGTAAGCAGCAAAACTGGAGACATTTTCACATGGCCTGGCTCAGAGCTGGGAGCAAGCACCTCTGCCCCAATGCAGATGAGAAGGATGGGGTCTCTCAGCTTGGCTCCAGACACTGCGACCCTGGGAGGGACATGAAGCCATGACATGTAATTGTCACCAACGTCTTCCAGCCTGTGGTCCATGGGTTTCCAAAACGTCCCTGAAAAGTGAGAAAGAAGAGCCAGTGGGGCAGCAAATGACCAAAATCCACATTGCCCCTTGGCAAGTTTTCCTTTGATATCCTCTGTAATTAGAGCAGTTACATTTTGGGAGAGCAGAGGGAGGTGAGAAGGCAGTTCCCACTGGTGATGTGGCTGATACGGAGACCCTCCTGGCCTTTGGCAAGAGTAGAAATAATGGATTTGCACAGATTTCCTCTTAGTGCTGCTCATCCCCTCAGGGCATTTGGCAGAGTGTCTTCAGCCCCCGGATGGCATGATCTGTCCTAGCCGAGTGGTTCGACAGTGGGAACGTGAAAGGAGAAATGTAAGGCTGGAGGGACCCTGATAGATAGTCTTGCAAGACAGCTCTCCCCCAACCCTCCCAACAGATGGGTGTCCAACCTGCTTATAAATACTGCCAGTGAAAGAGGCTCCATCCCTTCCTGACAGCTTGTTCCAGGGTTTGTGCGTGCTCAGAGCTCAAGATGATCCCTAACATCTGACCTAAATCATCTCTGCTGCAAATAGAGCCTTGCTCTCCTTATCTTGTCCCCATGCTGAATATGGAGAGCAACTCATCCATATCCTTGCATAGAAACCTTACATATAGAAATATATTTTACTTGCTACCTTCTGGTCCTTCCCTTTTTTCAGACAAAATAGGTCCAGTTCCTTCAATTTTCCTTTCAAGGTCAGATTTTCCAAAGCGTTTATCTTTGCTACAGTGTGATGCCAGGAACGGCACGCAGCACTCTGGATGTTCCACCTGCTGTGAGAGAAGAGGAATGGTCAGCTCCAGGGTGCACTTCTGGTCTTCCCCCTCACCAGGCATCAGCAGGACTTCATGAAGAACAGAGGAGGGCTGCAAGGATGCTCAGAGGACTGTCACTACCAAATGTAGCTGGGACCCTTCAGTTGGTGAAAGACTAGAGGCAGACTAGGTGATGGAGGTGAATGTTATTGAACAGGTAAATAAGGAATGAATGCTCACTGTTTCTTTCAATACAAGAACCAGGGCTGCCAAGTGAAAGCATTTAGGAGAACAAATGGAAAGAAAATTTCTTTCTGCTGTGTACAACTAACCTGAGAGACTCCTTGCCGTGGGTTGCATGGATGCTACCAGTTTAAAGGAATTCAAGAAGGAACTAAAAAAAATTAATGGGGAAAAATCCACAACAGCTGCTGTTAGATACAAAGACACAATGTTTGGCTGAGGAAATCCCCCATCAAAGATTGCTGAAGACTGGGAAACTATTTTGAAGAAACATAACAGCATATCAGCCCCCTTTTTGACATTAGGTATCCTGTAAAACATGGTGCAGATCTGCATGGACATTAGATATGATGCAACTAGGCCTTCTCCTGTTCTGGCTCACACCATGCCTCTGTTGAACATCCCAGAACAGTGTTTACTTTAGTGAACAGCAGGCCTTGCTAAAAAATGGGTTCAACATCATCTGTCAGAAAGGCACCTTGGCTGACTCGGTCATCTAGAGTCTCGCTATAGCTGAAGAGAGAAGACCTGAGAAAGAAGAAAGAGAGAAAAAGAAGGCATCAGTGAGTCTTGCAGAAACTCATACAGAGACAGACCAAACTTGGTCCTGTTGAGGACTGTTTAGGTTTGTTCTCTAGCATAATACACTGTAAACTTAAAAACTCAGCTGAAAGTGCATGCTGAGCTCATATGGGACGCTGTGTGTGTGTGTGGGGTGACGTGCCTTGCAGCCATGTGTGGCCACAGCTTCCTTTATGTCTCTGCCCCTGGACTTAAGGCAGTTTATAGTAAGATTTCACACATCCCGTCTCAGCCAGATGTGAGATCAATTTTCCGTCTGGAGCAAAGGTCAAGCAAGCATCCTGGAAAGGCAAGGTCCAAAGCAAAGCAGCGTCTTGGCCCATCTGCATTAGGTTGAAGATGTCAGCAACCATGGCTTTTGTGTGTGTCATTTAAGCCTGCACAGACAGAAAGACCTAGCACTGTGAGGGAACTCTCATCCTTTCTCACTACTACCAAGTCTGGAGTTGGAGTACTCAAGAGCAGGAGAAGCCTCTTAATATTATTAAAGTCCTTCTGGCATGGTTTGGAAGATGCCTGTTGCAGGTGGAGGACACTCAAGACTTCAGAGGGCCCTGGTTTGTAAATGGTTTACTTCTACAGCAGCTCCTTCCAGGCAACAGTGCAGACTGATTCATCACACAGCTCAGGTGGTGTGAGCAGCAGCTCGTGTGACTCAGAGCAGGGTAGCCGAGCTTTTCCTCTGCCCTCCAGTCCCACATGTGCCTGATGGTCCATCTGGTTTATTCCTTAGTAGAGATCGTGGATAACTTTGTCCAGTGTTAAGACACAGGCTGTCTCCAGATCCTCCATCTACACACATCTCCACTTATGTGGTGCTCAAAAAAAATTGAGGGTGATGTTTCCTGCGTGAGAAAGTGTGTAGCTGCTCTCATGGAGGCTGATGGCACTAGTGGAGAGTAGAGGGCCATTCCTTAGATTAACAAGGCCCCAACATATGGACTGAGAAGAAGGGTAGGCACAGACGTGGGTTTTCAACACTTTATTTATTTTTACAATCCTCCCATTTCTCACTTCCCCCTCCAAGGCGTCTTGGAAGTCAAGACTGACACCTGCCAGGATATGAAATGTCCAGACAAAATCAGAATGATCCTCTCCAAAGCTGGAGCAGAGGGGAACTGGTTTCAGCCCCCACAGAGATCAAAGGGCCAGCTGGGTCTGGGGTTGCAGGGCTGGGCAATTTCCAGGTGCGGGGGACTGGCAAGGTGTCAGTCATGTCCCTCTGCACATGCTCCTGCAGACGCTCAGCATATGACTTTGGGGCAGCTGGTGAGAGCTAAACCTTGGCCCGCACACCCCCTTCCTTGAGAAGCATGACGGAAGGGATTAAGTGGCTTGTAAGGTGACACGGGGTTGATCAGCTCTCGGTGGCATGGTGGGAGGGGAGATGCTGAAGTGGCTTTCCATCTCTGTCCTTGGTCTCCTTTCCAGTTATTATCCAAGCCCAGAAACTTGTCCTCCTGCTGGAGGAATAGCAGATCCTATACCTGCCAACTTTCAGGCCTTACCTCTATGTCCTTTTCTCTCTAGGAGGGCAGGATTTGTCCCTCCAACCTCTTCTCTGTGTCTTAAGTAGAGACACTCCCAGTGAGGTGCTTCCAGGAGCTGGAGGTGCAGGGGATGCTGGGAGCAAGTAGGCGCCGTTCAAGCACAGATGTGACAATTTGATGGGAGTGGACTCTGCAGATCCCTGTCTCCTTCCTGTCCTTGCACCCTGGGGTAAGGCTTCCGCATTGCTCAAAAGAGGAGGAACGATTTGCAGCACAAAACTGCCTCTGCTTTCATCCCTGTGTCTGCTCCACTTCAGGGACACAGGAGCCAGTCCTACCACAAACAGCTCAGTTCCCACAAGCAGATTAACCACTGCACACCCCAGCACAGGGGACAAAGCTTCCCAGGGGCTTGAGGATAGATGTTGCCTGGCCATTAGAGAGGGAAATCTCTGAATGCAGCCCTATGCTGAAGGTGTGAGCATCACTGATTTTGATCATCTCTTCCTCACCGTGGGTCAGTTCTACCATGGTTATTTTTCCCCCACAAGGCACACAGAAACATGGTGGGACCCCACCACCATTTCTGGACACCAAAGAAAGAACTGTGCCACATGGAAAGCTTTTTCTCCACACACAGGTGTCTCCAACATCTCTCTGTAATCCCTCTACCCTGCCCTACTTCTTCCCGCTCCCAGCCAGATCCCTCAGCAGGCATTTCTGGATGACTCCTGTGCTCCACACGGGGCCAATGTTTGTAACACCCACTGCTGTTGCCAGACATAGGATGTCCACACATGGGTCTTGCTGGCAGGGTCCTAATAGCCATAGGGAGCAGGATTAGCAGCTCCTGTGGTATTCCTGCATTATCACATGCTCTGTCAGCCCTGTTATTCCTCTGCAGCTTTCCCACCCTCCAGCGATACCCAGACATTCTGTAACACAGATTCCCCTCATAGGGAGGCACCAGAGAGCAGGGAATAAATTTATGAGATTATTTTATGTGACTGGTCAGGGTTGAAGCTGGTCAGATTTCTCCATCTAATTAGTTCACAAACCTGCAGGACCTATGGACACCACTAAGGCCAGGCACTCTGCACCTAATCAGTGAATCTTCACGAGACCTGCGGAGTTTTACAGGCAGAAGAAACACTTTTGACTGTCTGGTCTTCTCTGCTGGCTCAGGGGCAGCTGCTGAACTTTTCCTTCCCAGGGGAGAAGACAGCACACAACAAGATGCAGGTGATGTCAGATCAGATGATGGAGCGTGGAGCAAGGCATGAGGCTGCTGCTGGCATGGAGACCATCTCCCATGGTCCCCATGAGTTTTGTTTCCCTGCTGTATGCCCCCGTCTCCCTCCTGATCCAGGATGCTGTATATCAGGCATAGCTGCAAAAGCAGTAGGGGTCAAAAAGCAGGGGAGACACTTGGTGCTGTGAACAAGTGATATTCAGACTGGCTGCAGAGCAGGAGACAAGGCTGTACACTTAATCCTTGAGGCATGACAGCTTGGCACTGCCCTATAACAGAAATTTCCCTTCATTGTGAGAGCCCACTGGTGAATGCTTAAACCAAAAGAGGTGAAAAGGCTCATAACTGGCATTGGTAGTGGAAAAAAAATCCTTAAGTGGCATCTCTAGTGGAAAATCTGGCATCTCTAGAGCGGAAAAAATCCAGGCCAGTTCTTCCGGAGAAGAAAGCTCAGATAGTACTGCTCTGTCTAAATATGTATCTCTTTCCGTGAAGGTCCCACAGTGGTCGCAACGCTGTCCGGAGGTGATGGAAAAGCAGACTGGAGAGGGTGCAATACAGACCTGGCAACATTAGAGGGAGCTTTGGGAAGGGGTCTGGGAAGAGTCGGAAACAATAACTAGATGTAAATTACATCTTGTGAGTTTGTTTAAATAAGGGATCCAGTTTAATCCCATCGACTGTTTGCTTGGTGTACAGCTGAAAATTAGCATCAACAATTTTATGCACACTAATAAATTTAAGCCATTACTCTCTCCATCTGCAGCTTCATTCATATAGTTTCAGAATCAAAGCGATTTCCCTGTAAATATCTAAGGCTCAGCAATTTACTCCAAAGAATGTAAATAGAAAGTGCCTGAAGGCCCAGAGAGATGGTCTTATAAGCTCTCCCTCCCCTTTCTTCTCACTCATCTCAGGCAAAGGTGATGAGAGATGTCCAGTTCAGTGAGCAAATGTGGATACTGGGCTGTGGTCCCTGACTGCCCACTGGTGTTATCCTGTGGCTGGACACGGCACACATCAGCTAAGGAAAGGGAGCCCTGCACACTGGGATGCTTGGCATGGGTACAGCGCTGAGCTCCAAGGCGGCTGCGAGGAAATCAATCATCTTTTATTGTTCTTTGCTCCTCCGGTCAGGGTGGAACATTCCTCCTAAAGAGAAACTTGTTATCCTCCCCGGCAGCGTCCCTGCCGAATTCCTGGCATCAGTGGCTATAAATAACCCCCTGTAGATGAGAACAGCATGTGGGCAAGGCTCCCAGGGACTGCAGGCAGCATGGGATCCATCCTACATGCACACTGGGCCCTGCCATCAAGCCCCTGGGAGAGCTTTCCAGCCGGCTGGGGAGGTTGTTTCCCCATTCTTATCTTAAAAGCCAAGGCAAAAGAGGTAAAAGACTGCAAGGAAACCAGCTGGCTGGGTGTTCTCACTCCAGGGTTTTAGGCTGGTCCAGCTGGGGCAGGGGCAAAGTTAAGACAAAAATCTATATCTTTGTGAGTTTTACAGTCTGAGGCCTTGAAACATAGTTCAAATTAAGATTAGAAAGTCTTGCTTTTTTTCTGAGAATTGCAGGAATGTCCCATCTGCAAGCCAGGATAAAACCCACCAATAGTCACAGCAGCCCCCTTTCCATGCCCAGAACCATGTGGTCAGAAGTCTGGTTGAATATTTTAGTATGTGCCACTCTGAACTATTGGGTTTCAGCTTTCAACATTTCTTCAAACTACTTTACAATTTAAATGTAAAAGATTTTAAGCTGAAAAAAGCTACTTTTTTATTGCAGAGTCTGTAAACTGTTTCAAAATATCTATATTTTTTTTAACTAAAATAGGAAACATGTCTAAACCAGCCCAATGAATAGTTTAGTTTCAGCAAATCAAGAGATAAAAATAATAAATGACTATTTTGCGTAGGCAAGTTATCTCTATTTTACAGGCAAGGAATTGGTGGATTATACAAGAGGTCTAGGACAGAGCACGGGGATGTTTGGAGGAAACTAGGGGGTGTCAGACTAAAGTGCAATGGATGCTACACGAAGATATAGCAAGAAACAACTTTCTAGGAGAAAATCCATGTTTATAAATGAAAAACATTTGGTTACATAGGAACTGAAGCTTTGGAATTTGGACTGACATTTTTAAATGCTTTGGGACTACCATTTTTAAATGCTCATATAGCATCAAGCACCATAAAGAGCTGGCCAGAGCTCTGCAAAGTGCAGAAGTTTGCAAAATCCAGAGGGGAGAAGGAATGCTGAGAGCTCCAGATGTTTAGCACTTAATTAGAAATGTCCACCTCGTTCCCTCTCTCACTGATATCAAAATTATCTGAAAAGGAAAGTCCTCAAGGAACAGTCTTTTCAGATCAGATTAATTAATTTCATTTTAATGTCAAGGTTTAAAAGCATCATACCTTTAAAATGTTAAAACAAAACAATCATTAAAACAAAAATATCAACACCAAGCATAGTAATTTTTGAAAATACAGAAGTGAGGTTTTTAAACATTGACTTTAAACTTTTCCTTTGTATTTTCTTTCAAACTAAAATCCTGGTAATATCAGGCACCACTCTGCCCTTCTCCTTGAAGGTCAGGGGACCAAGGTGTCAGAGTAGGAGGAAGTAGCCTTCTTTCAACAGGCATAGAAATTGTGGTTTTTTGTGCATTATTTTATCACTCTTGTAAAGTTTTACTTTAGTAAATATAAAAAAATAATCTTATGTAGGTGGAAAACAATGTTATTTATAAGGATAAATAAATGATAACAGCCAGATATTTGCCCCAAAGAATTAACCAAGAAGTCTTTCAGTAATCAAAAAACTTAACACTTGGGACGAAACACATTGACTCATTTGACCTCAATTAGGCTGTTGCCTGGGTCTCTTCAAAAAGCTAAGGTGAGGAGCAGGGAAGGCATGAAAGCCCCTCTGCAAAACTGTAAAAGAGACACTCCTCACACGTTGGGTGGATAGACACTAGCTTGTCCAGTTATTCCCTATTTCCCTACTAAGCTTCTCCAAGAGTAAGCAAGGCTTTAAACGGTCCTTAGAGAAGACCCTGGAAGTGCCTGTCTTGCTTACGGTGACTCCTGGACATACATCTCTGTTCTGGAAGGGACAGGTGAGGCACAGCATTTGTCTCCACCCCTATCTAGGCTGTGGCAGTGAGGCATGGGGCCTGGGGTGGTAGGAATATGGCCCAGATGCGCTCCCACCTGGCTGCAGAAGCAAAGCAGCTGCATACCTCAGTGCATGTTGTCCTTATCATTTCTGGAAAGAGGAGGCTGAAAGAGCTCGGCTTGTTTAGCCCAGCATGACACCCGCTGAGAGGGGATCTGATTGCTGTCCATAAATACGTCAACAGGGCTAACAGCAGAGAAGAGGCACTGAAGCTAAAAGAGGACACTGGCACTGGAGCAAACAGGGCTAAAGCAGAAGGAAAAAAATGTAGACTGGAAATTAGCAACAGATTTGTAACCATCAGAGCAAAGAGAGGGTGGAATAGGCATCCCACAGGGCCAGAGTGGGCCGAAGTCAGTGCTTGTGTAAGACAGAGCCTGCTCAGTCCATGAAGGGGCTGCTGTGCTGGATGCACACAAACCAATACTCCCCAGCCTCAGCAATGTTTTATGTGCAAGTCAAGAGTCACCTTTCTCTGGCTTGTGTCTCTCTCTCAATGAAGGTGCTGGCACTGGGAGTCCCCCTTTCTTAACCAGGTGGACCAACTTCTCTACTGGGATGTGCTCCATCTTCCAGGCTCCAAAGTGCAGATTAATGTTCAGTTTTCTATACCAGGTCCAACCCATCCCAGACATAACTTAAGCTGTACCCCTTCTCTGTGCTAGCAGGAGCATGCTGAGGTATGATTTAGTATAGATAAACTTGGGTGAGCTGAGCCACAGCAACGCTATTCCTGCTGCCCTCCCTGCCTCTGCTGGAGAGATATCCCTGGAGTGGTCAGCAGAAGTCACTAACAGCATAACCTGCTGCTGAAGATGAATCTGCAGACTCATGATTGGGGTGGTATCAATGAATGCCCTTTCAGCTCCAAGAGTAGCAACGTCCATCAGAAGGGCAGGGCAGCCAGCAAGGGAGAGCAAGGGACAACCCAAGTTCTTCAGGCCGAGGTCAGACATGCTGTACCCCTAATCCTCCGACTGGCCCCAGCCCCAAAGCTGCCCCTTTGCACCGCAGGTTCTGAGTGGCTGTATATTTACTACCAAAGTGCCACAGCCTAAAACCCAGCATCAACACTGTCTGCTGATTTTCCCTTGTGCTGATGTAGCGGTGTCTAGAAGCTTGTGGTGGATCGGGATGGATCTGGCCTGGATGCACGATGTGTTCAGCTGTCCAGGCTGCGAAGGGCAGCAACATCTGGGGGAGCATGAGGGAATGGCTGCAAATTGATGTACCACACATGCCTCCCATTCGTGTTGGGAGCTTGAATGCACCATGCTGACAGAGCCTGACAGGTTCGGGCTGCAGCCAGCCAGCTGGAGCCCAGGGAGAGCAAACTGACAGGTTTCAGCCATCAGCTGGACACAAGGAACCTGGATCTGGTCCAGTTTTTGTCCAGTCCCAGAGCTGGGTTAGCCGACAGCTTTGCTGAAGGCCCTGTGACGTGAGCGACTCAGGCAGTGTTTGGGTCTCATGGGGATTTGAAGCAGGCAGTGCAAGCTCAGCAGGTTTGCACTGGGTGACCTACTTTGCCCCAGGCTAGATGTGACTGTCCATGGAGCTCCCCCAGTCCCTGCTATCGGCTTGGGCCAGACGTCCCTTTTCTCCTCTACGCCCAGAGCAGCTCATGTTTTATGAGGAATTGAATTCAGTTATGTGGTTCATTGACTCTCTGCCCTGGAATTCCCTCACCCCAAGTGCCTCCTCCCTTCACCATGTGCTGGGAATCTGCTCTCAAGCAAATCCCCTCCGATATCCACTAATCCTTTCTTGTCTCACTCCACCCCACCCTACTCTGAGCTGATTTCGCTATCCCCTGGTGGGAGCAGACCCTTCCCCAGCAACCTGCTTAACAGAAGCTGCTGCAGCCTTCTGCAGTCACACACACACTCAGCAATGTGCTGTCCTCTCTTAACCAGATGCTGGTACTGGTTCTAGCTGGTGGCAACTGGAACTGTAATTGGCATCTGTAACACTCCTCTCCAAACCCGCTCCCAGGCAGCAAGCCTTGAAAGCTGAGAGAGGTGTTTCCCCTGTGCTTGATGCCTGCCGTGAAGTTCAGATCCTTGTGCAAACATCCCTTGAAGTAAAAGCCACCTGCAGCAGCAGCATCACCTTCCCAGGCACCTTGCCCGATGACAAATCACTGTTTCACTCAGGCACATGACTAAGAGACCAACACCCAGCAGTAAGTCTTTTCCCCAGCAAATGCTGTGACAGTGGCTCTGGGGCAGGCAAGGGAGGGACACAGCCCCAGCCCCTCTCCTGGTCCGCTCTCCTGATGACGGTGTTGTGTAAATGTTGAAATATTGCTCTTTTGTACTTCCAGTTATGAGAGGTGGGTATCCTGCTTCGATCTGTCTCTCTCATACACATTCATAACATTCAAATTTATAATGTAATCTTACTTGCCGTTCCATATTTATGAGAAGTTTTGATGGGTGTTTCTTTATGTGATAATATCAAGCAGAATGCTAACCCATTGCCTCAAACCACTGTAAAGTCGTTTTCTTACATAATTGACACCAGCATATTCTTTCATTATACAAGATTTAGCATGCATCTGCTCCACCATTGCACGGCAATAGATGACTTTTTCCAGAGTCTCCTATTATCAATTCAAATTAGCCCCATTTCCCGAAGCTACTGTATGGATTTTACAGTTGACAGTAAGGGAAAAACACAGGAGCATAATGACTCTATTAAATTATTCAGGCCTAGTTAAACCCAGTTCGGTCTGAACTGGAGAGCAAGGAAACAGGGAAGAGGGGGGAGAAAGGGAAAAAAAAGCCCTAAACTCCACGCAACTCATTGGTTATAAAATGCAGCCATCTTTACAATGAGTTATAGAATGCATCACCTGCAATAGGCCTGGAAGTCCTTAATCAAAGACAAAAGTCTGTCATATTACAGCACATTCATTTCAGTTAGGGTAATTGGGTTCAGCAAGAGGCTAAGAAAAAAAGTTTGGTGAAGAGACAGACATTTATCACCTTTTATCTTGCCCAAATTTTGTTCCTGCTTGCTTTTCTTTCCAAACTGTCTCATGGGGCTTTCTGACCCATGTCACTGCTTTTCCTTCTGTAAGAATAGGCAATTGGACAGAGTGCCAATGGGTTTTGCCATCTCATACCAACTTAACCAAACACATTGTCCTTGGTTTTCTTGTCAGACAGACAGACAGGTAGATAAGGGTGGATTTGTGGCTTTGGAGAGGGAGATACTGTGTGGGGATGGACAGTTGGCTGCTCATGAATGGATTACTGGAAAGAGAGAAATGGGACTAGGTGTTTTGGCAGGAACACATTTAAAAATGGAGGGCAGGTATATTGGGTTACCTGAGACATAGTAAAATAAGGGTCAGAGTCTACAAAAAACACAAGTAGATGCTGAGTTCCTGAGTAGTTTTCTAGGATCTCCCACTAAAATGAATATATTGGACATGATCAGCAGTAAACATTAGACAAACAAGCCCTTTAATATACAGTGTGGCCAGTCAGCCACCACCTGAACTTGTTGGCCAATTGCACCTCCAGGTTTGGCTTTGTGCTGCATAGACTTTGAGCTCAGTGCAGACAAATTGAAAACAGTGGCCTTGGGTGTAGTGGTGCTCCTGCCACTTTGCCTGGATTATAAATGAGCCCCGATGTTTGTCCATTCCATGTCCCGTAGAGTCATGCACAGTGAGATAGTAACAACTTGCAGCTTGCCCAGATATGCCTTTTAACAAACAGTACTAAGCCTACAGCACTCTATTTCCAACCAGACCCTGCCATAACATCAAGACTCATGTCCATGAGCAAAACCTTGCTCTGACCCGTGGTTGTGAAAAACCAGGTGAGCAGTGGAGGAAAATCCCCCTTCTCCACACTTTTTTTGAAGGAGAAGCAGGAGTGATTTGGAGATTGTGGGTTTTTTTCATTTTTTTGGGGAAGACTGAGGCAGAAGAGCAGCAGGAAAAAAAGACAAAGGTCAGAAGCAGCTTTCCTGGAGGCATTCGGCATCCCTGGCTTTGCAAGAGGCACAAATGAGCCTCTCACATCTGCCTTCTCCAGCTTGGATGTATTTGCCCAGGTTGAAAGCAGTGAGTCCAGAAAGCGTAAACTTGTTGCCTGACAGATTGCTATAATGCAATGTGTTCTCTCACTGCTGGTGGCTTTATCCCACATATCAGCTGCTGGGTCTTTTACAGACTAAAGAGTGTCCTTTAAAGCCGAGGGCCCTGGGTTGACTACCCCCAAGGAGCGACATAGGGAAGTGGAATTTCCTTCTTGCATAGAAAATCCCTTTCCCCATTTTGTTGGGAAAAATTTTGGCAGCTCTGAAGTGTTACCCATCTCTGGAAAACCTAGAAGAGATTTTCTGTGAAACACAGCGTGCTAGCATTAACCACCATGGGACGTGCTTGGCCCAGTGCTCTGTTACCCCCTCCCAGCGCCTTGCTCACAGTTGGGCCACAATGTATGGATTCCAGGCTTGAAATGTCTGTGTGTGTAGGAGCAAGATGGAAGCCAGCATCACCTTGGGAATCCTGGCCAACCCAAATTGCTCTCCATTAGCAGAAATGAGCCTCTGGGGCCTGAAGGAAAATGCTGATGGAAAGCAACAGTAGCCCTTCTCCCCTTGGTGGGCTCCAAGTGGCTTGTAGACTTGCTTCATTTGGGGCTTCCTCTCAAATTGAGTCTTTCTCCCCTTTTCCTCTTTCTGTTCAGGCTGTACTCAGCCTTTTCTCACTCTGCCTTTTTCATTCATTGTTACCTGCACCAGAAGCTGTTTCTCGCTGTGTCTATGACAGCGAGTCACTGGGGTCCCATTGACTGCTGGGGGTTTCTTTCGCTCACGTTTCATAGCAGCAGGTGATAAAGGCCAAACAGAACACACCCTGGGGAACTGTACCCAGTAAATTGCTGGTTGAATTGGAGAGGACCATTTAACAAAGGAGGGAAGTGAGTGAACAGCTGAAATTGCAGGATTTGAGGACCAGCCAATGGAGTCAGACTGAGGACCCATGCCCCAAGTTCCTGCTGTTCTCATCCTCAGCAGATCCCAAAATGCTTTTAGAACCAATTCTGATGTTGCTGCCTGTTTTAACAGAGTCAAGCAGATCAGAGGAGACCCAATAGCAGGGCTGGGGATATAACCGCTCCACCTACATGACTGCTTTAGCTCTTGGATGGCTTGCTGCTCTTAGAGGAATGGCTAGACTGGGCTTCCCATGCTGCAAGTGGCACAGTGCTCAGTCCAGCTGGATGGGTGCATGGGGCTGTTCTCCAGCTGCCCTTTAGTCAGTGGGGTTGCAGGGTGGGCTGCCCTGACCATCCCTAGTCTGGCATCAGGGTGTGCAGGAGCCCAGCTTCAAATTCCCCCAGCCCAGATCATGGCTGATCCTCTCAGAAAATTTACATCGAAAGGCAAAGTCTCTGCATAGTTTAGCAGCAGCTGTTTTGCCTGATTTATTGGCTGTTGCAAAGGCCTGTGCAAATGTAGCAAAGAGGTCTATTATCGCAAGATATATCCAGTGCCCACTGCCTTGCCGATGACTGATGCCCTGATCCAGCAGCTTATTTAACACCTGTTCAGTTTTAAGCACGTGGGCCCGACCCTTTGAAGTCCTCTGGGAGCAGTGGCAGATCTCACATGTTCATGGTATGAGTGTGTGCTCCAATATCTGTATGAGTTGGGGTCCCAGTGGGGCTTAGCTTTGAAAACAGCAAGGGGCAGGATATAAACCAATCTCTGTGAAGACTTTTACTCACTTACAGGGTGCAGAGAGTTGTGTAGGTTTAGGTTTCACATGGAGAGAGGCTCATCTCTTTATGTCAGTGCGGACAGGGACATGACTGCTTTCACAGACTGCAAAATCCTAGAAAAATGGGGTATGAAAATCTGCAAAGGAGGGCTAGCACAGAGCAGGAAAGGTGCAGCAACCAAGTAAACCCCAAAATATCTTGCACAGGCCCCTGTCAGCAATTTTTGTTCCTAATGAATGAAAATGTACCCACTCATTATTCTCACCTCCCTTCTGGGTGGGGAGTTTTCTGGATGTTGGGTTAGCATGAGATGGGTCTTTTGGTATCCAAATAGCCTTGATCAAGAGCAAAGCATGCTTTGAGCCCTTTCTTTACAAAAGATCCAGAACTTTCTGGCCTGGCTGTGCTTAGCATTGCTGGCTGTGTGCCAAGTCTAAGGAAGTTTATTTGTGGCTATTGGCAAACCACTTCATCTCTAAGTGATATTAATGAGAATATCACTTTAAAACCCCAAAATATCTCACCACGGTCACTTGTCCAGAGGAGATAGGGATGGGACTGAAACAACACGAAACATTTTATTTTGCCAGTCCTGCATTCTTCATTTCAAAGGCGCATTTTCCATTTTAGAAATTGGTCAGAACTTTAAGAAAGGCAGAAAAGGTTGCAGAAAGGACAAGTTGATAAAATAAGTTGGAGCCACCAGGAGTCCTGGAGTCAGTGATAAAGAAAGCATGTACTCGACAGGGAAATGAGAACAGCATGACCTTGTCACCCAGCTGCAAAGTGGACTACCATTTTCCAGCAATGATGCCTGGTGTTATGACAGCTTTTAATTAAGCTCCCTGTTAATGATCTGGGAAGAGGCTGCTTCATTCCTGAAGCCTGTAGGTGGTGGTAAAGGCAGGAGCAGATAGTGAAATGGCACCAAAAACATTTAGCACCCAGTTTCATTCCCAGTGGGAGCTGGATGGAGCCCATGGGAATGATGACCTGGGGTTTGAAATAGCAGATGAAGGTCAGCTTGGGAAAACACAGCTGACCTGCAAAGGGAAAAGTAACAGATGGGCCCCATGAGCTTCATTCCAGCTCCAAACCCAAAACACCCATTGATGGCTTGGCTTCTCACTGGGGGAAACAATCCTGGTCCATTTTCACCTGATCCAATTTTCATGTGAGTTCCCTTGTGAGCTTAAAGTCTGGCTTTTTTTCAAATGGAATAAGCAGAATGAAATTTTATTCTCTTTTTTCCCAGTCTACATTGGTTCAGCTGGTGTTGGAACACTTGGGCAGCCAGTAAAGAGGAGATTGTCATGGGAATGATACCAATATGATGTGGGACTGAGCACAGATGCACAGAGGGAAGGGTCAGGCTGGAAAACCCCTGAGCAACTTTGCCTTTGGCCCAAGTAGAGTTACTAGGGTCATTTCCAGGCCTATGACCCTGAGGCCACTGGTATGATTGGAAGACATTCAGGAAAAAGCTATGAAAACAAGCAGAGGTGTAAAGGGAAAGATTTACAAGGAAGCATTAAAGGAGTTAACTGCAAGAGCTTAGCCTAATGATGACTCACTGAGGACATGATGATAGCTTGCAAATATCTGAGGGGTATTAGCACTAGGAGCCAGTCCTGGGGAATGAAAGAGTATAATTTAGAAGGGCAGGCGGCGGGGAAGGGAGGCAAAGAAGGAGCTTTAAGACAGCTTCCAGAGAACCAGGACCTTTAAGAAATGAGATGCGCTCTTCCAGGCAATGGTTGGAAGGAGCCCAGGACCCATGAACAGCCTGAACAAGGAGCTGGAATGTGTGCTGTGAAGCACACCTGGCACAGGAGGCAAGAGAGGGACAAGCTCATGGGCTTTTCACATTGTTGGCCCATGTGATCCCCAGTGTGATGGGCTGGCACACTGCTGGGGAGCAATAAAACACCGGGCACAAGAGGCAAGCATTTGTGGAAGTTCTGGAAGCCAACGCCAGCTGGCCATGGCTGGAAGCCAGTTGAATCTGTGCCTTAGCCACACTCACACATCAGCTGGGGTATACAGTCCAGGCCTTTGATGTCCAACCCTGCCTGCTTTGCTGGTGCCCTTGATGGCTTTTGTATCTCTTCCAGAGCAGCCCAGTGCCAGCTCTGCCATTGCTGCTCAGGCTCAGGCACCAGGCTCAGGCACCCTTTGCTCTCTCTGCAACCTTGGTCTCTCCCTGCATCCCACCTTTTCTCCCTGTCCCTGCTCAGGGACCTCTGCACATCCTCCATGCCATGGCAGGCCTGACCTTTCCCACCTCTCTTATTTCAGCCCTCTGTCTTTCCAAGACAAGGATTCCCAACCATCCTAAGTAGCACACTGAGGGATCTTTCCATTTTTTGTGATACTGAATATCCACTGGCAGCAGGCTCTGGGCAGCATGAGCACACTCAGCCATCTCCCCACATGTCCCCATGCATCCTAGCAGTGTCAGATACAAGGTCACCTCTGGAGATGGGGTGCCATGTGGCACAGAGATGTGCCAGCCCTGTCAGCTGATGCAAATACTGCTCCTGCTCTGAGGGAGCAGTGCCAGGCACAGAGAAGGGAGGGGATGGGAGAACAGGGGAAGACTGATTGCAGGGCCTGACCTTACATTTGGACCTCCCAGAAGCTCTGCCAATGTTGCCCCCCATATGGTTTCCCAAGGAGGCAATACAGCTCTTCCCTCTGTATCCCTCCCAGCCAGGGATGAGGCTCTGGAGACAGGAGCCCTTCAATCACATCTTTCTCCTGCCTACATAGGGCTGGGCTGATGGGTCCTGCTTCTTGCAAAAGCCCCTCAGCATCTTTCTGAACAGAGAGACCCTTCCAGCCCTGCTGGAGAGGGAACTCCTCGGAGGTAGGGATGGGGTGGGCCATGCCCAGGGGAGCAGAGCTGCGAATGGTATGTCCCAGAGGTGGCACGGGGAGTGTGACAAATCACCCAGTGTCTCCGCTGCTGGACAATCAAAGAATTCCTCCAACTGGTTGGATTTATCCAAAAGTGACATGCATCTGGTCTGGGGGTGGGGAGAGGGGGCTGGCAAGGGACTCTCCTTATGGTAACAGCTGGGACCAGGCCTAAACATGATTAATTAATATTGTAAAAAAAAAGAAAGATCAAGACAGAAAGAGAGCAAGAGAAAGGGGAAACAAAAATCCAAGTCACAGACACAATTAAGATTTATGGACCCAGAAGGATGAGGAGACTGGGGATGGAGGAGAACAAGGAGGGAAGGAGAAAGAGTGCCAAGGAGGTGGATTACAATTTAATGCTTCTTCATGCTCAAAAATTACAAGGAGGGGCTGAGTGTTGTTCCCTAGGGTGGGGACTGCTGGAGCTTGGCTGGGCAGGAGTGGGGAGGTGGTGGAGGGGCGCAGGCTTGCTATACTTTTGTGGGAGGGGAACGTGTCCTAAGTGAGACGCCACTGGAGGAATGTGCAGGCATGATTTACAGCCCTCAGGACAGCCTGCCAGGCTGCACCGTGCCAGTGCTTGTTTGGTTCATAAGGAGTCAATGCCGTGGGATCCTGAGCGATGTGAGGGAAGGGGGCAGCTTGTCTCCATCTCCCTGGCTGTACCCACCCCACAAATGGGTCCTGAGGAGGAAGGGCTCAGAAAGGCAAGGGGGAGACCTCAAAACTGGTTTTGTGCAGGACCGAGGAGCCATAGTTATGTGCTCACCACCACCCAAAGACTTTTGCTAGAGGAAGCCAACTCTGAAATCAAGACGGAACAGGAGCAGAGGCAGGTGACCCACTTTGGATGAAATAGAAACCATCTGGGACCTCTTCCCAAAACCGCTGACCAGCCCAGCATTGCTCTACCCCCCTCTACTCAGCTGTAATTTATGGAATGGAAGGTACATGATCCCAAACAGCCCTTTCACATCTCTGTTTAAGAGCTGTCTTGTACCAGCTAGAGTTGTGACATAGCATTGACATTTTCCTTCTGCCTCTCCAAGTTTGTGTTCAACTGCCAATGGCTTCACTTTTTCTTCTATTTTTTCTCTTTTCTTATGGATGAGTGGCTGGAAGCAACCCATCCTCCCTCTCTTCCAAAATCAGTTTTCAAAGCCAGATTTTATAAAATGTTTTGGGCTTTCCAAAAATCAGAACAAACCCCTGGTTTTCTTTTTTTTCATTGATGTTTATTTTGCCTTATGGAGACCCAAATTGGACATGAGGGCTTTGCAGAATTATGAACAAATAAATGAGAAGGGGAGTTCTACTAAAGTGAAAAGTTTCTCCAGGGGGCATGGTCTGCTTTAAGAAGTGTTTTTGTCCTTTCACCCAGCTCCATCATTTGCTGCAGACATGCAGAGCTCATGAGCAGGGTTACCCTTTGACCTTCCCTGCTAGGTCATTAGTGTCACCAACTATGTTGTCTCTCATCTCACAAGGAAAATAAGGCTATGACTCCACAAACCCTGTCCAAATAACACCTTGTTGCTTGCCCCAAAACCACTCATAGAATGCAAAACACCACCCTTCCAGGATCTCTGCGTGCCCTCTAACCGGCTTGGCTCCCACAGCAAGCAGTAGAGATGTAGAGAGCCAAGGGGTTGAAACCTAGTAAAGAGGGAGACTATTGCTGTCTTGTGCCCATGATCTGTGTCCCCGGGACACAGCTGTGCTGCTGACCAGTAAAGGAAAATTAGCTTCACACCACAGAGGTCTACAGACTTTTCTGATGGTGTGCAAATCACATGGTGTTTGGAGGAGACAGAGACTAGCAACCTTCTCTGTTTCCCCAAGTCCTTATTGTTCATACCTGCTTTGTAGAACCATAGAATGACTTGGGTTGGAAGGGACCTTAACGGTCATCTAGTTCCAGCTCCTGTGCCAAGGGCATGGATGCCATCCACTACACGAAGTTGCTCGAGGCCTCATCCAACCTATCCTTGAACAAGGATAGGGCTGCAATTCTGGGTGCAGATGATCAGTGCAGAGGTCTCAATGGCTGATCAGACTACACGGTGCCACAGGTGAGACAGGGGAAAATACAGACTGAGGAGTATCCTGTTTCTGGGCTTGAGGGGACAATGCGCTTGCGAGAAGGATGCTGATCCTGGCTACTTCACTACAGCACTCCATGCCATAGAGAAACAGATTGGCAACAAAAGAACTAACAGAATGGCATCAAATTGATGTCAGAAAGTGGGAAAACTGTGGAATAAGGAAAAGTTCAGGGTGTTTGATTTCACTACAGCAGATGGGAAAGTAAATTAATAATATAAGGAATTTGGGAATTTAGACCGGAACCTTGACTGGACCCACGACCCATCTGGGCTGTCCTTCATCCATCCCTCCATCCATGGATCTTCCATGAACCACCCATTCATCCGTTTATCTTCCTCTTCCTGTCTGCAGTAATTGTTGGCACAAGGTATTGCACAGAGGAAACCAGCTGCAGAATGCAATGTCAATTTGTATCGGTACTAATTCCCCAGGAATGATGCTCCATGGTTTTACAGGCTTTCTAGTTGCCCTTTCCACGTTAATTGTTTGTGTGTAGCAGAACAGCCACCTCAGCATTTCCCTAGTGTGGGACCTGCTTGGAGAGGAGCGTTGCACTCAGTCTGGTCCCCATTAAATCAGGACACGGTGATACAGGAGACTGGTGGTGAGGCCAGCAAGAACTGGAGCAAGCAGAGCAAAGAGGGAAGCAGAGAACCAGGGGTTGGATGCAGGTTGACAGAAGATACCCAGTGGGGAGAGGTGAGGATAGGAGAAATAAACGTTCTTTGCAGGGAAATAAGCAAGAGGGAGAGGAGCGAAGAGTCGGCAGCTGCAGTGCTGGGAGCAGATGGGCTCATGCTGTGCACGGGTGTCTTGAAAGGTCCTCCAGGGAAAGATGGAGCTGGGAGAAGTAATAAGAGAGGCATCAAGACCCAGCGTCCACAGCCCTTGGAAGTGAAGAGCACTGCTAGCTCCCCAGCCTGGCAGGCTGCTCTGTCCCACGCTGTTCCTCAGCCCCACCAGCATTTTTCCAGCTGTCTCCCCTTTCCAGGGCAAACCCTGGTTTCATCAGGAAAATGGCAAGGGAGCACACCTCAGAGTGGTGTGTCCATACTAACTCCCCCTTCGCAGCCCGGAGCCACTGTGGGCAATAGTGGCTGGCATGCTGAAGACAAGCCACATACCACTCCCATCAGGAATGAGCCAGACAGCATCCTGACCCAGGAGGGGTCCCTATTCCACTGGGAGGCTGCCCTGATGCTGTGCCCAGTTAGGGAGGGTGGTGGAGAAGCTAGGTAGGGTCTGGTGGCAGGGACCCTGGCAGGGACCACGGCAGGGACCAGTGAGAACACAGCAGGTCAGTCCTGTGCTGAGAGGTTTTTACTGCATTATCCAAGTGCATCCCTGTGTTTCTGCACCTTGGATCAGCCTTGCAAGAAACCTGAGTTGTTATTTGAGACAAATGTGCAGCATCTCTGTCCTTTTTCTCTGGGATCTATCCTCAGATGCCTCTTGATGCATCTTAAAACATGACCCAAAATGCTTCACAATGATGAGCTTGGAACAGGGACCAGGTGCCCTGCTCTGAGCTCCTGATTTGCTCTGTTTGGGCAAGTCACCAACAGACTTTTTTCTAGTGCTTTGGATCAAGGCATCTTTCCCTTCGACTCTCTCTTTCCCTTGCAGCACAGGTCACGTTGGAGCCAGCCTGACTCTTCCTGGTTGACAGGCTACATAAGCCAGGGGAGTCCTCTGGAAGCCAAACCCCCCCCAGGATACAGGGAACACGTGCTTAGAGAAGCTAGAGGATGGCCTACATGCTGGAGCCTATGAAGCAAAGTTTCCCCTTTGGAAACATACAGGCTGGTTATGTTACTGTCTGGTACCAGCATCATCACGTGGCATTAAGGTATAGAGTCAAGCTTCTTGTGTGGCCCTGCCATGTACTCTGCTTGGCTCCCCTGGAAGCCCCTTGAATTATCTGTGACAGCGCTGGGAGAAGACACAGCAACTCCCTCTGCTATTTTGTACAGTCTTCTTCTCTCCCTTCACATTCATCCCTACCCTGTTCTCTGCTGCTCTCCTACAAAAGCCTAGCCAGACATACCTAGGCAGGAAAAGCTGCAGTTTCAGGATCCTTGTAGGGAAAAGAAATGGCTTAATGCTTAAATACCCTCCCTGCCATGTTGACACCTTCCTCCCCCCGACCTGGCGCGTGTTGAGTGAGCAGCAGGGTACCCCAGGGAGCTCTGCTCCAGCTGCACACTCATCAGCCATACGGGGAGCACGCAGCAGTGCTTCGCTACTAACGCTCGCCGTGTTTAATCACACATCTGTGGGTTCAAACAGATTTAGCCAGCCTGGGAAGGGACATGCCAGGTAGCAGCAGGTGACGGAAGTTGCTGATTCTGGTTAAACTGTGAAAAACAGATAAGTTAGGGAGTGAAGAGAGGAAGTGCCGTGGGAAGCAGGGAGCCACGGGCATCCTTGCCCAGGCAGCTGTGGTAACAAAACGTCTGCGTGTGTGTTTGTGCACATCCATGTGCATATGGGAATATCCAGACATTTACAACTCTGGTCACTGCTGGGTGCACAGCCTGGGTCTGCCATGCTCCCACTACCTGTTCACACATGGGTTGGGTTGGGAGTGCCCAAGTGTTTGGGTGATATCTCTGTACACAGAGCAAACCCTGCACAGGTTTGGGCTGAGATGTTTGTTTAGCGGTGAGCGCAGGCTGCAATGATCCCGTGTGGGTGTGTTGGGATGACAGTGTAGTCCTGTGTGTGATAGAGCCCTACGTGTGTGTTTGGCAGGAGGAGACCTCGAGTTTCATGTAGGTGTTTGCTGATGTCTGTGTCTGTGAGATGTCATTTTCTTTATTTGTTTGCATGTACCAGCAACAGTGATGAGCAAATGATGTTTTCGGAGCTTGGGCTCCTGCTTCTTACATGCATGTGTGAGTGCTTGTTCTGCCTGCTGACAAATGTATGTGTGCAGGGACCATGTGTTTGCCCCACATGTGTTCACCCAAATGCCTGCACGTAGGCTCCTGAGGAAGAAGGTGGGTGGTCTGTGGTCTCCAGCTGTTGGCCATGGCAGAGTCTGCATGGCACAAAGGCAACTCAAAGCAGTCCCCTCTCACCTTCTGCCCCTTGCACAGCCCTTCCTGCAGCTGGGAAGTGGGAGAGAGGTCAGCCTGGAGCCAGCCCCAGGCATGGCTGGTGCTGCCATGCCCAGGGATGGGGAGCTGGGACATGGCGACCTGATGCTGCAGCTCATGAGCAGCTATTTAGGCAGTTCCCACTAGCTGTCAGCATGGGCAGTCATGAGATATCCCAGGCTGCATTTTCTCCCACAGATGCTCCCCAGTTGCCTGTGCTCATAGCCTGACCTTCACTCTGCCTCTGCTGTCTCTGTCCCCAGTTCCCCGGTGCCCTGCAGCCCTCTCCTCCTGCCTTCGAGCCCAGCTGGCAGCCTTCACGCTCTCCCATTTCTGAGTTTATTCAGGAGCCCCTTGCTGCCTCCTGCCTGTCCCAGCTTAGTGTCTTTTGGTCCCAGCCTACCCTGTGTCTGATACACAGGGTGTCCTGGCTGGCAGCCACGCTGTGATGGCTGGTGGAGGGGACACGTGGGGTCAGAGGCAGTCTGCTCTGCAGCATGGCACATTTTGGAGCCACATTTGACTCCCTCAGTGGGAGGGAGGCGGGCAAGGTAATGGCTGCTCTTTCGGGAACATGAGTATCCATCTGGTGCACTGAGGGCACAGGGGGTTTGGCACCCAGGAGCTGGCTCTGCCACCACCTGTCGTGGAAGGGCCAGGTCTGAGCTCTGCCTGGAGTGGAAAACTTGTCCTTCCCTCTGACCTTGGGTTGAGCAGTCCCTGTGGAGCAACTTCATCCCTCAGTCTCTCTGCTCTGCAGCAGCTCTCCACAGGCCGTACACAGGCTGGGTACAATCCCAGGCTGTGTCTTACTCCAACTGTGACAGCAGATATGGGGGACACTGCTCTGGGGCCTGCACCTTGTGCCATTTGCATCAGTGCAAAATGTGGGTGAAAGAGCATTTCATACAGCTGAGGTATGTTTACAAACAACTGTATAGCACACCAAAGGGTGAGGAATCAGGAGAGGCACAAGAAATTCCCACCACAGTGCTACAGGTCCTCATGGGGGGTTGAAAGGAAAATGCAACAGCAAGCTGGGAGGCACATGATTGAGCTGACTAAGGAGAAGGCTCTCCAGGGGGAATGGAGCACATTTAGTGGCTTGCTGTAAATCCTATTGAAAGTCAACAAATAAAGAGCAGGATTTAGCCTCTGCTCTTCTGACTTCTCAAATATCTGCCTCACTTTCCCTCTGCAACACTGGCTATTTTTATTTCCCACTTCTGTGGTTTAATAACTCACCCTCTGTTTCCCTCAAACTTTGATTTTTATTATTCTCTCAAACTGCACCCAGAAACAGAAGGTAAATGCACCCCTTGGATGCCAACATATCTCTGCAGATGCAAGAGCCTACTGAAAGGTATATCCTTGGGAGGAGACACCAGGGACACTGAGATGCCAGTATAACCTCAGCATTACTGCTGACAGATGCACAGTTCATGGTCTGTCTTTTTAACGTGTTTCATTTTGGGATCTAAAAACACGAACTGGTGAGTGGAAGTCCCCTTGTGCTGCAGCATCAGGGCACTTGCTTGAGTCCCAAGCAGAGCAGTAACTTTCCACCCCTGGATGTCCTCTGTGTGACTGCCTGGGGCAACCAGTGACTGTGGCATGTCCTCATCCCACAGGATGTATCCCAAGTGCTGCTGTATGAAGCATAGCAACTCCTGGATTGGAGCCTACTTGTGGGCTTACAGATTCTCTGGGATGCCTGGGGCAGGGTGCGGGGCAGGATCTTCAGCAGCCAGACATGAGTGCCAGGGCTGGCACAAGTAGAGGGAGGTTGGAAGTTTAAGAGCTCCTTAAGCATTAGCCTTTTCTGTGGGTGGATTTATTTTGAAGGGATTCACCTACATTTCCCACCACCTGCTGCTGCATAGAAACCCAGCACCGTCCCAGTCATAGCAGCTAAAGCTGGAGTTTGGAGCAGGAAGATCCATGGTTGCTCCTTCCCTCAAGAAAACTTTGGGGGCTGAGGGGGAAGTTGCCTAATGGGTGAGACATACAGAGTCCATAGGTTGTCACATTCCATCTAACAGAAAATACCAGCAGGCATCAATAACTCACATCCCCAAAGCCCTTGCAGCTTGCAAACAGCACCATGACATTTACATCGATCCCCTCTTCTTGGTGGTCTGCACCCTCCACCATGTTATATCCTCAAAACTGGAACTGCGGCGCAGTTTCCCCTGGCATCACCAACAACCAGGGCTGTGAGACTGACTCACATGCAAACACACTCGGGTGCTCACATCCACTGCCCCCATCCCACTCACACCCACTGCTTCCACCCCGCTCCCAGCCCAGCAGCCCATGCTGTGCTGGGAGTCCAGTGGGCAGTACAAACCATCTCTGGCCATGGCCCCGCACTACAGGAGCCCCCATGCCTGCTCAGAAGCCCTGGCTGCTCTTAGTTTCTCCCTACTGAAGAATTATGTAGCATGAAGAAGCAGGCTCCACCATCTTGAACTGGCAGTGAACTTTGCTTTCTACATATAAATACAGATAGCAATCACACCCCAATCAGCACACAAGCTTCAGGGCATCATCACGGCAACTCTAACTTTCCCATTACGATAATGTGATTTTCACTCAGTCTATAATATCACCAGCCATGAATAAAACAACTGGCTTTTTCTCTCTTTCTCTCTCCCTTCCCTCTCTCCCCCCTCCCTCCCTCCCTCTCCTTTTCTCTCTCCCCCTCTCTCGGATCACAGTCTTTGCATACTAATGATGGCTGAATATGGCTTCCAGGGTGCAATCTCTGATGGAGAAGGAGGTCAGGCTCTGGCTGGATCCCTGGTGCTCTCCAGTCCTCACACATACACTTTCATGTCTCTTTGACCCTCCTGGATATCTTGAACCTGACTGGACTGACAGACCTGGCTAAATAGACAGGCAGTCGCTGGCTCCTTTACCCATCTGCATCATGCACCTGGAGTGGGGCAGGAACACACTGCAGTTTGTGTGGCTGGGTAGAGGGGGAGTCTTGGTCCCTGAAGCCTACCAGCCTCTGCCTGGCTCCCTGGAGCATGCCCATCTCAGCTCAAATGTTCTGGTGTGTGGGAAATGTGTCAAGCTGGGATTAATCCTGCCCCAGGGCACCCTCACCTCCCGCTGCTCAGCCAAGCTGTTTGTCTAACCCCGTTCAGGTCTGCTGTCCCTGAGGATGTATGGAGGCCAGATCAGGGAAGCAATCTGGCTGAAAACAACCCTATCACCAAAAAAATGAGCAATTCCCATAGGGATCAGGTACCTGATCCAACCTGCTACTCGAAGCAGCACTGTTGCAGGGAATTGACTGGATTTTCCTTCTGATAAACAACTTGCAGGATTAGACCCATCCTCTTTTGAGTCCCAGCACTGCCAGAGTCATTTACAGCTACTGCAGAGGAGAAACCCCTTTTGCAGGCTCTTAGGGAATAACTCTGACCAGAGGATCCTGCTCATTTCAGCAGCTCCAGAGTTGCAGCGTGCTGAGTTTAAACCAGCCAGAAAGGGTTCATGACTGATTTTGGTGATTTCTGGCAGACTGAGCACCACTGTGCATGTTTTGGGGTAACTGGGGCTCCACTGTGCCCTGTACTACATGGCCTGCTCTGCATCCAACCCCAGCAAACATGCCTTGCCTGCTCTGCATGCCTCTGGCTGAAGCTGGCACCCAGCTGGTGTGGGGATGACATGGAGGGGAGCACTCCCATGTGCAGGGACTCAAACAAGTTATGTCAGTTTGCTTTTGTTTCCCATTCTCACTCCAGAAACTGCCATGCCAAGGCACAGAAAACCAGGGACAATTTTGCCCTTTCCAGACCATGCTGATCTGACATGTAAAGCCAAAGTTCAATTCCCTCACATTCTCCCCACATTTGTTCTCTGCCTCCAAAGTTTTCAGACCTGTCCTGCTTGGCAACAGAGGTGGCTTGGAGCACTATGAGGTTCTCTAACTCTAGGCTCCATACCAGAGACAAGCATTGTTCCTTTAACTCCTCTCAACCGAGTGCTTTGGTTTGGGTTATTATCTCAGGTGGATAATTAATTCTCCTGAATATCAGCAGCTGGCCCTGGGTGGGAGCTGTGCTGGAGAGAGTGGATTGGGTTGTAAGATGCAAGAACACCTGTTTGTGCTTCTTGTTTTCTCCCTTAAATCTATAAAGCAAGGGACAGAAGGAGACAGGATCCCTGCCTGCTCTGCCCCAGAAAGGGGCCTGTGGGCAAGCAGCAGTGTGGAAGGGACTGGTTCTCTTTTTTTGCAGGATAAAGAGATGCATTGAGTACTAATTGCTCCAGCAGCTGTTGAAATGCCAGTGTTCCTGACCAGCACTCCTTGCTGTGTCAGGAGAGCTGCAGGGTGAGTGTTGAGTTAGTGGGGTTCTCCAAAGGCTGTCTGAAGCAGCAATAAAAGGCATTAGGAGCAAAAATGGGACAGGGTGGTGCCTAGACTTTGCAGCGACTGAAATTGTGGATATTAAGTGAGTTGTTTTGTGAGCGTGCAAGTTTTGAGTGCTCAAAGGGGGAAAACAGACAAGAAAATACAAAGGTTCGGCAACATCCTAGTTTGTGCTACAGATCTCTTGCTGTGCAGAAGGGGTAACAGACTGCACGGGGCAAATTCTGCTGCTGCTAACCTGTGACAATTCCTCAATGGGCCATGACTGACCTGGTGGTGGCAGGATGGCGCACAAAAAACCAGCCCTGAGCCTGAAAGCACATGGCCGGGGCCTCCTACATTCATGGCACTGCTGTGCAGCACTGCCACAGCTCCTAACTTCTTTGCTGGAGAGCCACACAGGGAGATGGAAGACTCGGTCCTTGCAGCCTGTCTCTGGGACAGGATAAGCAGGGAAGTTGCATCCTGGTTAATATGCACTGGGGGGTGGCAAACAGGGTGTCTCTCAAAATGAAAGACTGGGACAGGCTGCATGTTCACTCCTGCCTGGGAGCACTCATGGCTTGTAAGTGTCCTTATATAAATCAAGCTTCTTTCCCAGCTGGTGGTTGTCCCTTGAGTATAGGTGGCTTTGGAGGTGGCTCTGTGCCCTCTGCAGGTGAGAGAAGTATGCTGGGCTGGTGTACCCCAGAAACCAATGCTGGGAATCCACTGCATGTCCTTTCCCCACCCCCAGCAGTGTTCTTGGATAAGAATGCTTTGGGATTTCAGAGCCAGGCAGCGATGAGTCCTCAGCATTGCAGCTGCTTTGGTGGCCTCTCCAGCTGGAAAAGTCTCCCTTGTCTATTCTGACATAAAGAGAAGAGCAGAGGTGCTCCAAAAACTAGTAGAAACCTGTGCCCGCTGATCCCCCCAGAGGGCTCACCTCACACAGCAGGGGACATGTCCCCTGGTGGGTGACAGAGCTGGCTGAAATGGATGGGGCTGTAATGGAGGTACCTGCCGGCAGGGCTACCTGGGAGACGCTCTTATCTGTCATCTGATTTATCCAGGTTAAAAGGCTGCAATCAGTCACCAAGGTAGATTCATTCCCCAGTAAATAGTGCCCGAGGGCTTCCAGGACCTATTTTACTGCTAAGCACTCTCTTTCCAATGCTTGAATACCTTTGTTCCCAACAGAGCTGTTGCTAGCTGATATATATATGATATGGAGAGTCCCGGTGACTTTTTTATTTTTGCTCTGTACAGCTTCTGGCCTTGTCTCTGCTGCAGTGGGCTGCACGATGAATTATCTGTCCAAGGCTTCCTTGTGTCTGGGGCAAATCCAGCCGAGACTGCTCTTGGCTGCTGGGAGAGCTCGTATAAAACAGCTCTGCTCAAAGCCTGGGCAACTGGCACAGCGAAAGAGGACAGGTTTGAAGGGGAGGGAAGTGATGCTCGGAGTGCTAGTGGGGCTGGCCCAGGTTTTGGACTGGGGGCTGGACGTGACCCAGCTCTCCTGCCCTTGCTGCTGTCACCTGGGGCACTTTGTGAGCTGGTGACAGAGCTGGGCTGAGGGACAGTCATGTGCTGGGGTGCCCAAACAGTTTCTTTCTCCAGTGACTTATTCCTGCTGGACCTGATTAGAGCCTATCCTCTATCACAGGTGAGTTTCTTCCAGGTTTGGGCACCTCCAGGTTGAGAGAGGATTCCCAGGCTGAGAAGAACAGTGACTTGGCATCACTGTGACAGTGGTACTCAGAACCCAGTGATTAGAACCCCCTCTGCCCTCTGGGGTTCAAGTGCCACCTCCTGTGGCATGCCACAAAGCCATTCTGATTTCCTCTGGCCACTAAGGTCCCCTGCCTTGGCCCTGCTCTTTGTGGGCATGTTCGTATTTGACTTGATGGCGTGAAGAGGAAATCTCTGTCAAGAAGGCTAGGGACACAATATCAGTTTCTATCCTCATTTTAATCTTTTTTTTTTTTCATCCCAGTTGAACCAACAACACAAACCCACAGAACTGCTGGCAGTGGGTTGCCGTTCCCATCCAAGCTCTGGGTACTGCCTGCCTTCCACATCCCAAATGCCATGAAAAGGCTGCATCCTGCCCCCTCCTTTGCAGAGAGCTCAGGAGCCCTTTTCCATTAAACCTTGTTCCTGTGTACCTTCAGGCACTTGTCCTGCAAACATCTGAGGTTTGACTGCTTTTGTTCTTTTTCCTGTCTTTGACAAATCTCTTATATAGTTCATCATCCCAAATCGCTTTGTTAACTTCCTCCCACTCTTCCCCATCCCCTCCCACTCCTTCTCCCACTAATTAGAGTGAAGACCTAATGGAGTATTACTGTGAGGGACTAGGCAAGCTTCCCAAAGTGCTCACCTAAGAGGACAGCAGTCTGACTAATAGATGCACATTAAGGCTGTGCATCCTGTCATCCTCTTGTCCTGAGCAAGGAAGGAGGGGACCAAGAGTATGGAGTAGAGCTACACATATCATTATTGGAATCACTGGCTCTCTCGACATATCCAGATTGTGCTACACAGTTGGACCATTACTGCTCTCAGATTCACACTTATGGATGGGTTTTAGATCTAAGTTGGCCTCTGGTAACACCCCAGCCAGGTGGATTTGACTTCCAGTAGATGCAGTGTGGCCCTTTGCCAGTTACAGATACCAGTTTTCCTGCTTGGGGGAAAGTGTTTTTTTTTTCCTTGTGCCATGTTTGTACAGTACCCAGCACAGGAGGGCTCCTTCAGTCCCCCAGGGGATATTCTGAAGTTCATGCATCAGTCCTTTGAACACTGGATCACCCAAAGCTGCCCTGGGATGAGACACTGGGACAGCTAGCAGGAAAGCAGGAGGGGTGGGGTCTGTCTGGTAGCACGGAGCACTTTAGGAGCTACTGTATACTTAGACCTTCCTCCCAAGAATATCATTAGAACTTTTTTTCCTGCTGGTCCTTTGGCTTTGAAGCCATTTTCCAGAGGCTGCACCCAGCACTGGAGGAGAGTTTGAGGTTGGAATTGTGCAGAACCTCACAACCTGAACTTCAGGGATGCACTGGGATGATTGGCAGTGATGATCAATTTGTTTCTCTGTCCTTGTTCTTGCAATTCGGTTTCTGAATCTGTGCTGGGTTGCAGAACCAAATTGGATCAGCCTGACAACCATCACCAACGTCATCTGCAACCTTCAAGTGTTTTGCAGCTCAATCCTCTGGACCCCTGGAGGGCATCACACTGACATTTAAACCTTGTAAATGGCAGCAGTGCTCAGAGGCACCAGGAGAAAAGTCAAGTGCTTCAGTGAGATGTGGGCAGGTGTGGCTCTGCATGTGGGTATTTGCTGGTTTAGTGTATGGGGACATCTAATCTTGGGAGAGAGGTAGCAAAGGTAGCTTGATGCAAAATGCGGGTGGGCAGAGTGGATGGGAGAAGACAGAAAAATGGAGAGGAGTGAGCTGAGGCTATCATGGGCCTTTCTGAGGAGGGAGAAAGGATTTCCAGAAGCTAGTTTGGAGAAGTAAAGCCATGGTGTCTATGAAATTTGGGTGCTGAGGTTCAGGGGACTCCTGATGGTTGGGCCTGGGGGTGGCATCAGGGAACTCCTGATGGCATGCTTCTGAGATTGTTTCACCCGCGAAAGTATAACTTGCTAAGTGAATAGAGCATGAGCATGAGGCCAGCCTTACCTTTGTTTCACTTGGGCTCTTCAGGTGTCCCAGATTTCTCTCTGCCACTTCTTACTTGGTGTCTGACCTCTTAGCAACCTCACCTTGGTAACTGCTGGCTGTTTGGAAATGTTTTTTGGTGTATTCCTGGCTTTGCTCCCTGATTAGTAGTAGCTCTATAACAGCAGAGATGTAGGGATAGACACAGGATGAGTTCAAGTTGTCCAGCTTCAGTCCCTAAAGCCAGTACCTGCTGAGTCACCCATGCTGCTGATATTCTTCGTGAGGGTGCTCCAGGAGGAAGCTTGGCTAAACTGAGCCTGAGCATCAGGACCCTAAGGGCAGTGATGGAAATGGCTCTGTGTATCTCATTCATCTCCTCTCATGCTGGGAAAGGCTGTGAAACCTACAAGTGCAGACACTGATACAAGACCTGAGCTTGGCCCAGCTGCAGCATGGATCACAGTCTGTCCCTGGTTCTCAGGCTCCAGGCTTTCAAGTGCTGGTGCCTGACATGCAAGTGCTGGGAGAATGAGGAATCCACCATAGCAAGAAGAGCATCCTCAAGACAACTGCCCATGTGCACGTAAAGTTGAGGGGGGGATATAACACTTTCCTGTTACAGGGAGGAGGGTTATCACCATCTTGGCCACCCACCCGTGCAAGGGGATCCTTCAATCTTATTTATGTGAGCACCGGGGAGGAGGGATATCAGACCTCCCCATGGGCTGGACACCACTCCCTCCCTGCCTCAGTGAAGGCACAATGAGTGGCCACAGAGTGGGGTCACTCGGTAGTGCTCCCATCAGGGAGGAAGCCTTCCTGCGCCCTGGCAAACCCCTAGTGAAAGACAATCAGGCTCGCTGTCACTGAGCTAATTCCGACGGCATAAAAGCAGTAATGAAATTCACGGCAGGATTAGCCTCTCCATCCAATGGGCCGGCGCCACAGTGACATATCGTGCTTCTTGCCCGAATGTAACACACCATCTAATTTACGTCGTGTAGCGAGCGGGAATGAAATGTTCATAAAGAATTGCTGAATCTTGTCACCTTAACTGCGGCCCCGGGCTCTGAGGCATCTGTCAGGGAGAGGAGAGCGGAGAAGGAGGCTCCTGCCTTGCAAAGATGCGACCAGGGCTTTGGGAAAGGGGAGATGGCTGCATTAATCTTCTGGGTCTGTGCAATGGAGATGTAGCATGTGGGGATGAGGACTCTAGGCTGGAGGAGGGGGGCTGTAGAACTCCCTTGCATGTGCACACTGTACTGAGTGGTGACAGTGACAAGGGAAGGGGCTGTAAGGTCTTCCCTGCCCCCAGAACTGCATGCCTGGGATGAGTGAGAAGGGACTTGTAGTGGTGTGAAAATAAGGGGCAGCATCCTTGGAGATCTGTGTGCTCACAGCAGAACATAAGTTCCCAAATTCCATATTGGGCCCCACATGCAGGTGCACACCAGTTAGCAACTGCAGGTGTTGCCTGCCTTGGGAAGCTTGTGCATAACCCTTCTGCTGTGGCTCAGCAGCCCCGTTCCCTCCCTCCCCTCCCTAAATGTTTATTTGCAGTTAATTTTCATGGATCCTAATGGCTCGCATCCTGCTAGGGGGAATCGTGCTTGCCTCTTCAGTCAGAAAGTTTGCAGAAAAAAATAGCCCTTTCCTGTTGTGTTTGGAGTAATAGCGTCTCAGTGTCCGGAGGGGAGTTGGCAAGGAAACAGGGAAGTTTATTAAGAGGAAGAGATTGAATTCCATTGGGTTTAATTGGAAGTGCTTGAGCAAACAGGGGAGGGAGCCGTCCAGTTTAGCTCTCTGGAAATGGCAGCGCTGGCCCCAGGCTCCATGACCATGGAGCTGACTGGTCCCAGGGCCACCTTGCCCCCTTGACTGCTGGGAAGCTGCAGGGTTTGGCTTGTTTGCTTTCTTGGGGTCATCTGTGCACCTCAACCCTGGCTTCCTACTCCATCAGTAAGATCCTACATGGAGTCTGGAAATGCTGGGTCAGGAGGGATGCAGCTCAGAAGTGTCTGGGGAAAGGCAGTATTTGGGTCCATATTTTACTTTGGAAGCTGGTTCAGGGCACAAAGTGTGCATGTGAGGCATGACTCCTGTCCCTCCTGTGCTACCCAGTCCCCTCCATGAAAATCTGGATTTTCTCCCCTGGCAGGGGCAGCACAGCTCCAGGCTGGGACTCAGCAGCAGCTGGCTGGGGTGCAGGTATTGCGTATGTAATTTGCAACTGGGATATGTTTTGGGAGAGTAACTTAAACTTGAAAGGCCTGCTCTTCTTTTCCATCTTAAAGTAAACAGGGAGCAAATCCATTTCTGGATCCTAATCCCCACACCATCCTTCGGGGCACAGAAAAGTCTCCAAGTTAGATTTCCATGGATGAAAACATCTGCCTGTCTTGGGCTGGTCTGGACACTGCCTGCAGTATGAGCTGCAGCACCTTTGTGCCTCTCCTGCATTGATACTCACAGCTATGCAAAGCAGTATGGAAATGTACCTTTGTAGCTGCAAAAGTAGCTGAGTGTCAGAAGTCTGATTCCCTCCTAGAAAAGCTTCTCCTCCAAGACCTTCTCCTGTCCCACACAGTTGAAAGAGGCATCAAATATTCTCCTTGCGGATTAAGGTACGTGGGGGCTCAGACACTTCTTTTGCTTTGAATTCAGCTGATCGCTCTGCTGAAAAATTCAAAATTAAAGAACAATAAATAATTTATTACTTTATTTAATTCAATAAATTGCTTCCCCACATATTAAGATATATTGCTTCAAATTAAATGTTTCATTAAATCTGAGATTAAACTTTTGGGGGCTGGGGAAAGTAAGACTTTTTAATTTGGCTGAAAACATGAAAACTGCTATTTCCCATTGCTTTAATTGCAAACTCTGGAACAAAAGTGACACAAATTTTACAAAGCGCAGTTGTGCTGGTTTGGTCGCTGCTCCCGCTCCTCTGGGAGATCAGTGGGTTTCTCATTCTGAGTCTCCCAGGGTGACATGTGGCTGCAGACTTTCAGCTGCAAATTGCAAAATCTCCAATCCCACCAAGCCTCAGAGGAACAAGCTTTAATTGAATCACTTTGTGTCTCTTAGACTTTGCAGGGTCTTGTTTCTCCGCAACCCTGCTTCATGGGTGAATCTGCCATAGTGGCTGTGCTCCAGCCACACTGCATGCTCTTTGTTTTATATATATATATATGTATTAGACTTCCTCTTGGTTGATGCCCTGTCCTGAGACTCTTGAAGGTGGGGTTTCAGCCATATGCAATATCCCAGTCTCCAAATGTGGTCTTCACCTTCGATGAATGCAAGATATAATCTCATGTCTCTGTTTTCTGGTGGTCTTATACATGCAGAGATCTTCTACAGGTTCTTACTAGTATGATGGCCAAGAGGCAGAGATGAAAGGGACAGACAGACTTGCAGAGGTGGAAATATGTGTAGACTGAAGTGAATGAGTTTGCTAATTCTCTGGGCAGTGATCTACTTTGTATTATTGCACCTAATGTGAGAGAGAGCTACACAGTGGGATCTCTGGGACCTGCCTGGCTGCTGCATGTTAGTACCAGCTTTTGTAATTTATCAGGGACTGGTGGAGGGGCTTCCAGTTAGCATGTGCCTCCCTAGGTACTCAGGCATCTATGCACCAATACACCCACTGCAGAGCACCTCAGTGCCCTGTGACAAAGTCTGTGCTGCTGCACTTAGGAACAACCTGCACAAACACAGTTGTAGGAGCAAATAATTGCTAAAGAGCTCCTATTCTTTCCCCTTGGACTTTGCAAGCAGAAGAACTGTAGGCGCTATGAAGCAGTGCTGAAGGAACACTCCCTGTCTTGTCCAAACCCTGGTTGGCAGGCTTTGAATGACAGAAATGCTGAAAGTAGTTGGTTGTGACTGTACCCTTTTTAGTGCCCTCTTCTCCCATGGCTGCAGGCTCACCACTCTGTGTCCTTCACTTGTGATGGTATCTGCTGCAGGTTTGCAAAACTCGGACCATTTTAATCTTTCATAAGAGGGTTAGAGCAGCAAAAGGAGTGTTTGGGATATTCGGTAGCATCTGATGGAGGGAGAAGGCCTTGTGATTCCTACTCTGGGCTGCTCTGAACAGGGCTGGTAGGAACCTGGGCAGAGACAAGACTCTGTGCTTCTTTTCTCTTTGGGTTTAAAACCTTTCCCTAAAGGGAAACCTTTCCTTCTGAGGGCCTTTTTGCTTTCAGGAGAGGTTTCCTTCTAGGGAACCTTTTAAAGGGCTGGGAAAATTTCCTTTTCTGAGTTGTCCTTCAGGCACCAAACAGCAGGGAAATGCCCCAATAGGAATGGGGTGCAGATGGGGTGTGGGAGTTAGCTCTGCAGGCAGGATCCCAAACTCCAGCCCTGAGCAGTGAATGATGCCGGAGAAGCAACCTCTGAACTGCATACGTGTCAGCTCCTGGAACTCAAGTTGGGGCTTCTGGACTCATGGAGTCCATGGCAGAGGGCAATTGCTTTTGGATCTATGAATCATAACATCCCTCTGCGATATGGGGAAAGCCATAGTCACTGCAGCAAGTGGGCTTCTGCCAAGCAAAGTCTCTTATGTACTTACAATGTAAGTCAAGAGTATTTACAGGAGATCTTGCTGCCTGTAACTTAAAGCTTTAGCGAAACAAATTGGAATTGCCTTCTGGAGGCCATTGCTATAAATTATAGCCTCAACATCTGTCCACATCTGCAACGTCTAGACAACCCGTCTCGGCTAGAAGAGAGAGGGTGGGAGAGGCTGTGATCACAGTGGGGAGGGGTAGCAAAGGGCTTACGCTGGGGTTTGTGCGAAGCACCCCGGCTCATGCTGCCCCTCTGCTTTTGAGCATGATGCTCAAAGTGGGGTCCAGCCCAGTCAGGAGGGAATTCCAAGGGCATCTGAGGCAGGAAGAGACACATCTGCCTTTCCCCATTGCAGATTGATACCAGCAACAAATTTGGCCCCTGGAAGTGTTAAGGCTGCTGCCTCCTTTATTGTATGTTGGAGGATGTGAGAGAAGGCAGCGCCTTCAGGCAGGCTTGTTGCCGGCTTTCCCTGGCCCCTGTGCAGTGCTTTCGATAAAGAGGCCTGGCCGTCAGCTGAACGATTGTATTTTTTTTACAGTTCCTAGCGCAAACCTTCTCATTTATATGTAAAGTAGCCATTAGTCATAGCTCTGTTCCCTCACACTGCCTGATGTACAATCACATTTTGCAGTGGATGAATCTTTCCACACAGCTGCTCTGCTATGAATAATCCGTTGCCGGGCCCATAAATCAGAAAAAAATCATGCACCTCCTTTGCCTGATCCTTACACAAAGTCATATATTTTACATGAGGACAAGCTAAATATTCATGAGGCTTTAAAAGGCTGTTCTGACTACAAGGTACTTGTTGGGGTTGTTTTTGTTCTATCGGGTCAGGTTTGGTGGTTTGGGTTTGTTTTTCATCCTTGTAAGAAGAAATCTTTCCCCTTTGCCATCCTTCAGGCAGCAACACTGAGCTCTTGGCAATGATCCTCTGGACTCGTGTTTGCTGAAGGACTGATGAATTTGTCATTGCTGCTGTCTCAAGGACAGGCTGATGGAAAGTGCGGCAAACACCAGAGGATGCATCCCGGGGAGGTGGCCAGGCCTCAGAGAGTGAAGGAGCTGCTTTCAGGGTAAAGAGGTGCTTCCAGATCTGTGCTGGGGCACCTGGCTGGATGGGAGTCAGGGCACGTGTTTCTGTATGTGCCTCAGCTGGGTGTTAAATACCAGGGCCTCTGGCAAGACTGTGGGTGAAACTGGGAAGGATGCTGACAATGGCTATAGTCCCTGTTCAAGAAGGTTGTTGTCACTCTGATTCCTTTTAATTCATATTTTAAACAAAGCACTGCACAGTCTTTGGAGAGGACTAGGACCAGGGCTTCAGCATCTCCTGCTTCCCAGTGGCCAAGTGGATCTGGCAGGAGAACAGCACTATGCAGCCACAGTGGTAAGATGGGAAACTGGGAAATGAGCTCAGGTTTACCTGCTCAGAATCCCTGTGGGATGCCCAACTCTCAGGGTCTGGCCTTTCTGAGACATTCCCCCACTCTGCCTTGGCCATACAGAGCCTCCAGTGGCAGTGATGATGCTGTTCCTGCAGGAAGGGCCCTCAGCCCCCAAAAGAGACCCTGACAAGCGTGAAGACGAGGTTTTTCATCCAGTATCTACCAAATTAGCAGCTCCCCATAACTGAAGGGACAAGTCTTATCCTTCCCTGCCCTGGAGCGCAATTCCCACCTGCCCTTGCAGGAACTCTGCCATTTGTTTGATGGCAAGAAAAATCAGTTTGACTGGCCAGCAAAGAAGCATTTGTTTATATTTCCTGAGTATCGTTTTCCTGACACTATAGAGAATGAAACCAGTTCACCGTGCTAGCAAACAAGTTTGGGAGCAGGCAGAGTGTGAGAGGAGGAAGCACATGGTTGGCACAGACAGGAGAGGGGATGCAGCTCCTCTTTTCAGCAGCACAAGGGATATGATCAACTCACGCTACAATGTCAATCCACAGCCTAACTGCTGTGGTTTCTCTGCAGACAAGCCTTTCTTTCTGGTCATCCCCACCATACGTGCAGCCTTGCACTTCTCCTTATGCCAGGTAATGAGTACTGTCCTGTTCAGTGAATATAAGTCATACCACATGCTTTGGACTCTCTCCTTTTACTCTTGCATGACTGAGTGGCAAAGTCCCTTTGCCCTAAAAAACCCCTTTTCCCCCATCCTGCCCCCAGTTTCCCCAGGCTACTGCACACCAAGCCCCTTTAGCCGAGATGCCAGTGCCCTGTGTGAAACAGGCCACTGTCATGGATAAGCTGGGATGGAGAGGCTGAGCTGGGATATTTCTGGGTGCAGGGGACCTTGTTGCCTTCTCATAAGTTCTTACGCTATCAGACACTGCCTGTGTGCTCACCACTGAAACACACCCTCCATAACAGCTGCTGTTGCTGCCAAGTTCTTGCAGGACAAAGGGAATAACAAAAGGTTCTTCCACCAGAGTGGTCTCTTCTTTTCACTTCCCTTCCTTTTTGCTCCAACTTGGAAAGAATGAAGTCAAGGCACTGCCAAAGCAGAGGAAAACAAGGCCAAGCACACACAGATGGTGACTCCACAAATTTAATTTAAAATCATCCTTTATTATTCAAAATATTAAAATTCAGGCAATAATGCCCAAAGGAGCTGCACTGATTACAGCTCCCTAATGTTTCATGGCCAAATCTTGCTGCTTCCACCAAGGGTCACGGGGACAAGAAGTGAAACCCCTCTGGACTGCAGAGAAAGGTAGGGCTGTACCTGCTGTAGATCACTTAACCAGTTACTTACTGACCCAATCAGCTTCACTTGAAGCAAAGCACCAGCTGTTCCTTACCCAATTAATGATTGCCACAGCAAATTAACATGGTGTTACACCAGGCATGGATGTGGTCCGCAGAGTCCAGAATGCACAGAGCAATATGCTATTGCAAAAATAATCACAGTAATATCTTTACCATTAGGTAGCATCCTTCATCTGGAAGGATGCTGAGGTCCCTGAGCGCTATGTGGCTCACTTCATGCAATGTGCTCTGCAGTGAGGGGGTGGAGGGCAGGGAGGGAGTGTATGGTTGCTGTTTCAGGGGAAAGTAAAGAGGAGCTGGTCAGGGCAGCTCTACTGTGGCGGAGAAAGCATTGACCACACATTTGGTTCCTGCAATCTAAACAAATCATTGTTTAATTGGTTGTAAATCTGCTGAAACCGAAGTGTGCCTTCCCTCTGCCTTATGCATCACAGTCCTCTCCAACGTCTCTCCTCCTGGTGTGTGATGTGACAGCCCGATGGCGCAGGGCTGTACCACAGATCCAGTGGGTGTCACGGCTCAGTGTGCTGGCCATTCTCCTCCTCTGGTTACAGTCTGGTTACAGACATAGCAAGCTCCTGGGTGTAGAGCTGGCCATCCAGCTGCAGTGAGCATCCCGCAGTGGGAAGGAACCACAAGGTTGGGAAGCAGATGCAGGAGAAGTTCACATGGCAAGGTATTATTCTATGCTCAGTGCTGCTGGGCCAAGTGCTGCATCTCTGAGTCCTTCCTTCGTTTCTCTATGCTGTGGTAGAGGCCCTTGCCCTGTCCCTCTGCAGTCGTCCTGCGTTGTGGGATCCTACTGCCAGTATGGAAGAATAACACAGCCACTGTTTTCTTCCACTAAGTTTTAAGTCCAGCACCTAAATACTAATTAGTTTTGGCTCCACATAGTTCATGCTTTTTATGACCCTCAGACATTAATCCCCTATAAATTACAAGTCCAGACAGATCAATCAGCCTGGAGGGCTTTGGGACACTGGTGTCTAGTGCTGAAGCATTACATTTTTCAATTTTCCTACAATTAGGCCAGCATCAGATATTATTGACAAATAAACCGTGCAATCAAAGCCTTCATCCTGTCATGCTGCTGCGAAGAGGATCCATTTACATCGCAGCCAACTGCAGGATGCCCAGAGGGAGGAGACAGGGGAGAGCCATGCCTCAAGCACCGGTGGGCCCCTGGTTGCCTGAAGTACTGTTACAGGAGCCACCCCTTTGTAATTATAGGACTCTCTCATTATAACTACTGTTATTTATATAATTGTGGTGAGTGTTCTCAGTGCTGTCAGCAGTCTGGAAAATGCCCAGCCCCACTACAGCCAAGCGTTTCAGGCGTTTCACTGCTAAGAGTCTGGGCTTAAATAGTGATGGCCAAGAGCATGGCTGGGCCAGTCCAGGAATAGCAGCCTATGTCCTGGTGACCTGAAAGCTGTGTTTGGAAGATTCCTATGCCTCGGGATTGTAGAGGAGGAACATAAGGTTGTCCCTGCCTCCTTCTCTCAGGCCGCCACTCTGGGAGCATCACACCCTGCATGGGCTGACATTCCCTGTCACCTCGCTGTCATTGGCTGCAGGAGACACTCCTGGATCATGAGGCACCACCTGGGTCACATGTCCCTGCAAGGAATCCAGTAATGGACACATTCTCTGTGTCCTTTGTTTTCTCTCTGATCATCTTGTCTAAAAATCTGGAGGAGATGAGCTGTTTAGAGAAAATGAGGGAAGCGGCTGGTACTCAGGAGGAGCTGGTTTGTACCTGCAGCTCGAAGCTTCAATTTTGTTCCTGTGTCAAACACAGAAATGAAAAGAATAGGTTTAACCTGTATGTGGGCAAGCAACTGCTGATGTTTGTGGCTGGCTTCTTTGCATCTGAATAGGAAGTATTCAGGGTATCTCACTTAAGATGCAGAGTCAAATACAAATAAATGCAGCAAGGAAAGGAACCTGAGTGTTTTACTGGATGACAAATTGCCTATAAATCAGTGTCGTATCTGCTGTAGAGAAGTAAAAACTTATCAGGGTCTTACAGTTAGTACTAAAGATACAAGAAGTAATTTCTCTCTGTTGCTACATGGGAGGTGGCTTCAGCTTTTGAGCACACTGTGAAAAATGCAGGAAAACTAGAAAGAGATGAGGCAAATTTAATAAATGCAAGAGAACTAGTGTGTGCAACAGAAAGAAAACCAGTCTATGTGCAGCTGCTATTCAAGGGATGCCGATCAATTATTTTTTTATTTTGCTGCTTGGTACAGCAAAGGAAACTTGGCCCAGTTTTCAGGGAAATTTGATTTAGAAACACTATTAGAAAAAAAGCAAAGTGTAAGGGCACCGAAGCACCACAGGAGGCTGTTTACGTAAGGAGTTTACAAAATGGCTTTCAACAAACATCCCTCAAGAACATCAGTCTACTTGACCCATTCCAGCGATGCCAGTTTTCCTGTTTCATATCCCCTGCAGGCCTTCAGACCAACTTTCTCTCTGGATGGAAGTCACCTATTATGGTACCCCCACACGCAGGGGTAGGAGGTTCATTTTAGGTTTACAAGCAACAATTGAGATGAACACTGACACTGCGAGAGCAAAACGTGGGAGCAGTAGAGCCCTCCTGGGGAAGCGGAGGGGCAGGCCCTCTGCGCTCCTGCGGCCAGTGAAAGGACGAGAGGAAACTGCACGAAGCTGAGTCAGGGGAGGTTTAGTTTGGGTATCACGAATAGGTTCTTCACCCAGACGGTGGTTGGGCACTGGATGAGGCTCTCCAGGGAGGTGGTCACAGCATCAAGCCTGGCAGAGTTCAAGTGTTTGGCCAATGCTTTCAGGGATTCTTGGGGGTGGTCCTGTGCAGGGTCAGGAGCAGGACTCGATGATCCCGATGGGTCTCTCCCAACTCAGCATATTCTGTGATTTTGTGATCCTCTGATTTGAGGTGCTAACTGCAGGGAGCGCGGGGCTGTGACGTGGGAGCCAGCCGCACACCGCAAGGGTAAGGTGTGGGGCTGTGGACGACCCTCCCACCGCCCCTCGGTCCGTCCCTCACCCACGCTCGCCCGTCCCTCGCACCGTCACGGCCCCACAGTACTACATCTCCCGTCGGCACCCGCTATGGCGGGCTACGCATGCGCCAGCCACTTCCCGACGTGCCCCCGGCCCCGAGGCTTGCCGGGATTTGTAGTTTAACCGCGCAGACCGGGCCCTTGCCGGCTTCTCGGCCGGGGACTCAATTTCCCGTGGGCCTGCGGGGCGGCGCATGCGCCGCGCGGGCAGCGGGGCGCGGTGGGGGGGCGCGGGGCAGCGCAGGTTCCCGTCTGCGCTGGCTGCGGCCTTCACCGAGCGCGGGGGCGGCCCCGGCCCTGCCCTGCGGGACCATGGACCCGGCCGAGGCCGTCCTGCAGGAGAAGGCGCTCAAGTTCATGGTGAGGGGCCGCGGCGGCGGC
>VZRE01004007.1:819719-861963 GCA_013396775.1 Cephalopterus ornatus | reverse complement strand
GGTGGGGTGTATCCTGCCTGCCGGGGAGGGGCTGCGTGCCGGGAGCGGGGTCCCCAAATCCGTGGAAAAGAAGCACTGGGAGGAGGGGGAGGGAGCTCCAGGTGCCACCTGGGAGCGAGAAAAGTGAAACTGGAGAGAGGCAGGACCTGGCAGAGGGGCCCAGAGGCACCGGGGAGGGTTTGCGCATGTAATTCTTGCTTTTTTCCTCTTTATCTGTACACCTCAGACTATCCTTCCATACTGCGCACCATCCCTCTGTAATTTTGTTTTTCCTCCCATTTTCTACCGCGGGAGCTGTAAATACTGACACTTAAGCGTTTCACCTGCTGCCGCAGCAGCGTATCAGTTCTAGTGACTGCGAAGAGCACGTACATTGTTTAGGTCTGTGACTTGGCCTCTGGCATGGAAAACAGCCTTGGGGGTACTTGCATCCTCAAATGAGGCTAATTTATGTAGATTCGAGGCACTGTGCACTTAAACCGTAGTTTCGTTCTCTTTCTTCGTTAGTTGATACTTCTAAGCATTTTGGCCAGAAATGTAAGATTTTAGAAATGAAAACAAACTGCTGCCAACCAAACTGAATGTCAATTTCATGTGCCCCAAACTGTTCTTTCCCTAAGGATATAATTTAAATGACTGGCAACACTTGCTAAAAGTTTGTTTTGGATTAGTGCTTCCAGTGGCACAGAATTAAATTTAAGCTCATCAGGAAGAAGGAATTCTATTAAACCTTCAGAACATATGCCCAAAATGAAATTGAGGAAACACTATTTGCAAATTTTAATTTTTAGTTGAGCTTTGAAACCACATGTTTGGCTTTTGTTTTCTGATCTGGAAGAACTTGTTTCTCCTGAGACTTTTTGACCCTCTGCTGGTAGTCTCCAAGTTTCTCAGATTTATGGAGTCTCAGCTCAATGAAGTGGGAAAATGCGATGGACACCTAAATAGACAAGGTAGCAATTAGTAATAATGAATGGCCCTCTTTGGTGTGTGGTCGGCCCAAGGAGTGTCCCAGATCCTGCTGCACTTGTGTTTGGCCAAGCTTGGTAATTACACATCTCAAAAAGTTTCTTGTGAAACATTGTTGTCTGCTGCCAGACAGCACTGTGTATATGCTACCCTCTCTTCTCACATGCTGCATTTTTTGCCTCCTGTGCTGAGGTTCCCTTCCAGGGACTTAGTCCAGGCCTTTTGAGATCATCTGTAAGATCAGGCCTGGAGGCTGAGGGGATCCCCATCCATCTTGTAGATGGGCTGTGTCCCACTTGAACAATAGAGCTCCTTGACACTGGGAAAAGGCTGGATGAGAGATGTGTCTGTTAAGAGCACCAGATAAAGGGAGGAATTATCAAGATCAGGCTGCCCTGAGAGCTAAAAGCTAACCTGAGTTCTTCCATGTGTTATTAAAATGCTTCTTGTATGGAAAATGTGCAGTGAAAGATGTGGCTTTCCTCTGTCCACTCTGAACTTTTTGGGGTATTTTTGCTTACAGGTTGAGAGGAGACTGAAAAAAGCTTTTGTTTAACATATCTCAGGCTTTTGCTGTAGTGCATTTCTGTCTAGGACGTGGCTCTTACTTTACCTATGCTGATGTAGTAAAGTTTTTGTCAGACTAGGGGTCTTCTGATGTTCATTGTGGAGTGGGACAGGTGGGGTGTTTGGATACATGAGGTATCAGTTGCAAGTATGATCTTGGCCCTCCTAGGAAAAGTCTTCTTGTTTGTGCCTTTTAGCGCTCAGGAAGCGCTTGGGCACTGCAGTAATGGCACTGGTGCAGTTATCTGCACAGAGGTAGCTCGTGCATCCTCTCAGCTAATGCTGAATCATTCACAGTGTACTACCTTGTCCACCCGAGTGTGGGACATGCTTCATGTTCGTCTTCCTTGTTTGGTGCTCACAGTTTGGATTGAGGCGGGCTTTGCTATTAATTACTGATTTTTCTCAGAGCTTCCCAGGCGGCATCGTAGATCAATACTCAAATATGTTCTGGAGACATGAATCCTATTATCAAAAACTGGAGAGATAGTTTTGTTTTTGATGTGTGTTTGGGGTAGGTTTCATTTCATATTGAAAAGCAACCCTGTAGTGGGTAGTATTTTTGTGCTTCTCTAGAAGATAATACTTTTTTCCACTTAAAGATGTCAGTACCTAGTTTTTGACATTGACTTTGAGCAGCTCTCTTGAGTCACAAGGTATCAGGCAAGATGGACCTGGTGATTTGTTTTTCATTTTAATGTCCAACTCCAATAGAAAAATGTCACATGGAAACTTCATCCCATCCTAATATTATGAATGAAACTATTTTGCTTTAAGGCATCTATATTTAATGCTTTGAAAGACAAACTGTACTCTGTTGTTCTGCTGTATGCGTATGTCTGTGCAACGTTTTGATGGGAGTAGAAGGCAGCTGCCTTCTCAGTGGCTGATACTGGCTTGATTACTTGCCAGTGAAGCAGTATTGCATTAACTAATAGCTGCTACCAGATTCCTAGTTATCCATGGTCAGTTACAATACATATAATCTAATACTTTAAAGTTTAAGTCATTTATTTAACTTCATTTGCTTTCTCTACATTTGAATAAGGCCTAATTTATTTCTCATATTAAATTGCTGTGTATTAACACTAGGCAATACAAGGCAGCTGCTCAGCAGGGAAGACTTTTTGCTGGTGAATGAGTGTTTTCTATCATGTGTTCTACATATCATCAGGTTGTTTGTTTGTTGTTTTTTTTTTTTTTGAATGAAAGACGGTTCATAGATTAAAAATATGATCTTTTAAATTATATAGTCCAGTTTTCTGCAGCTGCAGCAAGGATTTTACCAGAGTGGAATCTGTCTTAGTTCACTTCAGCCCTTTTTCATGTTTGTACAATGCTACAGATAGAAGTATGCTCTTTATAAAGTACAGTGTGTAAGAGACTGATGCACAAGCTGAACATGCACATTAACTTAAAAAAATGCACACAAAAGCCCCCCCCCAACCCCTTGCCTTACAGAACTCTGCTTTTATGCCTTCAAGAAATGGGATTTCCATTGTCATAACCATTTACAAAAGAACAAGAAATTGAGGTGCTCGATAAGTAACTTTCATGTTTGAATAAGTGTTTGAAACTGTAGATACAGTATTTAAAGTATGAGTGTGATAGGCTCAACTGAGACTTTGATTAAATGTCATATAAAGTAAACTACATAAGCCTGCATAGAATAGTAGATATTTTTTCAAAGTAGCTTCAAATGGTTCTGTTAAGTATACGAATGTTCTGATGATTATCTTTTTAATTAAAATGAAGAATCTTTGTTTAAAGTGGCATTCTTTTTTACGGCCTGTTACAGTCTCTGTAACAATCATTTCTTAAGTCTGAACGTTTTTAATTCCAGGAATCCATTTATATAAAACTATGTTTAGACTTAATTAAGGAACTATTCTTACAAAGCTTGTAAATAGCCAGGAAAAAAGGGACAGAAAATAAAACTGACATTCACACTTAACAGACTGATTGTTACAAGGTATGTAATATGCTATAAAAATACAATAAAGCCCTTTTTATAAGAGTTCATATTTTTTGTTCCTCATTTTGAAAGGTATTTAAGAAAAATATCAAAGCTCTATGAAGCAGCATCTGTTTTCTTGAATGGACTAGTGACAACTTCAGTTGTATTTAACTAGCAGCGCTTGAAAGAGTACCTGACCAGTTTGGGATCCCATACAGGATGGTTTGAGAGGCAAAAGCTTGATATTTAATGAAGTTTCACTTTCTCAGTTTTTACGAATTAATCAATTTGCAATAATTTATTCAATTTCTTGGCCCATGAATAGAAAGATGTCAATCTTAGTGTTCTCCATGAGTGTCTTTTTTTCAGTTTTATCCCTGAATTACTATTTTCCTTTTCTTTTTGGATATGATTCTAGGAGGTGCTGATGGGCCTTCCAGTTTCAGAGGAGAAGCAGAACCTTTTGGTTGTCTTTTAAGATACATCTATGCATTGGTTTGGGGGGTTTTTTGGTCATTGTTGGGTTTGTAAGGGTTTTGTGTGTGTTTGTGGTTTGATTTGTTTTTTTTTTTTAATTAGGGAAAAGTCTGAAGTTCATTAATTTTTATATTCTCATGTTTGTAGGAGTTTCCATGCAACTGCCAGGTAATACAGTACAGAACAGTCAGTGTTACTGGAGACTGAAGGGCAATAAAGTTGGATTTCTTTTTTTCTTTTTGTGTGTGTATATATATGGAACAGATGGACAAAGGCTCATGCTTTAAAAGACATTCCGTTTGCAGTGAATGATTTATGGTGTCAGTAGGACTGGGATTTTTAAGACCTATGATTTGTTAGCTTTGTTTTAAAAAAGTCTTCTTGGAGAACCTTGCAGTCTTCCTAAGAATGTTGTGGACATTGTGGCAGAGAATCCTGGGTATCCAAAGCAAGGGTGTCACGAAAGCAGTGAGAACAATTCTGTAAGCTGGGAGAGCAAGAATGTAGCCTTCTAAATGTAGGCTTGCAAATCCTGTTTGAATATTAAACTTGTGCTTAGCAATTTTTTCCAATAGTACCGAAATACCATCCTCTTAGTTTGGGAATTTGTTGAGACTAGTGTATTGCAAAGAAAATGTTGATTTATTTTCTTCTACCCCAAACTTTGTGCTGCAGATTATTCTGCACTTGGTGCAGGCCTTTGGTACTTCAGGAACTTCACCCTCACTTCTCTGGTAATGTTTCATTTCAGCCACTTTGCTCCATTAAATGTATGCAATTAGAAAAGCAAATGGCAAATTTGCTATCGCATCACTGAAGTATTTAGTTTCATAGACTTAAAAAGCCAAATTTGTTGCACCATGCTCTCTGCACTGTAATATATACTATAAACATCAGAGAGAATAGGCTGACCTTAATATTTGCTTCTCAGACTAAATCGCCGCCTTGCAGCAGTTATTTCCCACTGAATAAAAAGTTTAATTTCACGCCCTGATTAGTGCTAGTATGTGCAGGTGGATATTTATTTTATGCAGCTAAACTAATCTGCCTTGGCAAATTATTTGCCAGTCAGCAGAGCTATAATTCCTCCTGAGTATTTGGTACTAAATTATCATTCTCATTAGTAAGATAAAGCAGACTGTTCTAACCACAAAGTTTGGTTTGGCAAAGGGTTTCCTAAATAATCCTTAGAAGATACAAGATGTGCAGTGGCCTCAACATTCTCAATATTCTATAGTGGTTTGTGATACAGAAAAAGGTAATGAGGATTTTAGAGGAAGAAAATAAAGTTATTCCATACCTGGGTATCATCTCTAGAGGTAAGGTAGGAATGTACAGTGTTCAGAGGTTGCCCCCTTAAGAGGTGTCTAATGAAGAGAAAAAAGAAATGGTCATCTTTGGAGTGTTTCTGGTGGCCAACCAAGCTCTGACCTCTGGGCTGTAAATGGGATGAAAATATAAACTTCTGTTGTTTTCTTGTTTATTTTCAAGTGCTAGCAGCTACAGAGGTAGCAGAAAGAATGGCTTCGGACAAAAAGTTAAATGGCAGAGGAAACTTCATGGTCTGATCTCATTTAAAATTCACACAATAAAAATATTTAAAGTGGGGATCAGAAAATATTTCCTGCCGTACAGATGTTGAATGGCTAAGTTTGTCAACTGAATGTGTTCATCCATTATTTTGTTTTCTGTGGATTTTACTGTGTTGGTAGTTTGTTTGTATCATAAAACATGTTCATGAAAAGTACTTACTTTCTTTTACAAGGAGCATCATCCATACCTGGAAACTAGGAATTTTCACTAAGCATTGAGTGAAGGGATTCCATGGAGCTTTTCTCATCTGCATAATTGTCATATATTCTTGTCATATTCATTTTCTTGGTGATTGCTGCAACAGTATTTAGGGTATAAATGATCAGATCACATGTAAGACCAGTAAAGCCAGCAAGCTGAGCAACTTGATTTTGTTGTATGAAAATTTTCATGCTAAATTCATCAATGCCGATGGAATAAGCTGTTTCCTCACTTTCTTGTCTGCTTACATTGTGTCATTTCAAACTCCGTGCGTGCTGGTGAGATTTGTGTGATACTTAACTATTCTCAGTGGCAAGCTTAACTAGTGTTTGAAATACTGAGTAGGTTCTTCAGTCTTCCTCATTTCCCCCTTACCATTCAGGAGATGCTCGCCAAGGCACATTCTTTATATATTTTAAGTGATTTTGCTCAGACGGGCTGAATCCACCGTGTGTTCAGGTGTGGAAACTGAAAATGAGTTGTAACGTAGCAGAGTCCAGTGGCTGCAGCTGAAGAGAAAGTGCTCAAAATACAATGAGTAAGCAGTCAGACGTGAAGCTGCTTCCTTGACAGGATGCTGATTAGTGCTGAGAAAAACTTCTTAATACCACAGAAATGGTTGAAAATAAGCGTCTTGGGAATTGCATTAAATATTTCCTGCTTATTAAACAACAGTGCTTTCTAATGTCTCTTTTTCTGAGGTCCTGAGGAACTCTGGTATTGGATAAATACTACCCCTGCTTGCAAAAAGAGAAAGCTGAAGCTCAGAAATTTGCCAGGGGTTGTGGACTGGAGGAATTTGTGTAGGGTCATATGGCACACTTATAAAAGAAAGCAGAATACAAAGAAACCAGTTCTTCTAATAGCTAGCCTTGTGCTTCTGACCATGTTTTGGTTAATTTTACAATTGGCTAGCCACCTGTTAAGATAATACATTTTATCATTAAACAAAATTAATTTTAAAAATGGCTTGAAACTGTCTGATTTTAATGGGATCTGAATATTCTTAGTTTTAATCTGCCTCATGAGGCTTGTCTTTCTTCTGGGAAGTACATTGTTACATCATTAAAATATCATCCCCTACTGAGAGAGAAATCGGTCCCATTCACTAAATGGCAATGCTGAAACAATGACAAGTATTTCTAAAAACTGCATTAAAATTCATTTTTTTCTCTTTCATGTGCAAGTTTCTTGGTTCCATTAACCAATGGGTGCTCAGCCTACTTGCAGCCATGCGTGCACAGCCAGATTTGTTATCTGGGATGGCAGAAGGGTTCAGAAGTGGCAATGATGACTTTTAGTTTTAAATTATTTCACTTTTCCTCAGTGATTTTTCTTGGAAACAAATGATTGATTATAATTTTGCACTCTCTAGCTGCTTCTAGTCCTTCTCCGTATTAAAAATTGAGAAACATCTGATTTAATTTCCCTTCCCCCACTGCTGAAACAGGGTCTTGTGCATTCATCTTGATGAGAGCAACAGAAAGGAGAGAATAAGGAAGAATGGGAAAGCTCAGCAAGGGGTCTTTCCAGGCTTCATGAGGGAAGGACAGAAGTATTTACAGTCTGTGAGCAGGAACCATGAAACCTCTTGGCAGAATCCACTGGAGTAACCAGTTTGGACTAGAAGCAGCAAGAAGTCTAGTGCTGGTTTAATTTCCTTCATCCCATGTAAGAAGGGAAAGGTTGTGAGCATGTACTATGAAGGAGCAAAGTTCTTAAGTGCAGTTGTGTGTTAGCAAAACAATAACAAGTGTACCTCTGACTTTAGTCTACATGGGCCCATTTTCTTCAGAAGCACCTGGAGCAAAACAGATCTGTAGAGGATGGTAGAGAGGGAATTTGGATGATACCAGTCAGTGCAGAACTCCGATGTGGTTTTTGTCAGCTGGCTCTGTGCCTTCATGGGATTTTTCTGTTTGTAGGAGTAGTCTCTCGTGATATTTTCAGTTTAGGTCATAGTTATTCTTACAGATTTGAGGGGATTTCTTTTTCCTCCAGATGTAAGAGGGTGGATTAAACACTGTGGAAAAAGGTGATGGCATTCTTTGCTTGGATACTGATCAAGGCTGGACTATATTCTGACTAGAAAAGAAAGAATGTTTCCATGCTTGCTCCTACAGCAACCAGAACAGTCTCTAGTTGTTTCGGAGAAAAATGGTCTAGCATGAAAGTCTGTCATACAATGTAGTCACTCTCCCTCTCCACACACATCGTTTGTAATTTATTGTGAGAGCGATGCAGAATGGAGCAGTGTTTATGTGGGAGTTGCTTTTAGTTTATGGATAGTTGGCCTTGAATTCTGTCTGTTAAGAAGAGGTTGGCGGTTCTCCAGGGGGGTTGTTCATTGGGTCTGCTCAATGCCCTTCTTATATGCCAAAACTCTCAGCGTGATTGAGAAATGCAGCCAGCTATCATTCACCTCCTGCAAATTAGAACAATGAGAAGTGGGTGTAGTCTCAAGAAGCGATGAATTGATCTTGTTTTAGAAGATGGGTCTTGGAAGCATCTCAGCAGTTTTCTGAAATCCAAACAATGTTAACACTTCCTTCAAATGTGACAGAAGGTGTTTTCTGTTGCTAATATGTTCAAAAGGAAAAAAAAAAATCTGTATTCCCTGTTCTTTTTGTAATTTTTTTCCTTTTAACTTTTTTCTTCTTTTGACTGGGGTGACTCCAGTGAAGTGTGTTTCTCTAGTACTTTGTTACAGCTGTTGTTTATAAGCAAGCATAAATGTCCTGCAAGGTTTTTGCTGACAAGAAGGTATTCCTGTATATCTATAATCTCACTCACCCAAAAATAAGACTTTCTTCAGACACTATAAAGAGCCCATCAGTGAGAAGACACATCTCTGTGTGGGATTGGAACAGGTCTTGTGTTGCATAGATTCAAGTCTGATACGGGCAGACAGTGTACTCTCTAGAGCTTTTCCAAGCTACTCCAAGCAGTTCCTAAGTGGAATTTTCTTTGCTATGCCGTTGTAGAGCTATTCCAAACTCGACTACTTTGAAAGTTAGAATCCTTGTTCTTATTTTCAAGCTTAACTGCATTCATGGCTAATTAATTTCCATTTGTTCTTGTGCCAGTGTTGTCCTTGAGCTTAAACAGCTTTCCTTGTTCCCTTGTGTTGATCTGCAGATGTTTGTGGAGAGCAGTCGTATTCTTCTCTGAGCTGGATCTGGTCAGGCTAAACCAGCGTTTTTTAATTTCTTTCTGTCATAGGAAATTTCCTGTAACTTTTGATCATCTTAGCAGACCTTTTTAAACAGCTGCAGAATTTGGTTAGTCTCCCTGAAACTTGAATGACCAGAACTATGTAGAACATACCCTGGAAATATTTTATTGATTCCTTGTACAAAAGCAGTAATCCTAATACCTCTCTTCTGAGAGTGCTTCCCTTTATACAATATCCTATAGTAGTATTTGCCATCCTTGTGGCTGCATCGTGTTGGTGAGCTATCATTATCTAATGAGTAACATATCCCAGGACCTTTTTCCCTCTTCTCAGTTACTGAGTTCCTAGTTTATAATGGAAATAATGTAACATTTCGATTTATGTGCATGTAGTGTTTATTCTGTTACCCAAATCTTCAAGATACTGTGTCCTATATGTTTGACATCTCTTTAATTTCATTAGCACATTAGTGATTCTTGGTTTTTTTAGCCATTAATGAGAATATTTAACATTAATGTCAAGATTAATATTAAATTTCAACAAGGATCAATCTCTGTACAGCTTGATGGTTCCCTTTTCAAAATAACCTGTGATCCTCTACTCTTTTAGTTTCTTATCCTCCTTACAATTGTGATATTAATTGTAATCCTTTCCATTTTAACTAGTAACTTCCTACATGTCGTCTATCAAGTGCTTAATTACTTCTAATTTGTCTGGACTTCAGTGATCTTCTTAAAGAAGATTGTGTTAGTCTAGCACTTAATTCTCATTTGTTCTAAATTGGGAGTAGATTTACTTAGCCTCCCATGGTGACTGTTTCATTTTGGCAATAGTTATCAGTACTCCGTCTCAGTAGACTTTCTTTTTTGGGAGAGAGGACATGCTGTTTGTCTGTTTTTGTTTTGGGTTTTGGTGGTGGGTTTTTTTTGTTTGTTTGTTTGGATTTTTGTTTGTTTGTTGTTTTTGTGTTTTGGGGTTTTTTTCCCAGTTATTTTTGCAGTGTTTTAAACTCATTCTGGTTAGTCTTACAGATAGTTGTTCTGCATGAGGAGGCTACCAGGGGCTGCCCCTTAGGTGTCTTCAGCTGCTTCTGTTGACCTCAATTCATCATAGTTCTCCGAGACAGCAGGCACTTCTTCTGTACTTCTTGGCTGAAGGAGGAGTTTCCTCTAGCTAAGCCAAGCAAAGGAGCATTTACATCCTGTCCAGTCTCAAGGAGTTGGGAACTGTCATAGAGCTGAACTCACTACAGGGCATTTAGATGAGGAGAGGAAATTTAATATATTTTGGTAAGTTCTTGAGGCAATTAGTTATGAATTCCAAGTTACTTATGCTGGGTGAAAAGGTCCTGCGTTGTAATTGTAGCACAGTGCTTTGTGAGAGAAATGTATGGGGACAGAATGTCCACTCCTGCAAAAAGGAAGTGTTTTGGTTACTTTATTGAACAGGAAAGTGTTTGGCTTGAGTGCTGGAGTCTGCTCAGAAAACAAGAGCTTAGTAGCTAAGCAGAAAATGTGATTGAGTGCTTGGAGTCTGCTCTTGAAAGTGTTTCCTTCTGTTTAGGAAAAAAAAAAGTATTCCTCATACAAATTTGTCTGTTTGATGTGTGAACTGCAGATTTCCTTCCAGGATAGTTGGCACAGATCTGTAACCCATCTCTTCTGCATAATTTTTTGTCTGCTACCTAAAGTTTAGCAGGAGATCAGGAAGGTGAAAGTTAACACTGTAGGTCCTTTTGCTGATTATGGAGATTGTTGTTTTCCAGACTTAATTTTGTTTACCTTGGCTGTATTTTTTTTTTAACTACAGACTTTTCTATTCCTGATGCTCTGATCTCAGTGAAAAATTAGAATCTAGGTGAGCTTTCTGACTTTTCTATAGACTTACAAAAAAAGAGATAAGATACTTGAAAGGCAGCAGCTTCATTTTATTGATCTCTAGACAAGTTTCCAGCTGCTGTTTTATATGTAATGCTTGCACTGTGAATGCCACTGTTCTTGTTGGATACTTACCTGGCATAAGTTCAGACAGTAGCACGAGAAATGGAGCTTCTCTTTTCTTTACCACAGATCTTGCAGTCTTGAAGGAGGCTGGATGCAGGACTCGAATTTCGTACTTAAAATGTCAAATGGCTGTGAAATCAAGCATGTTTTTACTTACGGACACGCAGGGAATCTCTACACTGCTAGAGTAAGCATGTTTGCAGAGCTTGCTGTTACTTTGTCCAAAGATTAATGGAGTGCTGTCATGGGTCTCCATTTGGTTTTCAATACTGTAGCTTAATATTCTTGTGAGCCCTAAAGAAGGTATCCAGGTGTTTCGTGTTACAAAAGTAGTTTTTCTGGTTGCTGCTGCTCTTGCAGGATGTAAAAAAAACCGTTGTGTCTATTTATCTGTCAAGGAATATAAACAGACATCCTCCAGTGCGAGTTGGTTTTGAGCAGATCTCAGTCGACGTACTCAAACAGATTCATTAAAGAGCTGGAGTAGCCATGTTCCCCACGTGCAGTGAACTCATTAAGCTTGCAGGCAGTCAGAGCCTACTGTTCGAGAGCGCTGTGTCCTTCTGAAAGAGTTCGTATCAAACTGTGAGACCTGACAGTCAGCTGACTTAGTGTTTGTTCATTCCTTCTACAAAATCTCACAAAGGACACGCTTAAATATTGGCAACTCATAGTCATAGGATCAGAGAGCTCGTGTTTTTTTCTCCTAATAACAGTGAAAGATTTTGAAATCCTGTATTTGGTTTTGTTGAATTGGAGTCCACAGATGTAACGGTGCCTTATTTTGAGTATTGCTTTGGGCAGTGGAGTATGGGACCTGTTTGGGCCATGAAGTTGTATATCCTGTAATAGGAATTCAGTTTATTGCTGTAATGGATTCACACTCATTACAAGTTCTAGGCCACAGGGGATACTTTCCTTTGCTGTGGAAGTCATCTCAACTGGACAATCTTCAGTGCAACTGGCCATGCCCTTCCATGTCAGTGACTGACAGATCTAATTCTGCCTTTGTAGCCGAGAGCCTCTTAGTTAATGGAGTCGTGAATATTGTTACTCAGAGGCAACCTTCAGAGTATTAAAATGCATTATTCCTGTTATTTTCTTGATATTTATCAAAGAAGGTGGTGATCGAATGAATGCAATATTGTCAAATAAATACTGTCTGTAGATCATCACTTAAAGGAATGGTGATATAAGTAGCTTCACTGTTGCGTTGCAGTGACAGAAGAGAGATGGGTTTAGCTTGCCTGTTTAAATCCTATGTGATGGAAACCCGGAGTGAATGTCCTCCGTGAGGGAAAAGAAAGCATTATGGGTTATATGATGAGATTAATAAAATCCTTGGTACATACGTATTTCATACAAGTCTCAACTTCCCCCCCCGCCCCCTCATTTCTTCTTACATGGAAGCAGATGAAATGGAAAAGCAGCAGTACTGCCTTGGAAGTACCGTAGTAGGTTTCCTTTTATAATTATCATTCTTGACATATTTATCCTTTCTTATGGAAGTGAAGATGCAGATATTTAAGAACCCTTCTTGCACAAAAAAGCCCAATTTCTGCTCAGTACTTAATTAGCACTTGTTTATGACACAGCATCTGATTTGATTTTCGAAACAAATTGCACAGTAAAGAGGCTGATATTTAAACTGTATAGTAACCACAGCTCCAGCTGTGACTCAAATCTTGTAAGCCTTCAGGGGTTGTGTTTAGGCTTAGAAAATAGGAACTCAGGCCTGTAATTAAATGTCCTCTGAAAACCAGCCTTTGTAGAGAAGTGAAGAGGGTACCACTGAATTTTAAATTACTGACTTGTTCTCAAAAATCATTCTGTTGTTCTGGGCTTTGCTAGGGACTGCAGAAATCAAATGGATTAAAAATGGAAGTGTAGATTACTAGACGAAAAAAAGTCAGGGGTTGCAGACAAAAAGATGTGCAAAGTAAGCTATTCTTGGCTCACTGGTTTATAGACAACTGCAATATATGTAATATTTTTAATAGATGGCTAATGTAGAGATGAGAAGTTTTGTGGCCACCAGAAAGACTAAAGAGAGAGTAGACACTTCATCCAGAGTAAAATTGCTTTGCGGAACTGTGAATAAGTTGCTGATGATTGTGGAATAAGCCATCTGTGGTGATGGAGGGCTCATTTTTAAAGCACGTCCTCAATAATAAACACGATTGTCTTGGAAAAGGAAGTAGACAGGGTTATATTACAAGTTAGTTGCTCACCTAGATCAAAATCTGAAATATTCACAGAGTAGCATGATAGAAATTAGCAGTTAGAGTGCTTTCAGAGTTACTTTTTGAGGAAAGCAAACATTGTCATGGCTATTGAAAAAGAGGAAAAATACCCTAGCAGCCTGACTTCTTATCATGGAATATGCTGGAACAGATGCTATGAGAAAATACTATGCTTATGAATTATATTGAACCATGAGCATGAACGATGTGTGCTCATGAAAGTGCAAAAATGAGTAGGTCTTGCTGGGCAATTAATTGTATTGCTGATAGAACTGGCCTTGAATGGATCATAATCGTGGAAGATTTTAGTGTTGATTGATAAAATAATACAGCTTTCAAACAAGGCAGTTTTCTGTGTCCCAGATTTTTTTAAAGCTGGGGGAAGAGGGGCTATTTTATTTTTTAAATTGTCAGGCATGTGAGGGTTGCTCTTATAGTGTGTGTGCTGTCATTCAGATACTGCAATTCAGAACATTTTAACCAGATGTACTACTTTAATTGCCTCTCTCTGCTGAAGAATGCATTCCTAGGGGTCATTCATAGTGTGCCTTAGAGAACCACAAAAATTCATAATTTAGGAAATTGGTTGTAAAAGTTTAGCCAATGGTCAATCTGTGAGGTTTTAATTAAATTACACTTTTCTATCCATTCTTGTTTTGACATGAACGGGGGCTCAGTTGTGCAAATATCCCATTTAAATGGCATAAGCAGCAGTATGTGGGTAGTGACATACCTCATACTGGTAAAATTTGCTTCTCTTTTCTATAGTCTCATTTCTTCTTAGATGAGGGCAGGTTTATCAAATGTAGAGGAGACACACATCATTGAGAGGATTTTGCAAATGTGATGTTGAGGGATGGGTCTTAGTTTCTCCTAGTTTTGTGTTTAATTTGGCAGCACTGAAAAATAAATTGAGTTTACAGTAGCTGCTAATCTGCCACAAGCCCTGATGACTTTTATTACTAATACTTAAGCAACGTTACTTTCAAGTCACAAAAAACTTGTGTTGGCAAAAGTTTGTTTAAATAGAAATACAGTGTTATCTTTGATGTTGGAAACATTTCTGCATGAGAGTCATCCTGTTGATGGCAACAGATCTGTTAATACATTTAAATATTTGCAGGACCAGGGTCTTCAAATTGATGGTTTAAATCACTGTCTTAAATCAGTTATTCAGGCTACTCTGGACTAATGGGCTAACAAATGTTAAGCAGCCTGCTGGTCCAAAGAGGAAGCTTGACTGTTATCCTTTAATTTGCAGGTTAGGTGACAGAAGCAGGAAGAAATTAAGTCATTTTTCACTATTTGTTGTGGGAACTTGGACACATCTGAGACTGGTGTTCAGGTCTCTACTCCAGACACTGTTCAGGTCTCTACTCCAGGTTTCAAAAGATGGTTACTTCTGCTTCTTTACGAAGGCTTTTTTCTTTTTTTTTTTTTTTTTTTTTTGGTAGATATATACTGTGCTGTGCTACTTTGAAAAAACAACTGAAGCACTTGAGCCAGAAGTAAAATGTGAGTTTCTCTAGTGTTTTTGCCAGATAGGTAGCCCTTGGTATAGTTTCTTCCATTTTCAAAGCAGGTGGAAATGTCAACAGTTCCTCTCAGCAAACCTGTGAGGTGGGTTAAATGAGTGTTGTCCTCATTTTACAGTAGTAGAGAGACTAACCACCCATGAAGTTAGTGCTGAAGTAAGGATTAGGTCTCAGAGGATGATGATTCTCGCTGTGTGAGAAGTCCCCTAAAATGTAGTTTGTTAATGGGGTAAGCACTGCAAGTCCAAACTCAGTAGGTGAATGCAGTAACGACATATACTTGACTTTAATTTATCAGCACAATGGTGATTATTAAAATTCATGTTTAACTGAGATCACTGGCTAGGACACCAGGGCATAATCTTACTGCTACTTTGAAAGATTTAGGAGGATTTAAATTCAAACTGTAGAGAAGCAAAAATAACTAATGTTCAAAGTATACTGTAAAATCCTGTACGTGTACTTCTCTGTAGAGGCAAGATTTTAGTCTGTTCTAGTTCTTACTTTAATTTCAAATTCCAAGGCTCGATTACCACTCCGCCATAGGTGGGAAGGTTTGTCATTCAGCGGTGACATGTTTTTCCTCTCCAACCAGTTGTATTTTTTAGAACACCAAAGTGGACACAGTTTGTACAAACTTAATATTGTGTTGACTCAAGAATGAACGAAGGTAAACTCACCTTGAATACAGCCATTCTGAAAATGAGAAAGCTTCTTCCAGCCTTCCAGGAGGGGTTGTAGGGGCACACGTCTGCTGTTTTGGAGGGGAAGTATTGTGAATTAAGAGAGGGATTGTGAAGTAGTTTCCAGGAGTAAGAAAGATCTCTGGATTTGGTTTCTGTGGATATCCTGTCTGGTCCTGTTGCTTAGATGTGATTTTGATTTTAATACCTAAGCATCTCGTTTTTGGAGGGGGAATGGGAGCAGTTGAATCCACTTGAATGTGAGAATGTCTTCAAACTACAAATGAACATCATACCAGGCATTGTTTCATTTTTTGGTGCATACTTTTTCTTAGCTGTAAGCTATATGTTCATCCAGAGCAACTGGATGTCTTGCCTTTTCCTCAACTCAATAAAGCATGAAAATAATAAATGGGGAGGAGATTATATTTGTCTGTCAGTTTGAGGCATAATTTATGGCTGTATGTGAGTATTGTTTCCTGTTACCCCAGTATTAAGGCTACACCTCTTCAGGGATTTTCCGTAATCTCTTCATCTTGTCCAGTGTCTGGTCTGACTGTGCTGAGGATGGTGACTGTGAAAACACTCATAGCTTGATTACTGCTGTGTTGACACCATTTGCTTTATTTAATGTCAAAAGCATTAATGACCATTAGTCTTTTCTACTGCACCCATCACAGAGGTTGTGCTTATCCAAGTGCATTTGTGTGGAAATTATAAAGAAATACCTATATATACTGAATTGAAATATAAAATGCTGGAAATCATAAAAATTATTGTGACTTTATTAAAAAAGTGTTCTTAAAGCACCTGATATGAGAAGAGTAAACAAGAACTAATCTGGGTACTAAACCTTCATATGTGGCTTTAAAAAATCTGCATTGTTTAAAATGCTCCAGAATTTAGACTTAGGTTAGCTAGGTCCCAGTGTAAAAGGAGGTCTCTCTTTATGTCTATTCTCTCCTAGCCCCGAATACACATGCCAAAAGATGGATTCCAACTTATATCTTCTGGATACCAAGCATGGCTAAAGCAGGTTGGACTGTATTATTGTTATTCATCTCATGTGAGGGACCGTGTTGGACACCTGTGCTTGTCTCATTAGTGAAGTACATAAATGAGGGTGTAATGAATTTACAGTGCCATGTTAGCTGATACCCCTCATAGCCATCACTGTTTTGTGTTTATGCATGCTGTGTTTGTATAACATTTTCTCACCAGTCTGATGAATGTGCACTTCCTGTAAATGAAAGTTCAAAATGCAGTCACCTGAAAGCGAAGAGGGTCAGTGTCTGAAAACAAATCTGCAACAACAGCTTGAATTACAGAATTAAAATGGGCCTTCAAACACAAAGCTGCATGGTGGTGGTGTTGGTAATAATGGGGAGGCCACTGGGTTAAAACTCGAGAGAATTGCATCTAACATCTAATTCAGATCTGCCTGGGTGAATCAAGTATGGACACTTACTCACATCACATAACAATTGTGCAGTTTGACACAGTCTGACACTGTGGGGAGTCCCCACTCGGAAGTGGCCTAGTGCTATATTACTCTGGCTATTATTAAAGGCCAGGCTTTAGATGTCTCAGCAGTCTGCCTCTAGCAATTGCTGTCAGCTTTTCACTTTTGTGAGTGAAAAATCCCCCTTCAGAAAAAATAGCTTAATTTACAAATGGCATGTACAGATCTCTTCTCTTATGAAGATTAGGTATATGATGAATCCTGCATCCTTGAGAATACATGGCTTAAAGTTGCTGTTTTTGTAGAAAGCCAGAATGATTGTGTTGTTATGGCAACAAAAACTGGAAATATGAAAACAGCACAGATAAGCTGCATCCTGTTGTCATGGCAACTGCAGTTGTGAAATGACGAAACATGGTGGTGAAGGGATCTATGGTACCGCGAGCCCATCAAAAACAAAGAGCTAAGTCACTTGAGTAGAATGTGAGAGAATGAAAAACTGCGGCAGCAAAACCCCTTAAACCATTAGAGTTTTGATTCCCTCTGCTCTTGTGTCAGTACCTTACAAGCAGCAGTAAGCAGTAACTTGATTGTGCAAGTTGCTTACTGCTGTTAACTTATGTTGACTTCTGTGAAACTGAGCAGAGCTTGAACACATGTAAGAAGATGGGCATTGAGTCCCGTTTTGCATTTGCAAACCATTTCTTTCAATGAGTGATGTGCTGCAAAGGTGAAACATGCTTTGGAGCTTCTTTCTGAGAGGCCATTTCTCTCTCTTTCCAAGTCCTCACTAGTGAAGGTCAGCTGGGACACTGAAGCTTATGTTTTCTCGATTTAAACTTTGCTGAGCTGGAGGCAAGGTGTCTCAGAGGAATCTCAACTCTGCAATTATTGTCTCACAGAGCTCAAGTTTGTTGACCTATGGGGCATGGCATTGGTTTCTGTTTCTTATGTGGTAGATTAGGAGAACAATAGGAAGAGGATTGTGTGGCTGTTCTGTTTTTCTTTTACTTCTGAGGCAAACAGACCAGCATTGTATTACCAGTGCTCTGATGCAGGTGCAATACATGCTTTTTTGGCTCTGAAAAATATTGAGGGGGAAAACCTCAAAATGCTTGGTAAAGTTTCACATCAGGCAACCTCAAATAGTAGAATAACTTGCACTTCGAAGAAATATTTTTTGTAAGTGTGCTTTCCTTTTGATTTTTAGTTTATTGTTATTCGTTCTAAAGTCTATCTTAAGCCTCCTTACTCCTCCTTGATCCAAGTAAAAGTTGTAAACCTGTGCTTGTGTCAATCAGCAGATGCTGCATGGAAATAGCTTTACTATTCCAATTTCAGTGCTGTGATTTCTCCTCAGGAAGTATAAGGGTAAGGGGGCTGATACAAAGGGTGGGAGCTTGATCAAAAGAAAGAGCTTTCATGAGAAGCAGAGAAATAAATTTTTTTTGAGGTGAGACTGATTTGGTATAGGATATCTATCAAAGGTACTACCTGTAGGCACCTTTAAAACTATGTATCGAAAAGAAAGCCGCTTTTGACGTATGTAAAAGCAGTAATCTACATATGCATCCAGAGGGAATGGGGTCTGTGCATCAGGTTTATTCTCCTGGTGGTTGTGTTTTTAACAGGATCCTAACTTAATGATTTTTTTTTTCCCCCTCAGCATGGCTGAGTATTGATCTGCTGCCTGACTTATACAGAATATGAGAAGTATCCCAGTAACACATTGTATTAATGCGGACTAAAAGCAGTTTATATTACAGATGAAGTGGAGGAAGATGGAGTTCTGCAAGACTGGACACATACTATAAATATCCATAAAACTGACAATTTTATCTAAAACCAGTGCTGGCTGGATTTGCGTATTTTCAGCCTACTTAAACTGGAGATAATAGTTGAACACTACCTGAGCATGGGTCGCCTACACTGATGCCATTACCCTCTGCCCTTTAATGGCAGGTTTTATATTTAATGTTGCTGTGCTGCAGTGGAGAGCTGTATTGTGTTCTCATGTGGGCTTGAGGAAATACAGTACCAATGGCCAGAAGTACATGTTGCTTTAAGACTAGCATTTTAATTAACTTGCAATGTTCTCTTTACTCCAGCTGTTTTCTTTAAGTTCGTCTTTTACAAAACAGCAAACATCTACAGTTGGTTTATTCTGCCTTGATCTTCATTTAAGCCTTTGTGCTGCCAGCAGTCTGTAACATCCCATCACCTAGATGCTGACCCTTTGGAGACAAGCCACAATTGACTTCTGAGGGGAGGAAGGGGGAAAACGTTTGTATAAATGCAATCAATAGACATGACATTCCAATTCCTGTGTTATGTGGACACCTCCTATAAATTAAGCTAAACTGTGAAATCGGGCAAGTTAAACTTATTAGCTGAAACACAAAACATTATTTTGATTATATAAACTGGGAAGTAAAAGTATCATTTATTTGGCTTGTGAAACATGCTAAAGCTAATCCCTCCCCTTTTCATAGCATTGTGAGCAAGTATGCATCACATAGGATATGTAATATAATGCACTCATCTGAGCCTTTCTGCCTCCCACTGTCTTTTGTAGTAGAATTTTTAAAGCCAAGTTATAAACCTGTAAATGTGTTTTATACTGGAAATTCTTGGTGATACCTTAACTAGATTGGTACCAACAAAGGCCAGTATAATCAAAACAAGGCACTTCAGATATTAATGGTCTGCACTTCAGTCAAGTCAGCTGGAAAAGAGTGTAAAAACCAGGACTGTGATGAAAACTGGATTCTTCCACTAAAATTGCACTCTCTTGAGAGAAAAATGCAATGATTCTGGAAATATTTTGGTTTTGTAATTTTGTTATTTAGCATCTCCTCCTTAACTTCTAAAACATATATTCTGTTTTTAATGGACCCATATGCTTTTTAAAATTTAGATACTAACTCCTTGGGTGGAAAGTAGAAATAAGATTTCTTTCTGCAGTTCATTATTAATATTTGGCACTCATATAGTACTTTACGTGCTCAAAGTGCTCTGCGGACATATCAGTTATCCTTGAGACACTTTTGTGTGGTAGGTGCATAACAATAATTCTGAGAGATTTTATGGAATTAAATAAAACTGGAGATGAGGGAAAAATCTAATGAAACCTCCATTTCATCTTTCTACCAGTGTAGGTTTGTCCTCTGCAGTTTGTGTCATGAAAGTCAAGACTGGAGTTTTAGAAGTGTCCCCAGCTGAAGGAGTTTCAACACACTTATTAGGATGCCATCTTACTCTGCCCAAACTCATGTGGAATACCTATGTCAAAGAATTAGATTTATCTCTTATGGCATAATAAGATTTGAAATTGGTTGGAATTGATCAGGCTTTGGACATAGAATCATAAAGGTTGGAAAAGACCTCTGAGATCATCAAGTCTAACCATATGATGTCCATCAGACATGGTGGAGCTTAATGGCAGCTGTTTCTTGCTTACCAGGGAGCTTAGTGTGCTTGGTCTCGCAAGATCTCCACTTAAAGCCTTCAGATAGTTTCATGCTTTAGACCTTGGTGAGATTGCTCTTAGTAAGTTTGTGTAGGGCTTGCTTTTAAGGGCTTGCTGAACATCATCTTTGGTGTTGCTTAAAGAAGCACACACAAGTCTCTGCATGTTGTACTCTTTAAAGAAGAGTACGGCACCTGAATCTTAAAGCTCTGCAGCTGCACTGGTTTAGGTTTATCAGCTCTATGCATTAAAGAGCTATAATTATGAAAACATTAGTATTGTCTAGTTCAGATATGATCTACACAAGTTCCCTCAAGCACTTGGCAATTGAGGATCTTGTACATCTTATAGATGCTGTAAGTTGGCCCCTTTCTGGGGCATGTCATTTCCTTTGACGTGGAATCACAGAGGTTGAACTCCAGTAATCACTCTTTGGGGAAAATATTCCTTCACAAACATTGACCTAAAAGCTGTGATTTTATCCTCCCAGATCCTACTCAGGTAAGTAATTATTTGGATAATCTGAACATGTAAACCTTTTTCCATATGTCTTATCTTTGATATTTAAGAGAAGGTAGTGAACTGGAATCTCTTGTAAAAAGTTACTGTTGGCTAGGGAGTTACCAGAGGATTAGAGAAGAGTTTGCGTAATACGTATGTTAAGGAAAATTTACTGAGCAATTACATGCAAAGTGGGAGGCTGAAGGAAAAGGAACCCTTTACAGCAGTTGGAGCTCTGCGTGCACAGCAAAGCTGGCAGAATGTAGTAACACCCTGAGGGTGAAGGGGAAAACCATTGCACTGAAGTCAGTGATCTGTACCAGGGCAAAAGGTCCAGTATTTCCTACATTTGGAATCTAGGAAGTGTTGTAATTGAATCCTAGTAGCATGTTCCAGCCTCTGATTTGTTTTGAAGTCACATCCTACGCCTATCCCAGAAACATATGCTTGGCTTTCCCAAAGTGAGGTGTTGGGTTGCCTGATTTGCAGTTTGTGAAAAATGCTCCAGGAGTCTTTAATAAGGTAGCTCAAATACTTTTATTATGGCAAACAAGAGCACAAACCACTTTTAATCATCCCCATACATGCCTGTGGAAATGTGACCAAGATGTCTGAAGGTAACAGAAGCTGAGAAATTGTGCAAAGCACTGGTTATGACAGCAACCACATCGTGCTGTTCATGATTGTGGTGCAATATGTGCAGGTAGAAGAGCTGACAGTTTGTGGGCTAGTTGAACCGTGGGAGAGCCCTCTCAGGGTCACACTCCAAGGATTACTGCAGTTGCCTCTTTATTGTTATAAATTCATTTTCATCCTTTCAAGAAAAACTGCCAGTTGTAGAGTCAGAATTACCTGGTTTTAAGTGTGGGAAAGTGGTCTGGGGTGCAAGGAGATGTAAATTTTAACTGTATGGGTTTTGACTATTGTTTTTTGGTTTAATTAAGACATACAGCTTTTAATGTTTTTCTTATTTTCAAATGAAAGCAGGCAAAAAACTTTCTCCAAGAGTTATAAAAGTATTAATTTGCTCTGAGCCATGCTAGTCTCTTTGGTAAGTTCATAATTGGGCAGGATTTTTTTTTTTTAAATGGGTATTCTTGTCTCTCAGGTATATAACTGCTCCATAACTGGTAAATCTATATTCATATGTTAGGCTTTGTAAAGGCATATTATTTACACAATTCACTTGAATGGCTCCTTTGAAAGCTCTGTGGCTCTCTCATGTAATTACGTATTTAGTATGCCTTGTATCCAGTGTTGGGATGGGGGGGGAAGAAAAAAATGAAGCCCCACAAAAACTACTAAAATAAATAATAAAAGAATATTCTCATTCCATTTTTGAAGGAGTTCTTTAAGTCGTATTATGTGCTTTTTTTCTCATATAAGAATCATGTTTGATCAAGAGGTACCAAAGCTAAAAAATGAAATACGTATGGCAGTTTTTTTTAATTGTGAAAGTGTACAAGATGCACTGGGAATTAATTTTTTTATACTTGTATCATATATATTTAATCAGACAATGCCTCTCAGAACAGTAGAGGGAAAAATAAGAGATACCTTTTAATATTTATGTATATGTGAGAGGTTAAAAGGGTGAAAAGTGGACCAAAGAAATGAACCAAAATCACTTTTTAGCCAGAAGTAGTTTTCTGGAGTTTTTAAGTTTCATGAGACCAACGCTTGTAATGTAAATAGCAGCTGCTTTCTCTGATACATTTTATGCAATGTATTGCATTCTGTGGTGACAGGAGTAGTGGAACTGGACACAATGTGAAAGTGATGTGTGTTATATTTTTGGCATTGGCTTAGTAAAGTATGTGGCCAAAAAAAGGATAAGAGGAACTAAGTGAGATTGAAAGGTATTGGGGTTTGTTCTCCCAGTTTTTGTGGTATATGATAAAAATAATTTTGAATATGAGGAATCCCAGTAAGACTTGAGCATGTTTGATAAAGGATCAAAATTCCTAAGTCACATTTCCTGTTAATTAGATTTTATAGAGTATGCATAAAACAATAGTGTGAAAGAGACTTTCAGGGAGAATTGTATTTGCCAGCCATCCCATATTCACTTTCTAAAGTGATGAAAAAAAGAGATGTGGAAAGACCTGTCTCCTTGTATCAAGCTCAGGTCTGGTTTATATAGTTTTAATACTCTTCAGAGCATCCCGTATGTTTTATCTGCTCCAGTTTGGGTGGTAGAATTTTTAGCACCTCTTTTCGCCTCTTGTCCTTGTTTTTGTAATAGTTAGAACTTGTGTTGCTGTTTTTCTTTGTACAGCTTTATCCAGTTCCCTGGCTTATGATCAGCTGGACCAAGTAGAAAAAGTCCTATTTGTCTCAGCTTTTAAACTCTTCAGCTCTTGTCAATGTGTCACGTTCTCTTTCTGCTTCTTAATGAAAATACTGCATGAACAGGATCTAAATTCCCATCTCCCAAAAGAAGTAGAAATTGTTATTGGTTTATCTTTAGAGTTCAGCTGCATAAGGCACTGGACAGTGTACTAGAAGGGAAATAATTCTGAACTAGGAAAGGATTGAAATAGATGTGGTTAGCGGCTGAAATTAGTACTTTATACAGGAGGCCAAATACCAGCCTTTGGGAAAAAAATTGGTTTCCGTTTTGGCTTTGTCTCTAACTTGTGAAGATGTGCAAAAATATAGTAGGTTGCGTTTAAATCAAAGGTGGTTTAGGTGCACAGGTTGTAGTAAAGTTGAGTGCAGGGTTCAGACAGGGATAGTATGTTATTATACTTTATTATGTTAAAATGCACCACAAAGAGAGTCATTCTTGTACTATCATCTCATTAATTTCTCAGAAGCGATTATAATGAAAATATCCTTAAACTGTTGTTTGATTTTCTTTTGGTCATTCTTGTTTTACAGTGAGCTTGTTTTCCCACCTGTGCACTATAATTGTGAATTGTAGTCGACCAAGAACTTTGGTTTTTTTCCCCATGTAGAACCATTTAGTTTTACAGGACAAGGTGATATATTTCTGACCTGTAACACAGTTTGCTAAAACTGTGTTAGTTACCCCTAGTATATTGTATTTGCCGAAGGACTAGAAGAGAACAAATTTGATAAAAAAACCCCAGTCTGAAATGGTAATGTATAATCTTGTAATGCAATAGCAAATAAAGTAAATAACCAATTCTTAGCACTGGCAAAAATTTAGCCATTGAGTATATGTTGAGATTTGTCTTTAGAACATCAGATAATTGGAAGAGAGGGTAGGCTATTAGAGGCAGAACATTTGATGTAGTAAACAAATGTTCCTGCAGTATAGTTACAAGAATAATTGAATAGGTTAAAATAAGTCTTCCCTTCAGCTCATGCTTACTGCCCACTCAGCTCAGCCAGTGGCTGTCAATACTTCTAGCCTATTTTAATTCAAAATAAGGAAAGCCCATTTTAATCACCAGCGGAGCAGCTGGTACCAGCCTCTGTCAGGAGGAGGATGCTGGTCTTGCTTGAAAGTGTACTCCCTGTATTTATTTTGTGGGAAAATATGTTTCAGAGTTCAGGGAATGGGACTTTAAAATCAATTGAAAAAAGAAATTGTTTTTTTGGTCAAATAATTCCCTATTTTGTGCCACTCAGTGTGTATTAAAGATGCTTAGCTTTTCTAAATAAAAAGCTTTGCGTCTCTGGGTCTGAAAGTTATGCAGACATCTGAAGTATTAATGCAACTGGGAGTTGGGAAAATAGAGAGGCTGCTGCATCCTGGCCCAGTACTTAGCAAGCAATATCAGCATTCCCATTTGGCTATAGCCCAAGTGCTGTGCCCCTCTGTATCTTTGTTTTGAAGAGTCGATGTAGATTGACTTGAGTTCAGGAGAGGATTTTGTCAGTCAGCTTTCAAGTCGTGAACATTGAGGCCAGTCCCTTGTTTGTGGAGCTGACAGTACAAAAGTGAGTGTTTGACGCGTGGCTTGCTCAGTGGATGGGGATAGAGGCTGTTGAGATTTTTCAGAGATCAGGCTCTAAATGAAGTTGTTCTGTTGGGTCACTCATCTGATTTACACACAAGCTGTTTCTATTGAAGCACCTGGGGCCTTTTGTTCAGGCTTGTGAATAAGCCTTTTTCAGTCACCAACAGTAATTTAGCGTCTCTGCTTCCTTCAATAGGTAAAAGGCAAGTAAAGGAAGGACATTTTCTTCCACACTATGTGCAACTTCACCCTTATTTTTTTAAGATAAGTAGCAGAACTGCATCACTATTTTAAATTTTGTTATATACTGGAGTAGATTCAGAAATCATCTAAGGTGTTGGTAACTTTTTACTTCATACTTTCTAATTCTAGAATAATACTAAGCATCAGGAATGCACGGGTGAGTAATGATACCCTCTATAGGTACAGAGAGGTCTGCAGAATAGCCCTTCAGTGTTTTCCTTTGTTATTGTGGCAATTTTAGAGGAAGACATTTCATTGCTTTGTAAGTGCCCTGGCACAATGGAGTGCCCTACCTGCAGCTTGTAGTGACTGACTTGAGCCATAATCTCACATAAACTTTGAGTCAACATAAACCTGCCTTTCCGCTGACAGCATGCTCCTCATTTTTCCTGGCTCTGTACCTTTCCATGCTTCAGTCAGTACAAATATTTAAGGTAACTTCTTTTTTCTTGTCTATCAGTTTTAATGGTAATCAGTTCTTTGAGTTTGTTGTCACAGCATAAAAACTTGAGCCAGCTCAAGGGATGGGAAAGCTTGAGAATACGGAATAAACGATTTCTGAAAGTCTTGGATAAGTCTGTATGCAAAAAAACACAAACAAAACCAAAACAACAGAAACCCCACCCCATTATGTTACGAATCCTAGGGTGGGCAGTGGTAAGCAGCTGATGCTTACCTGGTGAATTTGCTCATCAGAGGCACCATGTAATGAATCTCTCGTTACCGTGATGTTCTTGGAGAGTAATAAACAGGTTTGATTTGAGTAAATGTATTACTAAAATGGTGAAATGCTTGACCACAGATGTCCATTTCATATATAAATGTTCAAGAAAAGAGATTATCACAACAGCTTTCAAGCTGCAGTGATACAAACTACATTGCAAAGAAAAGATTGGTGGAATTCGGAAGAGTTTTTTATGTGGGAGTGTTTGGGAAGTTAAGACAGCAGACAAGGAAGTATGGCTCATTTTTGTAGCTTGTTATAATACTATGGCTGTAATTTTTTTGGCTTCAGGAGGGGCATTATATACAAATTTATTTGATATGTAATACTATGAAGTACTCAAATTTTTGAGTTTCAGTATCTTTGTAAACTGAAGAGTTGTTTTTTGAGTTTATTTGAATGAAAATGAGGTGAGGAATTTATTTTAAGGTATCGTAAACTTCTAATAAGCACATTTCTGTAGGTTATGTTCCCTAGCAAGCTTTTAATACTATTTCTGGAACAGCAGTGTAAATTGCAACAAAGTACAGCAGAGAACGTGGTGACAGACAGGGTTAATCTCGCTGTGTCTGTCTGCACAGGACCAGATTATGGATGTTGGTGATCACCTTTCTGCTCATTCAGAGATGGGTTATGTTGCTCTTACATACTCGTTTAGTGCAAGATTGTCTAGCCCTCTTAAGAGCAGCAAGAAACGGTGGCTCAGGAGGCAGCTGTCATTTCATACTCATTCCAGCTGCCCTTTCTGCTCATGTTTCCTCCCATCCCCCCATTTAAAAAAAAAAAAAAAAAGGGGGGGGGGAGAGGATTGCAAAAAAAGAAGAGTATGAGGGTGTAAAATCTCTAGCAGCTAATCTATCACATCCTTCAGTTTTCATGGCTATCTGCCAGTTTAAAATACACTTGTTTTTTCCTGCCTTGCCAGTAATTAGACTAATGCAGTAGTGCTTATAGCATCAAAAACTCTGTGGCTGGTAAAAGCAATTGCTATCATAACGCATCCCTAAATTTAATAGTAGTGGTGTAAAATGAATAAGCAGCTCTCTATTTCAAGGGGTAATGGCTTTAACTATCAACATGGCTAGTATTTTTCTTGATTGGCTGCTCTGGCTGCTTTTTTGTACTTGTGTTTGTAGGAACTGAATCAATTTATTGTAACAATTGTATTTTATTTAACAAACAACAAGGCAAGCAGAAACATGAAACTCCCATGAAGTGTCACAAACTTCCTGTTCAGTTTGGATTGCAGGTTTTTCCTTTTGTCCCGTTTAGAGACAAAACTCTTCTTTCCCTGCAAATATTACACCTCAAGTTGTTGTTTTCTTTTCTGCTTTCCTTGCAAAATTTCTTGCCTTGTGTTGTGCCTGGCCCGTTGCTGTGCATGGAGAAAAGGTCTGATTAATTAGAAAGAAACTTTTTATTACTGGAAAAACTTGACACATTGGTGTAGAAAACTGATCAAAAAATTAGTTTCTTGATCCATAGTGCTTTTTTCTTGCTACTATGTCATCTGTAAAGCTCCTCTCAAGGAAAAGATGCATCAGCAGTTTGTGTTCTCCTAGAGAGGTCTTGGTCTTTAAGGCCAGGTGCAGTTGTGTTGATGCCATTTGGCTAAGCCTTAAAAGTTCCTGTAATCTGTGCCATCCTGTCTCATACAGTCCCATCTCATAGTTGTCCTTTCTCTGCAGTGCTCTATGCCCAGATCTCTGTGGCTGGGCTGCTCCAGCCTGGCGGACAGCATGCCCTCGCTGCGATGCCTGTATAACCCAGGGACTGGCGCACTCCCAGCTTTCCAGGTACTTTCTGTCTTTCCCCACTCCTTTTCTCTCCATCTGTGTACGTGTGCATCTCCTTCTTTACTTGCTTGCTTTACCTCCATTTATTCTGGTTCATACTCAATGCCTCTGCTATGTCATTCAGATCTTTGGTATTTAAACCCCTCTTGTGTAGATTCAGGGCAGCTCAGTGCTGGGGCATTTCCATTTACCTTGATATAATTTAATTATTTTATCTAAATTGGCTTGATACCATCATCTTTTCCATTGGCTTTCAATTGTGTCAAAAAATACCACTTAATTATATCTGGCAAACAGTATCCATCACACAGTCTCCAATCTGGCTATTCACGCAGTGATTCCCCTCCTATCTAAATGTTTATGTGCCAATTAGAGGAGTCTGAGGGGGTGGATTCATTGCTATAGTGATAATTGATGCCAGCAATTGTTTACTTTGTCTTTGTTAGCAGTAGTATGGACATTTTGACTACAGAAAATTATTGTACAAGTAAGCTGTCCATCAAAAGGCAAAAAAAGAACACCATTGGGGTTTTTTTCCTTTGGTCTCTGAATTTGTTAAATTCAGGCTTTTCTCTGTCATGAGACAGCTTTCTGCCAAATGAGTCTGTTCAGACCCTTTGGGTGACTAGTCAATCTTAAAAATGCAGACATTGTCCTGTGGCTAGAGAATGAGACAGGTACTGGGTGATCATCTAGAAACCTTGAGAAAAGGCTCTCAAGATCATTGTAAGCATTTTTGGTGACATAGGAACATAAACACCAGAGGCTGGGCAGCAGAAGTGTTACATTTACACTGGATACTCTCAGGTAGTTTGTGAACTGCAGTGACTGAGGGATTTAGGAATATCTCTGTGGAGAGCAAGTTCATTGGAGCTTATGGTAGCATGAACATTTACTTGAAGGTTTATGCTGTTGGATTATACTACTGCTGACCTAACCTGTGGCAGAGAGTTTTATTCACCAGCATCTCACAAAACCAGGTGTAACGAATAAGCTAGAATCTTTCTGAAATTTTCAGTTGTTTTGGGGAAAGTTATTATGTGCCTCTAAAGGAAAGCATGCAAAGATTATTCTGAATTTGAATTCTTGCTCGCAGGGCTGGGATAGTACTGTGGAAATAATCCTCTCAGTCTCAGGGGAGGCTTAAGTGTCTTGCGTCATTTTGCTGCAACTCTTTTTGCTGACCCAGCAGTAGCACTGATGGACTCTGGAAGGTGTCCTGCCAGGCCTCCTTTGCTGAAGCAAGCTTTTAGCAGAGCTTTCCGAGGGTGAGGGGGAAGATGACTTTTTATTAGTCTAAGAGGACTCTGGAGGCAACAGAAAGAGTTTAGCCTCCTATTTCTAATCCTGATTTGCATAATTTGACTAAATTGGATGGGCCTAATATTTGGGCTTTTGGCTTTTGAATAAATCTCAGATCTCTTTAAGCTCAGGTTTTAGAGAACCTTAGCAGTCTGTGGAATGTAATTTATAAACTCAAATTGGGACTTCTTTTTCTCTACTGAAGTTAGTTTTGGTTATTCAGAATAAGAATATATCACAAAGGGGAAGGGAAATTAACTTCTAGCTGAAGATGTTCTTGCTAATGATAGATATGAACAATGACTTTTCTGCTAATGCAGTGCATTGATGTTTGGGGTCAAGTGAGTCAGCTGCACAACCATTCATCATGTTCTGCCTTCTTGGGATAGTAGGATTTTGACATTTGCATTTCTGCAGATTTTGAGAGACATTTCCATATGTATTTAGTGACTGTGGGGATTGGGAAGTATATCCCACTTGCCATCTGAAATGGTACACTGGTACTCTTCACTGAACTCTGACTGCTATGTTGAGGAACACATTTATTGCCAGTTGAGAGAGAAAACAAATTGCCAGCAACAGCTTCTGCAGCAATGAGTCATCCACGTTTCAGTCCATTTTTTTCAATGGGCTTTGACTGATCCCTATTAGCTTGCATGGTTTGGAGAACACTCCCTTCTGAGGCATGGCTTCTGCATTTTCCAGTGCAAAAGGGAGTGGTTTTGAGCCTGCCTGAAACTGTGATGTTGCGTTATTTCATCATTCTTTAATGCTTTTTTTGGTACTGAATCTTCAGGAAAGCAGTAAAGACTGTCTTGTAGCCCAGCAAATTTTCTCATATTAAGTTACTTTCTTTTTTCTATAGCAAGCTTGGAGTAACTGGAGAAGCATATCAATGTTCTTTGCTTGTGGCAAAAGAGAAGATGCCATCTGGAAGGCTACTTAGTCACTGCTGAATTTGTCTAGTTATTTACATGCCTACCTTCAGATGCTCAGACAGAAATGTGGAAAGAGATTCTTTTTGAATAGCTCAGTTAAAGTCTTGCTGACTCCTCATGGGAAGCATTGGCAGGTAGTCGATTTAGAGATGATTCTGTTAATATGTCAGGTAACTTCATTTTTCTTCTTTGTGTCTTTTTATTATTGGAGACACTTAAGTGAAAACAGGATCTTCTGGTTCCTCAGCTCTGTTTGGCAAGCATCCTGCAGTGGGAAAGGCTGAACCCATGAATGGGGGATAAGGAGTTAGAAACAGTTCTTTTTTATATCTTTTATCTAAAGGGGCTTTGTAACTGATTGTCTGTTGTGTAACGGAATTTCACAGCAATCAGGGTGGAAGATGGCAGCAAATTGGAACATGAACTCCTATAAGGCACTGTGGGAAGGGGTCAAAGAAGATATTTTAGCGAGGGAAAAAGGCCAGTCATTCTATTTTTAGTGTCTTGGATTCCAAATTTTACTGTACTGTTATTCTGCAAAGCAACTGAAAACCAGGATGCATATATATTTTCTTAATAATTAGAAATAAATTTTTGCAGAATATATACTCTTTTTTCCTAGAAATTTGTGCCTTGGAAGTTTCCAGATGTCTGTTTTCATGACATTTTTCGTTTGAAGATAATTAGTTTCCCTGTTAAAATATTTTTCCATGCATGCTCACAAGGCTCTGTTTATGTTGTCTCACCTCTTTGAAAATTCAAAGTTACATTTACACTCATCAAGTATGCCAAGGAAATTATTGTATTAATCCTTCCGAGTTTGCAGAAAGCCACAGTATTTCCTTGAATTTCTGTAGTTTCTTGCATAAATGAGGAGATTTGAAGAAGAACTAAAAAGTCTTACCAAAGGTGATGTATAAGAATAAGCGCAAAGAACAGTCCAGCTCTTCCTTTTGACATAATTCACAGCCAACACAAATACCAGCTCCCGTTTTGATTGTAAACTTTTTTGGGACAAGAGTCATGCTTTTAAAACTATCTTTGTCTGAAGCCTAGGCACCAGTGGAAAAGAGCTGTCTTGTCAGCTTTATTTTCCCGGATCTGAAGATCTTGTTTCTGTAACAGGCTCTAGTAGTCAAAGAGGAGGATTAACTATCATGGCAGAGGTAGCAGCATCTTGTTGAATATGAAGGTGTGTCTGGAATGCCAGAAATCCACGTTTATTTTACCTGAAGACCTTAATCATAAAGAACTGCACATCAGGGTTTGTCAGATGAAGGGGACGACCTTCTGCTTGGTTTTGCAGAAGTGAGTGTGTGTGTGACTTCCTTGGTCTTGGCTAAAAGCTGTGTCCTGGTTGAGGAAAGCATAGGTGAGCTGTGCTTGGCAAATTGAAGGTAAATGGGGAGCACACTTGAAGTTGTGCAGCATGGACATGATCTCTTTGGACTGAGATTACTTTTGGAGAAAGGTGAGAATACAAACGATGTAAAAGGTATGTAGTGATGAAAGTGATGAATAAATGAACTTATTTCTAAAATTACTTTTACATTATTTTTTCTTAATATTGACATTTTTTGTATTAGGAAGTGAAATATTTGTTAAAGAAGCATCATCAGTGAATTGTTATAAGCAGTTGTATCTGTAAATTTCCTTCAGCCTGTTCATCCATTTTTGCCTTAGAAGTTGACGTTTTATTGCTGGGAAATCCAGTGTAAATTGTGAGTAGCAGTACATTATTTCTGGTTATACAGGAGGTTAAAGCTAGAGTCTGGGGGTGTGTAAACTGCATGCTCAGAAATGTATTTGTGAGAAATACATTTGGAGGAGATTGATTGGCTTTAGAGCCAGTGTTTGCTGGTGTATGTAGTTGTGTCTCTAATTGGGAGAGATATGGAGTGTCCAGTCAATAGCCTCCATCAGTGTGGAGACGTGACCGTCCTTGGCCAAGCCTGCTTTGTATTCCCCCCTCACACTCTCCCAGCGGCTGTGTGAAACCTGCCCCTGGGCTGTTTACAGTGCACCTCTAAAACGGAATCATAATTTTGGTGACTAATAGCCAGAGCGTGTGGCTCCAGCACCCCCCGGCTGGCGGCAGGCTCTCCCCTGGTTGTGAATGTAGTTAGGTGGCCCCCAACTGTTTACAAGACAGCAGAGGTGAGATCTTTGATTGACAAGTCAGAAATGCATTAGATCATTCCCTCTGCCAGTCTCTGGTTCATGCTGTTAAAAATGTCAGCCTCTCCAAGTTTGAATGGCAGCCCGAGGGCCTCAGAAGCTTTTTGTTTTCTGAGATGGAAACACAAATTGGATGTGTGCCTGAGCGCTTCATCCTGGGCTGTAATTTCATCTTTTAGCTAAGAACCACAAGGTACATGAGCAAAGCACCCTGTAAACAATAATACTGGAGAAAAAAATAAACAAGGTCGTGTTTCTGGTACGTTGATCCACTGGTGTCCTGACCTCTATCACGTTGAACATCTCCACTCTGATTGCTGTTCCCTTTGGCATTACAATGAGAGGAGAGAGACTGACACAGGAGGCAAAGATTTAAAGTTGCAGTGCTGTTGCACATTCCTTGTATTGGCTATGAAATATTGAACTGCCACAATGTGACATCTGGTTTTTTAAGCAAAGTTTCTTGTTGGAGGTGTTCAGCAGCAATTTCTCCTGTTTTTCCTCATTTTACCACCAGGTAGGAGCAATTATAAAGGCCTGAGAGGTGATAGAGGAAGGAGAAGAAATGAAGCCAAATTGCGTAATTTTTGCATTTGACTCCAGGCCCCATCTGTAGGTCAGAGCTTCACTGTAGGAAGACCAAGAGGGTTAGCCTGGCTGGGGATTTTTTTAAATAAAGGAACTGCCCAGTGACTACAGAACAGCTTTCTTAAACATATTTAGGATTTATCCCTCAGTAAATCTAATGGTCTTGACTGGTTGGTGGCATATCCTGGGAGATGCCTGAGGAGCCCACCTAACTCAGAGTGCTGCCAGGGTGTGCTGCCAGATCTTAGCTCTTGGGTAGCAGCGGCTTAGATGTTTTCCGCTTTTCAAGTGGCAAAGAAATGAAGGGTGCTAGAAAGAAATCTTTCTTTGTGGATCAGTGGGGATGGTTTTAGGGTTTTTTTGGTGGTACTTCACTAATTTTTAATTACATTTAGTAATTAGGAATCTGCATTTATTCTGCGCCTATATCGATTGTCAGAAGGTGCATGTGCTCTCATTAGTTCTTCAGTCTGAGTATTAAGAAGTGTGGCAGTATCTGTCACTGATTAATACCACCCCTGTGTGCCCAGCACGGTGATTAATTTAAACTCCATCGTAGCTACAAGGTCTTCCCTCTTCAGCCTCGGCAGTGATGTTCTGGTTACTACGTAATGCGATAAGGTGAGGGCAAGGTCTCCAGCACACCGGCATCAGTTTGGCTGATCAGTTTAAAAGATGAAACAAAACTCCACCGAGTTTTCGTTCCTCCCTCGTTAGGAGTCAGGAAGGTGTGTGAAGCCGTAGTGACAAACGGCATATGCAGCACCGCGTTGGCGGCGTACAGGTATCTTTAAAGCTAGCTCCGGTTCCTCAGGATTGCGAACATCTGCTTGGAGGTATTGTGGAGCTCCACAATGCACTAATTGAATTACTCTTTTCTGGAGTTGCAGGCTGCGCTAATTGAATTAGAATGGGAGCCGTGCGTGTGCGCGCTCCCGCGGCCGCGCGTGCGCGGGGCGGGTGCCCGGCCATGGCGCGGACTGTGCTGCCCCCGCCCGGCCGCGCCCGGAACTGCAGCCCCCGGGGGGGCCGCGGAGCCGCGGCCTCGGGCTTAGTGCTGAGGTGACGTGTTAGCGACTTCTCCGCGCTGGGCCGCGGGCTGAATCTCCCTCGCTCTCTGTGGGGGAGGGAGGCGCTGAGGGGGCACCGGTTACAGACGGCCCGGTGCGTTCAGGTGCAGCCCAGCCCCTGCGAACCGCTCGGCTCTGTTAGCGCGTGGCGCCGCGGGCAGCAGGTGCTTCAGAGGGAGCCAGTGGCGCAGGATCAAGTGGTACCTATTTCTGCACAACTGGCAAGGAGCTAATAAGACGTTAAGCAATAATTCTAATTTAGAAATGCAAACATGGAATTTCACCACGAATTTTTTTGAGAAGTCGTGAAGTACTTTCTCACCCGTCACTTAAATTTAAGCCAGCGTTAGTCAGAATTCAGTCACTATTTGGAAATATGCAGAGGTAGTTCTGAATAATTTGAAAGGTACATGTGAATAGGGAGAACAAAAATGAACTTTTTCTTCTTTGAAACCAGGTATTTATGTGGCCACGTACAAATTTCAAGGAGATGAACCCAAACACTCCCAGTAGAAATGCACTTGCTAAATCATAAAATTCATAGCTTGAAGAGATACTTTGCTACACTCTGTCGGGTGGGTTTCTTTTTGTTCTGCTTTCTGTTGGCTACTACTTACATGGTGCATAAAAACAGTCAGATATTCTCTTTCCTGTATTCTTTCTTCTGTGGATAACCAGATGACTCGGTTTTCCATAAAATTTCAGCCATTTTCACTCAGTTTTGTCTGTGTTTGCTACATCATTCTTGTAAACCATATCAGAGACAGGATGGTATTTTTTTTACTTTAATGGTTGTTCCTTATATTTTGTTACTTTTGAAATAGACGAAAATAATTTGCTAAAATGCTCTGCAAACTAAGTAAAATTAAAATGTCCTTGTCAAAATACATAACCAATACTCTATGATGTGCCTGATTCTTTTTTGTTATGGTTGTATACTTGCCCTGTGTCTGGTGATGTTAAACAGGGCTTCTAATTACCACCGAGAATTAGCAAAATTGCTGCTATACATGGAACTTGGGAATTTTCAGTTACATTGAAATTTGTTTAACAGCCAGCTGCCCCCCAAAATGAAAAGCAGATCTTTGTTAAATGTAGGAAACAGCTTTTTGTTGCTTTTGGAGGAGAATTCCCAAAGAACTTTATGCATTAAATTGGTTTTGATTTTATTTACATTTATAGTTGTTTCTCTCTAGCATTTTATTTATTTATTTATGTATATATATGTGTGTGTGTTTTTGTATGTATATGAGTACAAAAAATAATCAGGTTGTAAGCTTTCTAGGCTACTTTTCTAAGTAATCAGGTAGACTGCATGTAGTAGCCACTGTGAGTGAAATATCCAAGTAACTCGTTGATCATGCCCAAGGATTTATTTAGGGTTCACATCTAGTTTTTAAATGATTGCCAATATAATTGAGTACCATTGTGAAATTTCCTAAATTGTGGCTGTATATAACAAGATCAGCCGTTGCCTCTTGCTTACCTTCTACAATAATCCTTGTAATTTATTCTCTCAAAACAAAGGAAGCAACTCTTCATTCAGCCAGTAAAGCTGCATACATTTCTACTCTTTCAGGAATATACCTTACTCCTCTATCATATCTTCAGAGTAATAAACTGTACAGCAACCCTCTGATGTAGGTAATAACATTTGACCTTGCAACAGAATACGTTCCCTTGTGCAAATGAAGACAAACTAACACATTGATGTAGTGGTGGTTTTTCATTTAAAAAAAAACACACACAGAAAATTGGTGGGTAGGATGACACACGTACATACAGTGCCTTCTTTTGGTAGAAATGAGGATGGTTGTGTTGGGGGGATTGGGGTTGTCACCTTTAAAATAATATGGGAGTGAATTTGATGCTGTCTTAGGAAGCTGTAAGTGGGAAAGAATCCATTCCATCCAGTGTATAAAGTGCTTTTAAAACCAATCTATTTCTAGAACCTAAATTGTCCTGGGACCAGCTCTTGATATAAAAATTCATAGAAACCTGTTTTCCTGAGTGTGGTAACTTCTTGCCATAGTGCTGTAGTGTTAGAATTCACATTGGCCAGGTTGTTCTGTAAATTAAACAGTGACAGCTTCCCTCGGGGGAACAGCCAATGTATTTATGATGATGTGCTGATTACACAAAATACACTGCAAGCAGAAAACAGCTGCAGAGAACAAACCTCTTAAAAGAATACAATTACAAATAGCACCCTCAGTATTTCTAGTGGTGAGAGCAAAATACAGCATGCTAATGCAGCCTTCTAGTTTGCTTCCAAAGAAGAAAAGAGATCTACAGAGAAGAGACTGAAGTACAGATGAATGCACACATAGTGCCAATGTGGAACAGCATATAATCCCCTTATGAAGGTGAAGGACAAGAACACACCCCAGGCCTGCTTTTTAGCTGTCCTTGTTTCTTAAAATTCTTGTGACTGCGACTCCAGCAGCACTGGCTGGTGAGGCACTGGGGGCTCTCCCGCTTGTTGGCATTTTGACCACTGGGGTTCGTACCCTCTGTCCTGGTTAAAGGCTGAGATGTGGTGAGATGACTAATAAATAGTTTGTGCTACCAATATGCCCATTGTGAGAGAAGATTATAGGAGATGCTATAGAAGGAAAAAAATTCCCTGTTTTAAAGCTGGCCTTTCTTCTGCTGCTAGTTAGTGCTTTGAGGGAACTTCTGGAAATGAATTTTAGTTGTTGTTTTGCACTAGACTGCAGTGTTTCATTTTTAAAAGGTCTCTGTTTTGTATGTGTAGAGCAAAGTCTTGTTACAGTCCGGTTTAGGATCCAGTTCAGGATATGATAAAACTTGAAACAAAATATTACCGGAAGATAGTGGAGGTGGGACTGTGATCACAAACTCAGGATACAAACAGACCTCAGGAGAGAAAGAGGTCTTTTCACCTGGAAGCAAAAATGAGAAGTAACTGGGATTGCTTTGTGTAGTGTGGCTGTATGCAAGACACAAGTTGTGATAAGGACTGCTGAAGTGGGATTTTCTGTGAAAGCTTGTTGGAAATGAGGAAAATGTGGCAGTGGCAGCTCCCTCAGCTGTTAATGTCTCACTTTGGCGGGTTGCAAAAGAAAAAAACCCTCCAGAACTCCAAAGCACATTCTTTTTATGTCTGAGATAATCTGTCACACTTAAATCTTTACAATGCAACATTCTACTTATGGCTATGCCATGTATGTATGTATGTGGGAGAGTGCAAATACTGAGAATGACCTTTCCATCCACTTTTTTAGAATCATTGATAGATGAGTATAATGCCTTTTAAAAGTCTGGAATTTCTTGTGTTTGGTGTCTTTATGTTCCAGGACCGTATCAATAAAACATCTTTCAAATACTGGCAAAAAATCTTCTGCTTAAAGAAATGTTGCTTTTTCAACATACAGATCTGATTTTAAAACAGATGAAGTAACAGCATTGGCACTCTAATTTGGAAGGACTTTATTCACTTGCCTAGAAAGAAGTATCAGGCTTTCCACCTCTGGGTTGCTAGCATGTACTAACAGACTGTTATTCATCTGTCTGTATTTTCTTTAAATCGTTTTTGAGCCTCCCTGTGTTGTCCTGCTCTGCTGACATGTATCCCATGTGGCAAGAGGGAGTTTTGTATAATCACCCTGCTTTAATCAATAGAATAATTGATAAACCAGATAAGATTTAAACTGATTACCTCCCCGAGTAGAACTCCCCGAGGGCCTTGGACTCTCTTAATTTTGACATGTATGTTGTGTACCCCGTGGATGAAGTGCAGTTTGAATTATCTGTTTTTATTTGCTTAATGATGGGGAGGGTGTTAAAGTCAAATGTTTAATTAACCCAGCAATGGGCTGCGCTGTCACTTACACACACATCCAGCTGATTGAGATATCTCACCGAGAATACTGAATAGGAATGATAATGTGGCACTGAGACGGAAGATTGCTTTTTCAATCCATTTGCTGGGTCACTGCTTTGAATGTCTTACTGGATGAAAGGCATTCAGCTTGGAAAAAAAAATTCAGCATTTAAGTACATTTTGTTTTCCTGGCCCCTTTCCACCAAGAAGTTAACTAAAACAGATATGCTCTAGGTTTAATAAGCCATTCACGTTGTAGCAAAAAAAGCTGTGACTACTGGATCTCAATAGGCAGTGATCTAGAGCTGTATAATTTCTTCTAGGAACAAAATATTTGCTAGCCCCAAGATATCTGAAGGCAAGAATTTGTGTACATCTTTATCTTTCTTTCTTTGATTGCTTGACCACCTACCCCATTTGATGGTCTCCATAGCAGGCCCAACTCTTCTTCCTTACCCATCACAGTGAAATTTATGACAATATTTTGTAACTCGTTGCTCTAGTTCAATAAAATGGTGTTTCAGAGTTGGAATTATTTTATAATAATAGAACCTAACAGCTGTTAAATTAAATGTTGCAGTAGGGGCTGTTTTGTTACCACATTTAAATTTGGTCTAGCCAAATCAGGAGGACCCAGGGGTTTGTTTCTTGGGTGGCAGCTGTTAAAAGGCTGCAATGCTTGCTAGCTAGATGTTATAATATGTAGTGCCTGATCTGTACCTTTCCATTCTTTTATTACAAGATTATAACATTTTTTTGCTTAATGTGATTGAGGATTGGGACATGTTTAGACTCCCCCCCCCTTTTTTTTTTTTCTATCAACAGTGAGGTTTTTCAACAGCACTGTATGGAAGTAAATACACCCTGTATTGGAAGTTAACTAAGTCTGCCTCATAGTCCAGTGGTGAATGATCCTTCCTGTAATAAATAGAGCTTTGGAAGCTGGAAAAAGCACCAAAGCCTGCCTGTATGGACTAATTACTACTTGGAGGCACATTGGAAAGGTGGAGCTGTGCCACCCAAACTGCTCTGTGGTGACTCTATAGGTGCTTTGAACCTGTTCCATATTGAAAACCAAGTAGTTTGGGCTGCAGGGTCGCCTAGCTCCCATTGTCTAAGACATAAAACTCTGGGCGCCTCCGCATACAGTGGCATAGACAATATAATGTGAATTCACATCAGTCTAACACTTCAGTGAGATCAACGAATAGCTGTTTTTTTAAACAAGTGAGCTGCTTTCGTTCTCTGTTTTGGGGAGAAACTGTGCCTAAAAAGTTAACATGGTGTGGGACACAAAATTTAGGGATGGTTCCCCCATGCTGTAATTTTTACTTTGGACAGACAACTTCTGCTTTATACCTTTGTTTTGTATCTCATTTTCCCCTTTCCTGCAGTGAAAAATAGGAAGGAGAAACCAACACAAAAAGCATAAACAGTACAGTGAGATGAGCACGGTTTGGTTGGTTTAGGTGTTTGGGAGTGAGAATGCCACAGGCTCAGGAAGGGTTGTGATGAGAAGTGGAGGTCTTTTTGTCTGCTTGACAGGAAAGCTTGGAATGAGAGGTTTTGAAAAAAATAAAATTATAATAAGTGTAGGTGATGACCAGGGAGGAGAAGGGAAGGGATTTTATAGTCAGACCAGAGAGATGGCATTGGTTCTTTGAGGGAAGTAGTTATAAAAAGGTAGAAAATAATGCTTGAAGAAGGACATGAAATCTGCAGCAAAACTAGGCACTTTTACAACCCATTTCTAGAAGCACTTGCAGCTCCTATGCAGGTGAAGCCATAATAAATATTGTACAAAGAAAGTTAAACTGTATCTAGAGAATTTTAATAAATAAAAAGTTTTAAAAAACTCTCGCTGGATCCGTTGGCTCTTGCTACCTCTTGTTAGTACTAGAAATACATTTTTGATGTCTATTTTGAATGTTGGCTTATATTCCAAGCCTGTAAAAGCTGAGTTTGTGCTTTCCCCTACCTTACATGTAGGGGAAAGAAATCAAGAAAATGTCTTATTCCAGCACTGATAAAAGTCTACAGTTCATGGGCAGTGGAGGGAAGAATCCTGTGAACTGAGAATGAGAGTGTATGATTTCAAACTTTAGTACTTTAACACCCTGGGATGAGTGTTGAAAATGAATTTTTGTGGAAGGAGTGTAACAAAATGAAAGCAACAAAGAAGCGAAAGCCCAGCCTTGATTGTTTCTCTAAAAGGCTTCTGTTGCATGCAAAATCCTTCTTCCTGAAGTATGTGTGGCACAATTCTGTAATCTGGCAGAGAAATTTAACCCCAGATGAAACTGTTTAAAAAAGAATTTGAGCATGAATTTAAAAGATTGGAGAAGTTGTTAATGTTGTCCTGAAGAATAAAAATGGAAGAATACTGTTTTGTTTGATGTGGGGAGCAGATGTGCAAGGGTAAGTCACTAGGAAGAGACAAGCCAAAGCACAGAGATAATAAGATTCAGAACAAGTCCTGACACTGGTCTTACATAAGTGGTCTAGTTGAATGTTTGGAAGTATACTCGTATTATGTGTATCATAAGGTTAATTGGATGTTTTCATCCATGCTTTTCCTGGAATGTGTGCTTTCTATTCCTTAAAAAGATGTAGATAGCTTTGAACTACTATAAAATCTTGGAGTACAAGATGTACTCTATAAAATCATGCACAGAAAGTGCTAGCTATAAAAGCGTATAAATACCTGTGAAGGTGCTGATCAATTTGTGCTATTTAGGAAAGAAAATTCTGAAACAGACCCAGCTGTGAGAAAATGCAAGTAATAAAATTCAACTAGAGGTCCTTGAGGCTTCTTAAGCTCTAACCTTGTTATGAGGAATGGGGAAGTCGAACTGCCTAATGCAGATGTCTGTGAGTTACAAAAATAACCAGATGTCCTGATTAGCAGAAGCAAATGTTCTTCCCTTAATCCACATGAAATTATATTCAAAGGCTCTCCGAATGTAATGCGTGTGTAAATAAGGCACCAACAAACATCGGAATAGAAAGGGCCATTGGCCAACTAGCTTGCAAGGCTTGAAAGCTTGAATATTAAAAACAAATTTGCCACTGCCGACTGTCTTAAATTCACAGAACAGAAATGTTAAGCAGGGCTGCTTGCCGGAAAGGCTGTTCTCATTAGCCATATTTTCTTTCTTTCTCTCTTTCTCTGTCTCTCTTGCTCTCATTTGAGAAATGTGTATGAAGTGAAGCTAGCTTTTTAAAATTCCCCTAAATTACTTGTTCCCAGCATCTGTATTTCTGTTTGTTTTTTTTAACAACAACTAGATTTGTGCTGTTCGAAATGCATCTGTTCAACAGATCCTTGATGTTTGTGCTGGCTTTTCGTATTTTAACATTAAACTGAATTTACTGTTCTGGTAATGCTGACTTCCCACACCATTAAATTAGCCTTTATAACCAACCAATAATTAATAAGTTAAATAACTTCATAAGAAGCTCTTCTTGATGTTATGGAGGTCCATTTTCAAGTCTTATTGCTCTGAAAATGTGTATTTTTCCAATTATTGATTTGAATGGAAAATAAAGAAAAATATGAAGGATCCATTCTACAGATGTGAAAACCAGAATCTTGTCCTGGTTTTGAACTGTAGAAAAGCTTGTTTAAACTTTTGTTACTGTTGGCAACATTAACACTGAGACAGACCAAATTAGGATTTGTGTGAACATGTGTGTGTCTGATTGGAGTGTTGTACTTTTCCATTTTCAGTGCTGTCAGAGCTCCAGTTTTAAGAATTTAGGTTATAGTAGGTATCTGAGCTGCTTGGGCATGAATTTGAACTTCATTTATTTAGGCACCATGTAAATGTTCTGGGTGGGGATGAAGTCCCTCTCATAGGGTGTTTTAAAATATATTGGAGGGGAAAAAAGCCAGGATTCTGTGCAGCTAACAAGGCAATAGATACATAAACAGGATAGACATCTGCATGCCAGTCTGCAAAGCAGACACTGAACTGGAAGGTCAGTTTAGCTTATTCCCTTTCCTCTTTTGCTACCAGTCAGTGCAAGGCAGGCTGCAGTTTCTTTGCCCTCTCCTTCCATCATTCTAATGCTCAGCCTTAAACCCCTTGCAAAAGTACCATTTAACTTTAAACTTGTAAGAGCTGAGAAACTTGTCTGTGCCTTCATTCTGGGCTGAAGTCACCCCCTTGTGCCTACACATTGCAATTTATGGTGTTCTCTAAAAGGATTTAATCTCGGTGAATGTTCAGAGCAGCAAATGCCGAAGAGGAATGGGGTCTGATACTTATCTCTGCATTTTCATTGCTGTGGATCTCCCTATGTGTTACAGCTGTCATTTTTGTTTTATCTACCGAACAGCAGAGAATTGCCTTCAAACTTGCAGCTTTCATACTTGTTCTTCTCAAAGAGCATTACCAGTGTTAAGGACTGCTTTTATATATTGAAGTGACTAGCCAAATAAGCATGAATTTGAATGTTTTGGGTCTCATGATAGGAGAAAAAGGAGATGCTATCCTTAAATATTTTTAGTGGATCTTAAACACTTATTTTTTTTAACAGTAATACTGCTTCAGGCTGACACTGGCTATGCCAGGATTCATCCTTGCACTGTTTGAAATGGCTGAGATATTTATAAACTGACAGACAGCATTTATAAAATGAGGATGCTGACAGTCCCTTAACGGTAACAATGGGCTTGGACTCATCTATCACTTACAAAGGTTATTGGAAAGGGAACATAAGGCTTCTATGTGCCTCTAGTCTTAGGCTGGCACTTATTTCCACACAGCTCTCTCTCTCTCTCTCTCT
>VZRE01004007.1:712372-819638 GCA_013396775.1 Cephalopterus ornatus | reverse complement strand
CTCTCCCCCCCGCCCTCTGCCCCCCTCCACTTTTCAGTCCATTCTGGCTGACATGGGCATCAGGCAATTACAGCTAATTTCTCCATAGCTTTACCAAGTGATTCTTCGTCCTGTTTTCTGGAAGAAATTGGTGTGAACTAAAAGACAACTAACTTTGCAGCATCTTGGGCAATACCCCCTTTCTCTCAAATTCCCCCTTCTAAACAAAAGGAACATCCTGACTTCTGGCAAGCTGCTGGCTTGAACTGGGAGAGAAGAGCAGTGTGCCCTGACTGACAGACTTAACCTGGGGCTGGGCAGGGGTTAAACAGGCCTTCTGCTTCCTTTTTCTTTGATACAGCACCAGTCTGCAGGCAGAATGCTGATGTCCCTACTTTGTTCAGTGGCTCCCTCTTGACTGAGACAGTACCTTTCTGTCCTTGGTGAGGAGGACCAAGTGCAGCGCAGGGACACTTCCAGGAATACGAGAAAGGATGTCAGTTATTTTCAAGCTCTGATAAAATGCTGCATTCATTCAATGCACCTAGGAGCTTGAGGGTCAGGTTGTATCAACAGTTTGCACTGGAAAAGGGGAAACGCACTATTTTACTGGTGTGTGCTAAAGCATCTATTTTAATGTGGCAGCAGAAGTACTGAGACAGCTACGTCTGGCATCCAGTTTGCCCTTGAAACATTTACTCTACTGTAACTGTTTGCACACTGTGTTCCCACTGTATTATTTGCTTAGAGACCTAAAATACCCAAGTAGGTTTCCTACATGAGGTTGGATCTGCTGATACCAGTAAAAGCACACCCTGCCCAGGCTTCTGTTCGAACTGATGTATATGCACGCAATGGCTGGAGCGAGACTTGATTGGCTTGAGGGGGTCTATTTATCAGGGAACTCGATTAAAATACAGACTGCACATGACATCAAATTTGTAATCATTTTTCCACAGCAAGCAAGCAAGCATTTTCTGTATTGGATGCAGGTGTTTAAAGCAATAGTGTGTTTTAAGGGCCAGTGCAGCACAAATTCTGGCCTTTGGGATAAAGACAAGTGTTTTGCCTGCATAAACAATATATTATTTTTTTTCTCCTCCCCGAGGTCCACACACACCTAGTTTCCCTCAAGCTCATCATCTCTGTCAGGTTAATCAATAGGCACCGTATGGCAGAGGGTCAGTAATCAGTGTCATCGTGCCTTTAAATCGTGTTGAAAATTTGCTTAAAGCCTGGGCCAATTAACATCGAGATGATGAATGGATGGGTAGATGGGAAGAGCCTGGCGCTCAGGGGCTTTGTGAGAAGGAGATGCTCAGCTGTTGAGCAGCAGACACCAGCGAATAAAATCAGCCATTCATGTGAGCTCAGTCCACCCACTCTTAATGATAATGTCAATCTAGCAAAATATATACACATTGGAGTTGTCATGAGTTCATAAATCAAAGGAGTTTGTCAAAGGCATTCAGATTAACGAGGCAGCAGCAATAACAAGTCAAATTTGCATAGAGAATTGCCCGAATCTCAGTAAATTATGATCCTGTTTTTCATTTGATTATTTGCTAATGTCTCAAGAGGGAGAATGATTATATTAGCATGCAAAATCTACTCCAGAAGTAGAAATCTGAGGTATAGCAGACCAGCACACGATGACAATTAATCAGTTTCTGCATACTAGCATAAACGCACAAGGCCCAGAAATGAACTCCTTTTTTATTATTATTTCTCCTTGCTACTGATCCAAATGGTTCAGCTTGACAGAGACTTTATATTGCTTTAACAGTGTTCTGAATTGTGCCTGCAGGCAAGACATAGTTATGCAGCTATAACCAACCTATCCATCTGCCAACCAGATTGGAATTCTCCTATCCAAGGCTTCCATTAACCCCCACTGACAGCTCCAAACAGGATTAAGAATTTGAAAGCATAAAAAATAGTTGTGCTCTTCACATAGGCACACGCTTCTCCCCCACCTCCACACACTTGGAAAAAAGGCTGTGTCTGTAGTCTTATAATTAGTGCAGGGCAGAACAGCATCAAAGAAAGCCTCCCCCAGTTGGCAGGGGTTTGATTTCCACCACGACGAGTGAGGCGGTACTAAAGGTAGCTCTGCCCAATTGGTAGTCCCTGGGAGTGCATTTCTCTGTGTATTGTATCTCGTTCCCAGCAGTGTTTTGCTGGGCTGTGTACACAAAATACTGCATGTCATCTCCCATCAAATGCTTCAGTCTGGGGATTTCGTATGCATTGTAGCATGTTGTGTTTAGTGGTGGAGGAGGCTTCATGGGGAGAGTTAAATAGTAATAATTTCGTAGTGGTCTTTAAGACAACCTGCCATGGAGTTATATTCTGTTAATTACAGGCTGAAGTTTTAAATGCAAATCAGATTTAAAAGGATCTCATTACAGGCAGTAGCCATTTTAGGAAAAATGAGCAATGAAAGGCAGAGCCCCTTTGCAGAAATCTCCTGCTACAGAGAAATTTTGAAGGTTACAAGAACTATGAGCTTGGGTTTCCTGGCTTCTCTTTGCAGTGCTTCCACTGTCATTGTGTGACCTTGGGCAAATAAAAAAAATTATTTTACCTGTCTGTGGAAAGAGGGGATGATTTGGAGACTTCAGCATCTTATCTTGTCTGTATTTATTCAAAAGGAGAGACCCCTGCATGTCCAGCCTGGCTTTAGTCTATGGAGGAAGGCTTGCTTGCGGGATTTAAAAATTTTCACTGATGGAAGGGAGTTTGGATGGTTTTTCAGCTTTCCATATGCACTGGTTTTCTTCACTTCTTTCATCCTAACAAATTCCATCATTCACCTACTACGTATCAAGTACAGTTGCCGCAGATCTTTAATATTCCCAGTGAGTACACCCAACTTACCGTCTGGAAACCAAATGCTTCTTTCCAGGTCTGTGCCCGGGACATGCGTTTCAGTAACCACGAGAGGGTGCTCAGAGCGGTTCCTCCCTTTGTCTGCCTCTCCTGTGGCCGAGAGCATTGCTGAAGTCCTGCTGAAGAAAACCTTATTCTGACCTTGCACGTGTTTATCCCTCCTCCCACCTTGTTCAGCAAGGAGAAATATATAGATGTACCGTTTCAGTCGATTACATTATGCTCTTCCTATGGCCATGGCTAAGTGTTGCCCTGTCAAGTGAAATTCACTTCCATGCAGCTACAGTTAGTCCTGAAATATGCGGGGTCCTGTACCTGCACCTGGATTGATAGGTTTCCTTTTCCTGAGGAATGAGCGGGAGTTATAAACATCTGTGCTTTTTCTTAAGTGTAATGCTTTCCAGTCATTCTGTCTTCACCAAGCGTAACTTACTTGCCGACAAAAGTGCATGAGCAGCGCTCCTCTTTAATAGTCTGCTATCGGAGCTGCTGTGTTGGTGCTGTAGAATGGTGAGACGCCAAGCTGTGAACCACCATATGCACTTGGCAGTCTTTGTCTGGTCTTTGTTCAGCCAACCTCTTAGCCTTGCCACCTATAAAGATAATGAATGCAAAATGGTCCTCTGCTTGCTCTTAAAATTAGATGCTCAGCTTAAAGAAAAAGTAGATAACTTGATGCTTTGCAGTAACTAGGAATTTCAAAATAAGGGCTGACAGTTCACCAGCAATTCCTGCTTTTTGATGTTTTCTGAGGGAGGATCCTTAGTGGTTTTGAAAGGCAAGATTTCACTGTCGTAGAGAGATTATTTGGAAGCGGAAATTGTTCTGGCAGTTTTTGTAGGGAAGCGGGTGAGTGTTGAAAATGCATCCAGAAGTAGTAAACAACCCCTTCAGCTCCCCAACACAACAAAGTACATTTCCTGGAAATGTATAGTAACTCATCTCAAGTTCTCATGTTTTCTACTCTTTGTCTTTTTTTCCAAAGCACAAAAATTAAAATGCTAACTTCAATTAACAACTTACTAAACTGAATTTCATGAGCAGAAAAGAACAGCTTTAATGTCTGACCTTCCTTTTTTTATGTATGTGATTCTAACTTCTATGGTTTTATGATCACAGTCCTTTCTAAACTAGATTTAATGTAATAGGTTGGTCCTGACTGAGGTCTCATACGAAAACTTTTAAAACTGACCTCTTACAGCAATTTATCAGGCCTGTTTAGGATTGATTTCCATTATAAAACCCTGGTTACAGCATCCCACATGACATGGTGCCTTGTGAGTTCTATATCTTGTTTAAAAAAAAAAAATAAAAATTCAGAATCACTAGTAGGTCTGCAAACCTTGATTTACTCCTGACCAGTTTATGACATCCCAAGTGGGGGTTTATTGTTGTTTTCCTCTCCTCCCACCCTTTTTCTGCCATTTCTCAGCAAACAGCTTCTACCCCTGCCCTGTCTCCCGGCTGCACCTTTTCTTCCCCTTCCCCAGACCAGTGGCCTGTGCTGCCCAGACGGTGCCTGATCATGCAGCACTGCAGTGGGCACGCTCTGCTCTGCTCTGCTCTGCTCTGCTGATGGCTTCCCGCAGCCCGTGTGCTCGCTGCGGCCCTGCACTGCCACGTTGGCTGTTCACAGGGCCCAGCTCCTCCTTTGCCAGCAGATGCCACTTCTGTCTCCTGAGGTGCTGGGCTGGAAGCTGTCTCTGTGAGAAGCCAGGCAGAGCCGTGCTCAGCGAAGGACAGGTTATTTGAGGGACAGGTACAGAATACAAACTTCTGCTGTAATAGACACACTCCTGAGCTTGTCTGCAAGTAACTGGAAAACCACCCTTTTCCTGGCAGAGCTCTCCCTAGGCAGTTTTTCTGTATCTCTTTAAAACCTGTTTAGTTGCTCACTGCTGAATGCATGGGAATGTGGCCTAGGGCTATGAATACTGTGGTGATCAAACTGATTTTAGATGTGTGTGTGGGATTCCTGCAAAGCTGGCTGTCATTACTCTCTCAATGCAGTGGCTGAACCTGTTCAAAGGAATGTTGTCTTCCAGAGTAGCTGACTTTGGCAGTGAGGTCAGGATTCTCCCCACCTATCCAGCAGTTTCTAACCAAACCTTTGCAACAGACTGCACATCCTAAGATAACTATAGCTTGTCTTTACTCTAAACCAAGTGATAATTGGTTTAATCGTGATGTTAGCAGGGCATAAGTTTCCTGGCTATATTTCTTACTCATGCTGGAAAAACCCTTGTATTTCTTGTCCACTGTCTCCTGTCTTACTGATGTTATTTTTTTGGAAGTGGCAGCTTACATTTTGGAGCATCAGTATTGTAAATGTATGTAGAGTCAGAGGGCAGGAGTGAAAACTGCAGCTGTATTATCATACACTAGCTACACAGTATTTGGGTTTTTTTTGAAGGATCTCCTGACAACCTCTTTTACAATAATTTAGCTCTATCATAATTTCTCTGTGATTCTTGGCAGCCAAGCAGAGTCAGTGCATTTAATAATGGTTGGGCAGATTAAAAACATTGGGGCACAATTGCACCCACTAACAACCTTTTGCTTTCAACAGGTTCCACTGTTTTAAGTCATTATTCTGGGGTGTTGAGGAGCACTGGTGTTGCCATGCTGATTCAGCCGTTGTTTCAGCTTTTTAAAGTAGCTGTTATTAGAAGTTTGTAAATCCCTAAAGCACAGGCTTCTTCAACAGATACCTGCACAATGGTGTGTTTCTGTATTGAGGAAGAGAAATTCTTTCTCTGCCATAACAAGCTGTTTCGCATAAAAGTACAAGTTAGCTGCCGGTATGTGAATGTGTAAAATACTACAGCCTGTGTAGTAAAAATATTTTGTTTCTTTTCTCCTCACAGAGTAATATTAGGGATAAGAACTGAATTAAAGCTTACTTTCTTTCACAGAATTCCTCTGAGAGAGAAGACTGTAATAATGATGAGCCCCCTAGGAAGATCATTCCTGAGAAGAATTCACTTAGACAGGTATGTGATCAGTCTCTTTAAAAATGCGATAAAACTTTCTGGCTATTTGAATCCTTAAATGCTCCTGGAAGCTGAAGTCTGGCTTGTGCTCGTGGAAATACTTTTTTTTCTTCTTTGAAGTCTGAACAAGTCACATTGTACCCAGGAAAATCAGACACAGAGATTTAGCTTTCCGGGGAGTTTGATGACTTTTTACAAAGAAATATATTCTACAGTGTAGTTCAGTCAGCTGTGACTCTCTACTTGGTGTTCATCAAGACCTCTTCAGCCTTTTCCTCTGTAATCATTCCTGTCTTGTTTATAGTATATTTTGCCTTGCCTCAGATCAAAAGTCTCAAAACATTTAACAACAATTAAGCTTTTTATTGCCCTTGGAGGTAAATTTTCTTGGAGGTGATATCCAGGTTAATAACCTGAAAAATGACCTGTTCTTGTTTCTTTTACTTTCATATAAATGACTAATAGCTAAAAAGGAGAAAGGATGGTCTAATAAAACATCTCTTTACATGTTATCTATGGTAAAGAAAATTTCTTACCAGTTCAAAAGAAACCTTTTTTTAATCCCCATGACCAACAAAGGGAGTCTGGTATGTGCTTTGCAGGGAATTTAAGTTGGATTTAGTGATTTCTGATGCGTTTTCATCTTGCTCTTTCTTCCCACTGCAAACTTCAGGCAGCAGAAACAAAATCGTGTCCATGCCTTAGCTGCCTGAGGTTCCTGCCTGGTGTATCAAAATAAAACCATTGGTGAATGTGACTTAGGTGAATACCCCGGGCCGCATATTCCAACAGCTGAGGAATTGTCACATTTCCTTCTGCATCTCAACCCCAGGAGCAGCAGTCTCAGGCGGAGGAGTAGGGTGGTACTGTACTGCCCCACATCAGTTATTTAGAAGAGAAGTTGTGGGTCAGAACCACAGTAAAGGAAAAAGTATCCTTTTGATATAGTGTGCTCCTGCTCAGGGTTGTTGGGTCTGGATGGGGTTTTTTTGTTTTGTTTTTTAATAATGCATTGTGTTAGGAGTGTTTGATTTTGTGGGAGTAGGTGCCATGGACTACATGTGGCTATGACAGGTCCATCTAACAGATGTAGTCTATGTAAGTCTTTCAGACAAGAGGCAATATGCTGGCATAATAACTGAGGTCCCATATGTAGTTGAGAAAGATTACCTTGCAGAATCAAACTTAAAATGTTTATGGCATTCAACAACAAATGAAAACTGGAGGAAGAGGGGAGACCTACTAGGTCCTTACTGTGTATCCCCAGGACAGCCGACAAGGTCTCCAGCTTAAGAGAAAATCAGGGTTTTTTTCCATCTTCGGGTTATATTATTGATAGCAAGTCCTCAGGTTCAGCAAGAAAAGATTCATAGTAAGAGATGTTAATTCAAAAGGAAACTGAGTTATTTGTTTTGTGTGTCTTCTCATTGCACTGAGTCCTTCCTCATAATTATTGATTAAGGAGGCAGATATTCACAAGCTGTATTATACAGATGAGAAAGGTACAGTTTCTTGAGTTGGATTTCCCTTCCATTATTTTGCAATCTGCAAAAGTATTCTTGGTGTCTAGGGAAAGTTGTCTTTTCCCAGAGGATGACAATTGATCATAACCAAGGTGACTAGATATCAGGAATACACCTAAAAAACTACTCGTAGTGTCCGAATATTTCATATTGGAACTAATTTATGTGGACGTTTTTTTATCTTGAAGATGGTTGGCTGTGTTTCACGATATTGAGGTGTTGTATCAGTCTCCATCTTTGTGTCCAGTATTTACCATAACAGATGCAGGATGAAATCCTTGGGTCTTCTGATTGCTATCTGGGACCTTTTGTGTTGAGAACAGTCTTTGTAGATAAGTTCAAGATGTAGTCTTAGTCTTAAAGCAAGTGCCCTCTTGCCTATATTACAGGAGGTGGTTGTCCACAATTTTGTGCCTGTTGGAGAAGAAATTTATGGTTCTTTACATAGGCATAAATAAAGCTGTCTGAGCATTTTGAAAGCTCAGATTGCTACTCTTCTCTATTAGCAGTGGACAGAAGCAGTGGGGAGCTTTCCAACTCTCGCTCCAGAAATCAGACACGTATGAAGCCACGTGCCCAAACTCTCAATAATCGATGAGTGATTCCTACAGGAAGGTATGCAGAGTGACTACCCTGCTTTATATCTGTCCATACTTTGTAGAACCAAAAAGATCTGACCTGCAAATGGTGTTGAAGCAGTAATACAAAAGAAATGCTTTCCAACCTAGTGGAAAGATGCTAACTTGGTCAATATTGAGTGTAGTTTCATCTTTTGTGTTCCTCCCTTAAGACTCCCTTAGTATTTCATTATTGGGGAACATGGACCTACATGCACAAAGGAATTGAGTGTATGTGGGTAGAAGAGAAGTCTGTTTACTTAAATGGTCTTTCCAGAGAAAGTATCCACATATTTAGTACTTTTTAATTAGTCTTAGAAAATGAATGAGATGCATCAGACCACTTCAGGGGAAATGTTATGTCTTGACATGTTCCAGTGATAACAAGTTAAAGTAAAGGTGCATTTCCTCTTCTTGCCTTGTTCACAGTGCTGTTATGCAGCCTTAACCATAAATGTTTTCTCAAGTGGGTTTGTGGAACAGACATATCAGAAGGTGGAAATAATAAGGAGGTGTAATGGTTACTTAAGCATCTGAAGTTGTATGCAGTGGCTGAAGACACCCATTGCTCAGTGCTATGGAATTCTTACTATGAGAAATATAATTTTGGTGTTGATCAAAATGTTTTTTAGAGAAGATGTCTTCAGAAGTCTCAACAAGTGGAGTGTGTCCTTGGATTGCCAAAAGTGGAAGGCACAGCCACTGTTGGATGCATGAGGGGGCAGCAAGGCAGAAGAGGTGTGGATATTAGCACTGGGAAACAGAAAAGGGCAATGAACTTGACACTGTTCGCTGGAACAGTGAAAAGATCTAAGTTACAACAGACTTTGGAATATGGATGCAAACGTTCAGTTCTTGCTGAGCGCTTGATCTGACAAGATTAAATTTTGAAGGGGTAAACTGAAAATCATACTATGAAAACAGACTAGAAAAAAACAATGACAAGTGGCAAAAGTTTTTGGCAACTTTATTTAAGCTAACAAACGAATTTTCACACTGCAAAGTTATAAATTAATTTTAATAGGCTGATCCAGATGGTCCATTTGGAAAATGGATAGCTTGATCTGTTGAAAATTAAACTAAATTTATCTCTCTCATACTTCAAACTGAAGTAAGCGTGAGAAGAGTGCCCATTAAGTCCAGCTCATACAGATGGACCGTCAGGTCACACATGGGACTAATCTGATTCATTTTAAAAATAAATGCATGAGTTATTGAATCAGGTTCCTGTTTCAAGCCCTGCGTGTGAGCGTGCGCGCGCGTGTGTGTGCTGCCCTTTCAAAGGGACTCACAAATGCTTCAGTGCCTTTTTAACCTGTGTGTTTCCATTTTAATTCAACTTCCGTGCCAAAAAACATAATTAGTTTTCAGTGCCTATCATTTAGCGTTAGACCCAAACACTAGATTGATTAGGTCAGACATTTGTTATTTTAAGGGCTATGTCTCCATCCTTCATTTATGAAGAACATGAGCTCAATAGTCTTGGGTAGAGAGCCGGCCTTTAGAAACTGGGAAGGGGAAGCTCTCTGGGGGCCCCTCCAGCCTTTTAGCTTCTGGGTGTTTTTAACAGAGCCATGAATGCAGATTTGTAAATTTATTGCAGTGCCATCTGTTTTTTTTTTGTGGTTTTTTTTTCAGGAACCGTATTATTGTTGGCTCGTATGTGTCTATTGTGGTGGTCACTCCCCGGGAGCTTGCCCTCACAGTCCTAAGGAAAGTGATGAATAGTGGGGGTCAACATGAATAGGTCACAGGGCAGCTGTCCGGGGCTGCCCTGAACTTGATTACCCCGCTGGTTTTTAAAGAAGATGGGCACAATGCAGGTTGTTTAGAACCATCCCTCCCTTCTCTTCAGTGCAGCAATAATGAAGTGCCTTTTGCTGCTGTGGTTCATCTGTGGGCAAAGGTGCCTTGTGGGGAAAAGCTGGCAGCAGCAAGGCTGCTGCACTGTACCTTCTGCAAACGTCACGTTGGACTCTGCTGTCTTTCTGCAAGCTTCCAGATGGAAGTCCGGGGGAAAAAAACCCTGTCTGTTACCCCATTCAGACAAGCCCCTTAGCATTTTCAAGAATTTTCCCTCTTACTGTTTTGGCACAAAATATTACCTCAATTCACTCGTACAGATTTGAGATAATTTTCTAGAATTACATGTAGTACCTAAAATGTGCTGTAGGCACTATTTCAAAGTTAAAATGGGCACAGTCTGATCTTAAGAGTTTAAAGCCAATACTCAAGAAAACCATGAGAAGCAGAGTGGATGAAGAAGGTAGAGAAAAGGAAAAACAAAAAGTAGCAATTGTCAACCTTTTACTTTGAGCTGGCAGCCTCATCCCACTGTTTAAGGGTCACCACCAGGCATACCTCTCCTCTGAAAAAGTATTTCTGCTGTGCAAACTTGAAGCCTTCTTTTTGACTCGTGAGGAAGGCTGCATGATGTAGAGGGAGAGAGGGTCCCTCCCTCTCTCAGGGGAAGATGCTGCACTTCAAAATACCTTCTGTTGGAGAGTTGGCCAGGGCAGGGCAGACCTGGTCTACAAAGTTGTCCTGGTTACCTCATGTTTTACGTAACACTTGCTAGTAAGGAGTTGTTGGTTGAAAAGCCCCCCGAAATTGCTAGAAGTACACCCGTAGTCTTACTTGCAAGATTATTTTTTCTTTTGACCTTTCTTTCTCTTTATTATCAAAACAACAACGAAAAAATAATTTTCAGTCCTTTGTGACATGTTAAAAAGCTGGCCAAAGCAGGATGTGCCCGAGTCTAAGCTACAATGGGAATGCTGCCTTGTGGTGGAAAGGCCACTGGGCTCTTTCCGCATTAGTGCTAATAGGAATCTGTCACCCCGCTGCATTGCTGCATTCCTCTGTAATTGAGTAAATTGCAAGTGTTGTCTGCTCCCCTCTGCCCTTTGTGTCCATGTCCACTTACCATCCGAAGAACGTGGGCAGTGATAAATAAAGCGCTGAACAGGGCTCTCAGCTCTTTGAAAGCAGCGTGTTGCCAGCCCCCTAGTTATATTTCTTTAAGTGTTTATGTTTTTCTGTATTCTTTCTCTTGTGTGGCTGGAACCCTGGGGATCCAAAGCCATGAGAGAGGCCAAGAAGCTAACAAAAGTAGCTGTCCCCTTGTTAGCGTGTTCCTTTCTTCTTTAAAAAACAAGATGAAAACCATCTGGCTCAGGGCATTACATTTTCCTCCCCCATGCACCTCTATAGATGAAGAGTTTCACCTGCAGTGAGGGTTTACATTGATTAGGGAGGGAGCAGTAATTCAAGCCTCCATCCACTTCAGTGGTACTTTGCAGTCTTTAAAGGTGCTGACCCATTGAGTTAAACTGTCAAGGGAGGATAAAAAAGGATCTTCATCCCAGGAGGTAACAGCTGCCAGGTTTTCAACACCTTGCACGCTGCTGGAAAAATGTCACAAATTGTCAATGGAAAGAAAAATCACTTGGCTGCCATCTTCCCTTAATGATGTGCCTTATAAAATGAAAGATTTAAGGGTTTAAAAATCAGCAAGTAGCTGTCAGGAAAAAAAAAAAATCCTGAGGGATTTTGAACAATGGGCCCAACAAGATGTATCCTGAAAGACTGCGAATAATGCATCTGAGTTGGAATAACCGGATCTGATTGAGATGACCACGGTTGTGTCTGCACAGTGGGACGACAGGGAAGTGAAAGCAGTAACACAGAAGTCTTAACATTACCATGCCTATATTTAAAAAAAAAAAAAAAAAAAGGTAGAAAAAGAAGTCTGATTCATAAGCCAGTGAACTGGGAGAAGATATACTGTATTTCTGCTCTTTTGAGGACAGTTTGTTTTCAAGCAGCTACCAGATGGCTAAATACCACGACATTTCCTTTTTCTTTTTTTTTTTTCTGCTTTTCTTTAACAAGAGATCTAGTTATCCGAGCTCTTTGTTTTTGTTTGTTTTAATGCCTTTACTTCGCTGAACAACCCCGTGGTGTTGGGCATTGTGACATACTTCTTTTTGTGTTCCCCCCCCTTGTGCACTGATGGATGAGGAAAAAAGATCTTCAGCTTTAATGTAATTTCAGATAACAAGCAGACTGGAGTAAGGCTTTTTGTTTGTATTGTCTTGAGGTTTTTCGTTTTAGGGGCCTTTTTTTCTCCCTGTTTGTTTTAGGTAAGTCATTTTAATTGTACTGGGTAATTAGAAGGTACACATAGCCAAGGGAGCTTTGTTATGGTAATTGCTCAAGAAAACCCACTCCCCAACTACCATTGCCATGTGTTGAGACACGTCTTCCCTCTAGTGGCAATATTAAGGACTATGGCTTTCACAGTCGGCAAGGTGTAATTGCAATATGACAAACTGTGCTTTAGGGAAAATCCTGTAAATGATTTAGTTTTTTGTTTGGCTGGTCTTTATTTTGCCTTACGACTTTCTGTGGAGACTATCCTTCCCAAGGCTGGGCTAGGGATAAAAAAAATTTCATCTTAAGAAAATAGTCAAGGCGAATCGTGGGTAATGTCTTACAGCTTGACTTAATTCTGCTCTTCTTTTTAATTACCTGTTTATAAAAACGTTTTTAAATTTGTTGAGATTACTTAATTCTTTCAGAAGAAGCACCTCATTTGAAATAAATAAATAAAGTGCATTTATTTTAAATAGTCCATGTGAAAGACCTTTAAAGCGTAATTAATGCAAGTCTCTTAAGACTCTAAGTAAGATGAAAGCTATCTTTCCAAATCTGCTGGAGTGATTTGTTTATATAACTTCCCACTTCTGCTGAATTCTTCTGAGTCTAATAACTTTTTTTCTAACCGTTTGGCAATTTGTGCTTAGCTACAAAGGCCCTTGTTCAAAAAGAACAGTTTAATAATCTTTTCCCTGAAAATGACTTGAAGGGAGGGTATGGGTTTTGTCTTTTTGCTGTGTTTTTATTAGTGTTATCTTTCTCTGATAAATCATGTAATTACTAACTATTGGGGGGGGAATCTTATTGAACTCCTGGGTTGCAGCTTCTATTAAAAAGTGGAGCTTTGTTCAGGGACTGGGGATTCTCAGAATGAATGGCCAAAGAAATGGATTTCAGTTGGCAGAAAAGCTGCACACACACAGAGTTCTGCCTGGGGTTCGAGGCTTCAGGATGGCACTCAGCGTTCATCCAGAGCTGTGCAGACAAGAGTGAAAATGTTTATGTGTTTATGTCAAAGAGCAGGATCATTCTTTCTTTAAAAAGAAAAATGTAACCAAAGACACTTACAGAATGAGATCGGATACAGCTCTATCTTTAGTGAACCGTAGTCTAGCGACTCTGTGGCATTTTAAGCCTTTGGCTGAGAGTGAATACAGCTTTGTGGTTCCCCTGCTTCTGACATGATTTGGTGCTCCCATATATTTGTAGGTTTCTTTTTTTTTTTTCATTAGAACTTGTTTGGCTATAGGGCTGCTTAACACTGCTCTCAAACGGCTTTTGCAAGGTTGAAGGAATGCAGTTTGGTAACAAGTTTGTGTCATTTTAAATATATACCTCCCAGTAAATAAGGAGGAGTCTTGCAATCAATCCCTTTTAGTGTGTTATATGTTTCACCTGACAACTAAACCCTCTATTGATTAACCATTACTTTGTTAGATAATCTCGTGTCATTGAAGCCACTGTAAAAATTAAACTCTTTAAAATGTTTTACCCTAGCAGCAGTGCAAAAATTGAAAACTTGTTCAGAATTACAGCCAGCTTCCACAAAGAGGGTAGTTTTCAACAAACTGGTTTATGTTTGCATGCTTTATATGCAATATAAAAACATATTAAAGCACTCCAACGCAAAACTATCTGCCTGTGGCGTTGAACCAGGCTACCATTTCAGACTACTTTTCCTTGATGAAGAAACCTCTTATTTTGATGAAAGGTGAGGAGAAACTTGAACAGTTTTGGTGCAGATTAGATGAGATATGTAAAAGGGTCAAGCTTTAAAGGTGAGCTGCGGAAATTTACTTTTCTGAGGCTTAGTTCTGGCTTTGATTTTCCTGCTTTTCTTCCAGGTTGGTCAGTGTTCCCATGGGCATTGGAACAAATGAAAGGAGGTACTCTGGTGTTGCAGTGTAGCATGAGACACCATCAAATGTTTTGCCTAACATGAAGGGTTCTGCATTATTACTTGATGATATGACATTAATTCTATCAGAATTCATTAGTCTATTCTCTAGGTCTATTCACTAGTAACTATTATTGTGCAAACACAAGTATGACAATATCAGACCAAATCTCCACGTCCAGCTGTAATTTTGTGTCTCACAGTAGCCAGTAACTGCTGCCTTCAGAGAAACATTTGAAGACTATCATACAGTACTGCCCTCACAATATATTCTACCAGCTTCTTATGACTTGGCTTCATGAGCCAGATGCAGTTCTTCGTAACACTGTCAATACATTTCCATTGAGACCTATTAAGTAGAGTGACATTACCTCTTTTTCCCATGGACTTCAAGGGAGAACTAGGTTTTTTTCTGCATTTTGCTTTCAACCCTTTAAAACATATTGTAGAACATGTGATTGAATCTTCTTTACCCTCTTTATTCACCCCACAAGGTTATTAATGCATTCTTCTGAGAATGTGAAAATAACAACAGAAAAACTTTGTAACCTTGCAGAGACAGTAATTTGTGTTGAACTGAAGATCACTTTATGTTTTATTCTCAAATCTGCATCCTTATATGTTGAATCCATGATATACACTCCTTTTAATGTTCTCTTTTTCCCCCTTACTTCTATTGAGAAGCTAAGAGCTGCTGGAGGACTTAATGATCATTTGGCCCATACGTAGATCCTTATGTAATAAATTACTGTGTAAAAGTTGGTTCTTATAGTAAAAGCATGTTCTTTTCTCCTTCTGTGGCTGAAAAGGTTGGGAAGGAGGAATTCAAATATCGTTGACATGTTGTCAAGGGGCAGAGGGATATTGATATCATGGGAGTGCCCGGGTCAGTCAGACTCAGCCACTGCCAACTCCAGCACTGTCAGTGGAAGGTGCTGTTGAAGGAGAGCAAACAAGTTCAGTCTCTTTCGGTATTCCACTGCTCTCCTGCTCCTGCAGCATCTACCACTGTTGCATACGCGACGACTGATATCTGTGCCGAGTACTCTGGACCTGCTGTCCATGAGTTTGTTTAGTCCTTTTCTCCACTTGCTTATGATGTTTCTTGGCACAATGTCCTGGAGCAGCAAGCCTCCTGTGTGAAGAAGTGTTTCATTTTATCTGCTTTAAATTTATACTATACTAGTTCCATCGAATATCACTAGTCCTGGTGTTGTGGGATTTAATGAACAAGTTATGCTGGAAGTTCAGTTGTTTCTCACTGAGATGTAATGTGTGGATGAAAGTAATAAAAATTAAGCAATACACTGGAATAATTATTTCTGTCTGCATTCTGACGTGCACATAACTTTTGAATAGTGCATAGTGAGCTTCCTTCATTCTCAGAAAGTGCTAGCGTCTTTAGAGTTAGCATTTAGTATTTCACAGTGTGTATTTGCACTGACTACTCTTTCCCATTTGTAAGTGTGAGAGAAGGCCTGTTGTAAGCCCAGTTTTTAAAAAGCTGGCCTGATACCAAGGTTTGTGCATACCTGTCTTGAGAGGAAAAAGACTGACAAGATTTGAGTTCATAGTTCAGTTCATAAAGCTACAGGCTTCCTTGTTGCTTTCAGTAAATGCTTTTGTGGCCAAGCTTTTGATCTGCAAAGTGGAGTTAGTAGTAGCTTTATTCAAGTCAGGGCTCCTCATAAAATTTATAGTATGTAGCAGATAAGTTGTGTAGAAATACTCTGACTGGAATTTTGGGGGTTAAATTGCAAATGAAAAAAATCACAGATTGATGATAAATGGGTTAAATTACACAAATATAAATACTGACCAAAGAATCTTATCAACTCTTCATGGTTTTTCCCCTTCACAATCTCGTTGAATTTAACTAGTTGATTTTAACTGTAAAATGAAGTTTGCATGATGTTGTCTGAACGTCAGTGCAAAGCAGATGGTGTCAACTTTTTATTTATCGTTTGGGCTGCTACATCTAAACCCCAATTTATAATAGTTTATGCCATTTTGGTGTTTCTTCTGAGGAGAAAGTTCTGTGCATACCAGAGCAATGGCTTTATGATGTTGGCCAATATTTGTAAGAGGCTAAGTTGAGTCCGTCAGACTTCTGTTTGCTTGTGGCCTAATCCAAGTTTGAATCTGAACGACGCACTCAGTTCATCTGCACGGCGCCTTGAAAGAATTCCTGTGTTTGAATTTTTCAGTTTTTCCTTCTGGATCCAGAGACAGAAATTGCTCACTGGCTGCTAGTCACAGCAGATAATCAATGTTGTGACGTGTAAAGAGATCTCCTGGAGCCAGGATATTCTGCATTCCTCTCTGTCACCGGTTAGAGAGCTCACTGAGAAGTAAAATATGAACTTCTAAAGGAATAGAGAAGATAGGGCTTCTGGGTTCCTTTTTGTTTCTATTTCATGGTGAACTTTAAAGGGGCTCCGTATGTAGGTAAGGTGGAAAGGACTGTGATTTCCTGAATTTACCGAAGAGTGTCTGTACTGTGCTGGACTGGTACAGATCCACCAGAACTAGTACACTGATTTCCCATGGTGGGCAGTAAGGAGTGTTTCATGAGGATCATAAGAACTTAGGTGAATGTTATAAACTTGATTGTGAACACTCAGTTCCCATCAGTTGGTACTTAACCATCCCCCTAGGCTGGGGACTGCTGGGAACACTGGCTTTGTGGACATGTCTCCTATCACTCAGCATAACCCCCTTTTAATCTCTTTGCATTCTTGCCTTTGAGATCTTTTGCCATGTGTTCTTCTGCCATTTTTTCTGTTGCTGCTGACTACATCTTCCACAAAGTCAGGCCTCTGGCAGAGGGGCAAAAGGATGAGATCGTTTGTTCGTGCTTGGTGCTGAGGGAATCTGGCTCTGGTGATGTAGCTTTGGAGAAGAGAGAGAGGTTTAGGAGCCCTTAACATGGCAGTGTTGTCCACAGGTTTTGTAACCTGTAGCAGGTTTGGTGTTGAATTAGTTTTAAATCAAACAAACAGAAATCTGTAGCGAGGCCTGAAAGAAAGATCTTTAGAGATTGCTAGTGACTGTCACAAGGAGAGAACTGACAGGCAGTTCACTACAAGTCTTTGCATGTCTTCCCCTTAAGGCAATCTTAAAAATATAATGAATGTTAGTACGTTTTACTTAGTGCTCTTGGAAATGTCTTTGTAACATTTTTTTCAGCATGTTTCTTGGGTTTTCCCCACACAACTATTTGAGGTAGCCATATCATCTCTGTGGTCCGTTTACTACTCTTGCAACAAAGCAAGTTTGTGCTTGCTTTTGACCTGCCAATTTTGCATGGGAGCATTTTTCTGTAAATGGTGGCACATGCTGGAGGGTTAATCCTGTACTGAACCTCTTAGGTGTTACTGTATTCCTCCTACTACTAAAAAATGTAAACTTAATCAAGTAGTAATTAAAAAGGTTTTAAAGGGAGGGGGAAGAGAGAACCTCCATTAGAAATTCCTGAGTTCTTCAGGCATATTGGTTTAAATGGCCAAATCAACCAAAATATAATTTTAAACCCGTTTCATAAGTATTGTTCATACACTTCCCTTAGAAAAGGGAGAGGCGATGAGTAATGTGTTCTGCAAAGACTCTGAAGTCTGCAGCTCCAGCTGAGGGTCCCCTGGGCAGAACAGTGTTAAAGAAAAAAGACATTGTACTTTCAAAATGAAAAAAGCTTTCCAAAATTGGGAAGATGAAATACAAGTGAGATGTGGTCTGCGTTTGCTCCCTTCTGATTATAACCTTCATACTATCTCCATGTATTTTACCTGATAAAGTCAGGAGATGTTTATTAACATTTGACATACACTGTGATAACTAATGTGAAGAAATCAGCTTGCTTTAGTTTTTCAGTTATGCAGCATTTTGTGAAAGAATGAACAACTGAGATCAGATACTTTTTCCTTTTTCAAAGAAACAGAGGAGAAAAATCTTTTTCTTTTTATATCAGAACTATAAAATTGTACATAGCTTCTAGAGGAGATGCATGCCCTGAACAGAGGCTTTTGCTGTAAACTAGTTTATTTTAATTTGAAACATTTACACCTTAGGAAAAAGGAAATGTAGTAGAGTTGTTGTGGGTTCCTGTGCCAAAAATGTGGTGCCTGAAAGAAAATCGTGTTCTTCTATTCATAACCATTTTAATCTTTCTGCAGACCTACAACAGCTGTGCCAGACTGTGCTTAAACCAGGAAACAGTATGTCTAGGAAGCACTGCTATGAAGACTGAAAATTGTGTGGCCAAAGTAAGTAAGAGAACGGCTTTGGTTTTGAGAGGTTTTCAGCAAATTGTTCATTGTCAGTCAAAGAAATGTTCTTATTAAAAATTTCAGTTAGGAAAAAATATTTAAACAGAAAGTAAGAATTTTGGGTAGATTTTTCTGTTCGTCAGTGTGGAGATTTCAGTCTTGCTGTTTTTCTCTGCTGGAGATGATTACTTGAGTCCTCAGCTATCTAGGATTGAAGGGTTCATTCTGCTATGCAAGTAATAGGCTTTTCCAGTGGGATGACCGATGCCTGCCATGTAATTAGCTGTGGCAACTTCTAATGGTAAATGTCCAGATACTAAAAATACTGCATGTGAGCTCTTTGTATCATGGTTCCTTTCTTAGCTGCCAGAAGCAAGGTGAAAAAAGAAAGACCTTTCAATTAAAATACAGTGAATGCTGTATTTAAAGGAAAGGGAGGAGGGAGATACCACAGTCATAATGGTAAGAAAATGGATTTATTAGCCTATTACAGAGAAGTAATTTCTTGAGAATTCCGGTAGGTGAGGTTGAAAAAGATGAGGTGCCATTAGCCACCCTCTTTTCTTAAAATTCAGCATAACTAGAGTCAAACAATGTACATCTAGGGCTGTTTGTGATTGGAGAACATTTGAACCATGACGCAATATGTGTAGAAAGCCTGCGCAAAGGATGCATTTAGCCTTGTGCAAGCTTTGTATTTCCACTGAAAGGAAGTTTAGAATGGGCATGCAGGACAGATCAGTGCGCGCAGCCATCTGTTACTAAAACCAGCTGGCATTTTGTTGCTCTTCTGTCACCACAAACCTGACCACTCAAAAGCCTGTTTTCTCTTTCCGTTATTTATTCCTTGATCTTCTTGAAGTCCATTTTTTTCATACTTGGAATGGTTGTTAAAGGTGCCTTGTCCCTTCAGGGGCCACTTTTGTATTGACCTTTAAGACAATTTCCCAGCTAAATCTTTGCTGGGATTTTGCTGGTGAAATTTGGATGTCCCATTACTTTTGATTCTTGTCAGGGAATTGGCTATCATAAAAGTTTGTCATGGTGCTTGCAGGTGGCTTAGTGCTCATAAACTGTGCTTGACGTGCCAGTTACCTCCCACTGCAGAAGCACTTTTGAGAGCAGCTACCAGTCTTGGTACAAAGAGCCGATATTTAATACCAGCACTTCCATTCTTCAGATGACTGGTATTGCACACTTCTTCCTAAGACACTTTATGATACAGAGTAGGTGAAACTCTCTCAGCAGGGCAGCTCTGGCTGAGTTGTCTCATCATGCAGCATCGTTCTGATGTCATAAAGCAACTCACAGCAAGCTAACTGGAGTAAGTCCATTCAACTCCATCTCCTCTATAGTGTCGTTTGACCTAATCGCTTCACTCAGGAGCAAGGAGGTACAAGAAGTACAGCTAGTTTAAGTGGTGGCTCTTTTAAATTAAATTACATACTTAAACATCTTAATGCCCTAAATAATAAACTCTCCTAAAGTTATGTTTTTGGTGGGTGAGAGGTGTGGGTAGGGCTCAAGGCAAGAGCAGCAAGACTTGTTTCATGCTATTGAGACTGAATGTGAAGGGTCACCCTGGAGATGAAAAAGTGTATGTTTTTAAGTATCGTGTCTCTATATGCTGTAGGGCAGTATATTTGTATGTATGCTCCAGGGCAGTCTGCCATCACACATATATCAAGAAACAGATATATACATGTACATGCATATATAAACACATTTGTACACACACACACACACATATATATATACGAAAACATAAGGACTTTTCTGGGGATACAATTCCTCTAGTACCAGCTTGCCTAGCTGTTGTACTCCTTTCCGTTGCCTTCCTAGCTACAAACCAAACGAAATAGGTTAAAAGAAAGCTTGCCTTTCAAATTCCAGAAGTGTTGAAGCATTTATAAATCCAGCTATCCAAATGCAGATGGCTCAGTGATGGCATAGGCAAATGGCACAACTGTTAAATGTTCCCTAGGTGAAGGGCTTAAGTGGGATTTAAAGAGTTCAGAGGCCTTCTCCTAGGCTGCATGCACGTGGCGAGTTTTATCTTCCATGATTGATGTCTTTTACAGCCTTGGACTTTAAAATATTTTGTCAGGACAGTGAATACTGGAAAGTATAACCATGGGTTTCATTATCTGCAGCACTTTTCCAAATGTATTCTGAGGGTTTCGATTTTCTTTTTCAACTTGCAGTGAAACACAAAAAGGATTACTTTTGAAGTCATGATTTACCTTTTCTGATTCTGTAGTGCAGTATCAGCCCTGACTGGGAGCCACAGTGTGCCTTATCATGTGCTTGTCAGATGTGTCAGTCAGTCTGATGATGATGATTTTTCTAAAAACAAAATTTCTGATTGTGCATCAACTTTCAGAAAACTGCGCTATTAACACTGTATAAATGGCACCTACTGATCATGTATTTGATGTTTGTAAAAGTTTGTTCAAAGGATGAAATGCAGTTTCCCTTGAGGCCACACACATCAACATTGAAGTATCTTTTCTCAGACTGAAGCACTGACCGTCCATTAAACTCTCTTGTGAACGAGAGCTTCTGTACAGGATATCCAGATATAAATTACCAACCTAACAGCTGGCATTCTTCCTACAGTGGAGGGGGGAAAAGTTTACGTATTCATATTCATATTCAGATATGGAAAGTAGCATAGGGCCACAGTCTTTTTGACAGCTCAAGGAAGTTTGTGTTTGTTAGGAAACCTTGTCTGTTTTGTTTTGTATACGATGTCATGCTGCCTGTGCAGCCAGGTGCTCAGTCACTTTTGCAAACCTATGAATTATTTGGTTTTATTCAGACGTTTTAAAATAAAACTAGAATATCATGTTCTGATGAATCTTTGTATCTTGTTCTTAGCCCTGCTTTTCTGGTATTTGTCCTCTGAAACTCCATTGATAGGACTTAGGGATGTTTAGTTAGAAGCCAGTAAGGAGCAGTAGAAATTGTTTCAATTGTGCACATGTTTTAATTGAAGAGGTGGAATCATAAATTAAAAATCATATATTGTGATGCACAGATGTCACCTGTGTCATCAGCTAACATATTTTCTCTCCCATCTGCAGAAGTTTGTTTCTCTTTTGACATGTTTTTGCCCATTGCCTTTAAGTGATCAACAAGTTTGATGTATATCCAGTATAATGTCTTTAAAAAGGAAAAGTCTTTTAATTGTGTTTTTATATGTGTGTGTACTCACACAAGGATATATATCAAAACTCCTCTTGTTTGTCTCTTTAAAAACAAAAAAATGTCTGTGAGAGGATTTCTTTTTATGATATTACTTGTGTGCAACCACAAGTGGACAGCTTTCTCAGGAATTGGTGCTAGGTGCTTAAATAAGGTAGAAGTGTAGCATGAACCTGAGCTCCAAGGACAGGGTATTTGATTTTAATGAGGCTTATTGAAATCCAGCCAAATGAGCATCTGTTCCTATTGTTTGTTCCATATTTTGTAAGCCAGTATCTTCAGGCCAGATAATGGTGTTGGTGTGTGCTTCATCCTCAATTAGAGAGGGACGCAGTTAAAAGTCCCTTGGCATCTGGTATGTCACTAGGATTCTTGTGATGCTCCTGGGTGTGCAAACAAGTTTCACTTCTGTTCTGTACCCAGGACCACTCACTTTCTGTCGTGACCTTCACACTTTCTATTTGATGTGTGGTGAGGGATACTCTGGTCTGTCTCCAGTCTCCTTGGCTGAGTCTTTGAATGGATGAGTTATATATAGTCCTGTTTTCAAACAGAGGTCTTTCATAAAGGCCACCCTTTCATAATGTGGGCTATGTTAGGATTGAGTTTTGCTCTTTGCTTGGAGTCTGTTAGATTTTGCATTTCCCTGGATTGTGGAAATATATTTTTGATTCAAATGGCTCTTCTATTTCTCAGCAAGAAACTGGTGTACGACTCATATCAGAGTTCTACAGTCAATGCCCATTTCCTGCATTTGTTAGATAGGTCTTTTCTGTCTATTAACTCTTACAGTCAGTTCCAGTTCGTCTGTATCTCCTATACAAAGGAGTGTTCTCAGTTTTTATTTTGCACATTGAATTCTTTCCTGCTTGTGCCAGAGATAGGCACCCTGGGGAATACCTGCCACAGACAGCACTGAGACACCTTCAAAATGGCATACAGCATCTCCAGGTTTCTACTTAGTTCTGAACTCAGCAGCAGCTGGGAGAGGTTTTCTGCCTCAATCTTTATCTAAGGGAAATTGGAGGAAGAAACGTAATCATGCGCACCACCATGAAAAATTAGACTTCTGTTTCAGGCCATTCCTTGCTACTCACATGTGATAACTAGTCCTGCTTTTTAAGGTCCCAGCAAACCAAGGGACTTCGCAGGCTTTTTTAAGCATCTTGTGTCTTCTAGGGCATCTTTGATTGCTGTTCATCGTACTATAAATGTGCAGTGGTTAATGTATTGAACTGGTAATCTAGAAAGGGTTTATGTGTCCTCTATTTTCAGCACTGTGATTTTATTCTCTGTGACCATGATGGCTTTCCTTGCTTGTCTTCAAAAAGGGAACTGAATAATACTCTTCTTGGGGAAATGTTGTGAAATGTGACTGTATGATACTTTTTTGACCCTTGGATGAAAAGCGCTGCTTAAGTATGTAGAGATGTTCTGCCTGTTCGGCAAGCTGTGTGTAGTGTACAGAGGGAGAGAGCTCTGTTCTGCTCAATTCTGGAAACACAGAACAGGCCTTGGCACTTCCAGTATGCCATGTGAAATTTCCTTTCAGAGATGCATCTTATTATTTAGCTATTGCTGCACATTTTACTCTCAAGGATGATTCAGCTAAAGCAGGGAGTGGTGGAAGTAGCTAGTAGTTGAGATCTTCCTTGCTTTGTCAGTTCTTTCTGCATTGCTACTTCCAAATTTTTAGAACAAACGTATTCTGCATAATAATAACACTGAGCCAAGAATTTTTATATAACTTCAAAGGAGAAACCACAAGTACTCTTTAATAAAGAAGCATTTAGGGTTCCAGGCTGGATGTTCCAGTTGGCAGTAGGACAAATTGATCTGAAGAGTGTCCCTCTTGTACTCTCAAGTCCCTTTATGTCACAGATTGATGACTCTTTTTTTCCAGAGAGTGTCCCTGCATTTACTTTGCATGAATAGCACAACCAACTCAGAGTTCTGCTGTGATATACCACTGAGTCAGTATATCTTCAGAGAATGCCTAGTTTTATAGTGCTTTTGAAGCCTTTCCAGTACTTGAGACTGAAATAAGAGCAATTCAGTCGTGGACAAATATGATTTGAGGAGCAACATTCAGTTTCCTGATACTTGTTCCACTGTTTTAATGAGAAATTATGTTCCTTCATAGCTTAATTTTTAGTATTAAGCTTCTGTGTTGTGATGCAGAGGGGCTGTCAGTAGACATACTTCCAGTTCCAAACCCCTCAGTAATCTGTGTCTTGGGTATACCTTTCTCTGGGAGGGACAGCAGTTTTTGAGGCTGTTGCAAACTGGATAAACGCTGCCTTAGCCACTGGCTAACAGAGGTGTAAAAGCATATAATTTTACCTTTCTGTTGTAGGTATGTAGGTATTCTGTCTGTAATGATAGGGTTGTGTGGATGGCATACATTGCAGGGACATTGCTGGGATTACTTGATGTGCAAAAGGTGCTTTGAAACTGAATTCTCAGTGTTTAGACAGCGCAAGAAGAAAATGGCATGGGAGGTTTATCTAAAACCTTATATGTCTACTTTTATCTTAATTGCGAGTTTCCTTTTTTCTTTTTTTTTTTTAGGTCAAGACAATCTATATGCTTGATCTTCCCCTTGGTCTAATAACCTCTTTGCAAATGACTGAGAAAGAAATGTGATATTCCTGCCCCCCCCACTCTACCCCACCATAGACATTCTCCAGATTTTGATAGACTTGTTTTATTTATTTCCAAAATTATATCCGCAGGAAACAAGCTGTTTAAATTCAGATTATGCTGAAGCAAAATGGTCCTGGTATGAGAAGCAACGTGCTGTTTTATGAGCGCAGAGTCCCTTTTCTCATAACTGATTGATAGTAAATATTTTCCTGAAGAATTATTGCCAACCATGAACAGTGCAACTGTTTCACTCTTTTTTTCCGTGCTACTTGCTGTACCAGCCATTGTCTGTAATTAAGATCTACAATTCACAATGCAGACGTTTGCACTTCCTCTGGGTCTGAGCTATTTATAAGGCATTTCAGCTGTTCAGAGTTTCTTTTGAGTGTTAAACTACATGTAAACAGGCTTCTTTAGTCTTCAGTTATGCAAACATTGTGAAGTGGTTGTCATTTCTGCTTCTCTTACCACCCAAAATGACTTTGCATGTCAGTGAAACCACAAATTAAAAAAGAATTGCACTTGGGGTTTTTTTAAATGGAAGAGATGCTTTGAAGAAATATTACTATAAAAGCTAACTCATGCATTGCTTTATAGCTGAGGGTCTCTAAGTGTATTCTGGAAATCAGTTCTCAAAGCTCTGCAATAAGGATGGTCAGGCAGGTGATATGCAAAATCTTGATATAAAGAATCATTTTCAAAGTTTGGTCAACTCAATGGAGATGCTTCTGCTTTTTGGAGCCCTTGGTTTGGAATCTCAATCAAGCAAATTGCATTACCTATGAAATTGAGTTCAGTACATACTGGAAGGTCTTCCACACAAATGTTAGAAACTCCATCTCAGGTTTGACTGGTTATAGGGAAGAGCTTTTTCACGGTGATGACAGTCAACTGGATCAGGTTGCTTGTGGAGGCTCTGCAGCCTTCATCCTTGGAGGTTTTCAAGAGCAGGCTGAATGAAGCCCTGAGCTACCTGATCTGACCTCATAATGCACCCTGCTTTGAGCAAGAGGAGGCAGGGCTGGACAGCTCTTGAGCTGCCTTCTAAATTGAATCATCATGGAATCCTCTCAGTGTCTAGAACTCGACTTGGCGTCTTTAATCAAAATTCCCCCACAACTATTATGTGTTGTGTCACATGCTGTAGTTCCAGCCCACAGCCTTGAGGTCTTCATTCAAGGTCTTCATTCAAGATCTGTCACGTTAAGTTTGTAAGGAGGGTTCACCAGGATAAGTGTTATGAACCAAATTCAACTTGCATTCGACTTGCATCCCAAAGTACTTTGGGATCCTTTGTGCTAGAAATGTGAAACTGTTTAGAATCCAAGTGATCAGTGTCTTTAGTGACAAATGGGGGCAAACATGAAAAGAAGCATTGCTTCTTAAATAGTCCCCTGCAGTGACAGCATCCTCAGATGGTACAGAATACATGACATTAACTAGATGTGTCTTCAATGTTTTTCAAATACAAGAACTGAAAAAGTTGTTTGAAAAATATGTCAAACAACTTTTTCAGTTCTTGTGCTATAGCTTGTGGTATGAAACACTGGAATAATAATTTCCTAGTGTACCCCACTGCAGGGAAGCCACTGGTGTGGCCGAGTGTTGCATTTTTGAAGGCAGAGCGAGTTCTGAGCTCAGCCTAGCAAATCAGTGCCTAAAAATGAGGCTGCTTTTGTAGACTGATGGAGGCTAACATGGGGTGGGCTTCAGTGTCTTTGCTGTTGAGAGCGGACAGGGGAGGGGAAGTAGTGTGGAGCGAGTTCATGGTGAGGCGTGCGCTGCAGCACTGCCCACTGATGCATGCCGGATCACCGGCACGCAGAGATCACATGGCTCCTCCAAAAGTCAAACGATCAATTCGCCTCGTTTTGGCTCTGTACTTAATGCACAAACAGTGCGATCTGCAGGGCTGTAATTGCATTGTTAGGGCCAAGGAACAAGCCTGTGCCTTTTCAGCAGACAGCTGGCAGGGAAAGAGGCATGTTGTTAGGAAAGAGAGAGGCAAGGCAAATAAAATTACTGCTAACGCTCAGAGATCGGCAGGAGTCCTACTTGCCTAATCTTACCGGTGGGAGCAAGCGGCTGTTGTAATCCAATTATAGCAGCATAAGCAATTTGTTAGACACTCCGCATAATGTAACAATTTCCCAATAAACTCTGACTTGTAATAACGTCGGCAAGAGCCCACATAAATCTGCCCGAATGGTGGGGGCTGGAGTGTTCGGCTGGGGGCTTGTAATTTGTGCCATCAGCACGTTTTGTGGAGTGTGGTGTGGTGCAGTCTTTCAGTGCAGGAATTTTAAGGGGAAAAGCATGGCACGCCCCTCCAAGAGAAAACCATTAGCAAGGGTCAAAAGAGATACCAAACAAAGCTGTGAGGTGGCTTTTCTAGGAGGGAGTAAAAATCAACCCCCAAATGCAAGGGGCTAGCTGATGAAGATTTAAATATATTAAAAAGCAGTAGTGAAAATTGTAGCATTTTAAATTACAGCAGGAGGAGGAGGGGGAACTAGAATTACATCTGGTTTGGAGGGAGAGGGAGGAGAATATCCTTTCTTATATTTAAGCCGTTAAATATTAAAAAAGAAGCTCAAGTATTGAAAGGGATGCTCTGTGCTTACTAGACAGAGAAGCCACATGTCCTGTCCCAAGCAATTCATAATCTACAAAGGGAAAAATTAGACCTTTTCTGGTTTCCAGTTACTCTCTCGTCTTTCTTGCAGCTCCTAGCTGACTTCATGCATATTGGCACAGCATCTTGATGATATGTCTGAGAGATAAAATGTAGGTCTAGAACCATTCACTTTGAGTGTACCCCAGTGAATTTAACTTTTTTGGCACAATGATGAATGTCCCCTCTGGTTCATGCAGATCTACACAAAGAACTAATCTAATTTAGATATTATTTAAAAGTAAAATCAGTCTGCTGCACTCTGGCTGTCACTCTTAGAGCACATTGCAAGTTACAGCATTGTAGACACCGGTTTAAGGTTTATGTTTAGCAAGATTTAAGGTATCATATTTCTGTTAATCCCTCTATTTAGCATTTCCCTTTGCTAAGATGCAGATAGGCAGCCAGCAGAATAAAGTAGGTCCCTTTATATACAGCATAGGGACAGTCAGAGGTCCAGGATTTTCAGTGTAGTTCTTAACACCGCCGCAGTGTAAAAATGCCTGACTTCATACCACAAACAATACTTTATTCATTTCTTAGCCCTGGGATCCTGTGAGACTTCAGTGTGGAGTGACATTTCTGCTCTCGTTTCTCAAGTTGTGGCAGCACAATGCCTCTATGTGGGGGCAAAATAGTTCCCACCCATACAAAACAGTTACCCTTATCATTTGGAGCTCCTGTTTTCAGTCCCTGTGTTTTGATGCTGTGCTACACAGGTTTTTTGGCTTAGCAAATAAAACCAAATAAAAACCAAAATCCCAACCCTAAACTGTCAGCGTTGTAGTTACAGCTGTAGTTACAATTACACCTGCACCCTGTTTGCTTTTGTGGTGGTACCATATTTTTTGTGATTTTGGAGTGTGTTTAAATATTTACCTGTCATACTAGTCCTGAGATGATTTTTATTTAAGCTGTAAAATAGTAGCTGAGATGTGCAGGCAGGCTGCCGTGCGGATAATGCTGCATATTTTGCCCTTCATTCTGTGGAAGTCAAGCTTCCATTGTTCTTAATCTTTGTTGTCCGCCAGCGTCTCAAGATAACAGGCTGAGACAGTGAGCTTTTCCAAAAGTATCCTAATATGTATTTTCTTGCAACATAAATACACCTGAAGAAGTGTATTTAAAGAGGTCAGGTATTATCTTAGTTTACCGAAGCTGAATCAATAAGCTGCAGTGCTTCTAATAAAGCCACTCAGTGTCTGGGTTTAACTAATGGCTGATTTTCACGGCTTTGACAGTGAGCTGTGTGCGTTATTTTCTCCTGATATTGTAAAAATAATGAGAGCAAATTAGAACAATCAGTTTACCCCGATAGCTGCTGATTGGAGGTGATGGGCAATATGGCAGCGGGTAATCCATCTTCGGGCTCCTGTCACATTAACTTCAGCAGTGTGGAAAAGATCAGGCGGAGCGAGCGGGAATCCTGCCCAATCAGAAAGCTGAAATTAATGAGAAGAGCATTGTTCTGTGATCAACCTTTTAATTAGCAAGAGTGGAGATGGAGGGAGTGATGAAGCTGGCAGCGCAGCTGCACAATGCTGGGCATGTTTTCGGTGAGGGGGAGGAAAAACATGGGTTTTAAATTACCCCTTCTGTGCTCCCTGTACACCGGCAGTGTGTCTTCATTCTAAACCTCTTAAAAGATCTTAATAAACAGCCACATCCAGGTTAATATTGCAAACGTGGCTGTTACTAATGAGTAGTTTCAAAGTAGGTCGTTTCGGGGGTCATTTAGGAAAATGTTGATCACTGTTTACAAAAAAAAGAGAGAGAGAGACAGGGTTTGGTGTTAAAAGTTTCACTGCATCAAGGAAAGAAGAGGAGGGAGATGGATAAAATTAGAGTAAGGGACTGCCTTTTTTAATACTCCTCTCCTTATTTAGTATATGTTTGAAATAAGATTCCTCGGCATATATTTGTAACAAGACTCCTCAGTTAAAAATACTATTTGTGCCATGTGGCTTTCAGCAGCAAAAAAAGAGGAGAGATCAAATACTGCATTCATTTCCTAATGCTTCTTTTTGTGTTATTTTTCTGTGGATTGTTTTTTTTTGCCCCGGTATTTTCCAACTTATTCACTTACCAACAGGAAATTATAACTTAAAAGATTTAGCTGCTGTAATTGCTAAGATTGATTTGATTTTTTTTTTCCTAGTGATTTGAGAAAATCACAGTCTTCTTAAGTACATGCTAAAAACAGACACTGGAATTAATGACTGTCAGATCTGAATACCAGTCGTAGGAAAATCTTTATTTTTGTAAAGAAAAAAACAATGTGGGGGGGAAAAGTGATACTAGGTAGTGATTTCTGGGAACAAAAATAAGAAATATGATGAAATAATATTAATGTTTGCAGTGGGAACTTCTTTGATCTCTGCGTTATGTTTTTCAGGCAATTCTCTTCTCCTTCCCCATAATTCCCAAAGAAGTTGTAATGGTAGAAGAGTGAAGCTCTATCACTCTGTGCACAGTGTCCTTTCTTTCAGTTTTCTAATTGGTACATAGGCTCTCTTCACTTTTAGGTATTTCACTTTCTGATACAGAAAAGCAAGTGAAATCTTGTCAGTTTGCAAGAGAAGGCAAAAATCAGCGCTCTGCATCCAGCAAACTGTACAGGCTGTTTGTGTGAGTTGTAAGCTCACACCCGCTGTCAGTTTTGCATTGCTTACTTTAGGTGGGTAGCAGTAAACAGATGTGCTAGAAAGGAAAGCTGCTGTGGGTGAGGTTGATTCCTTTGGGATTTAGTTCTAGGCAGATCTCACCATCTTCGTTTCTTACAGAGGAAAATATTAGACAACCTTTACAGGCAGAACTGCAAGCCCCACTCATAATTATACTAGAAATACAAACTGGTTTAGATAGTACAAAAGGTCTGTGATTTACAAAGCTAACCTCTTTCAAGCTATAAAAACCATGTAGATATCATCTAACTCATACAAAGGCCCTGATTTTTGAAGAGGAGAGAGAGGGAAAATATGAAAGTTCAAAATACTACAGTAAGCAGTTTCAATTTTTTATAACTTTGCCACTGTTTAACCCTTCAAAGTAAAATTTTGTTTTGGCCTCAGTCTGATTGCCATGCCAGCCTGAGGCAGGAATAAAAGTTTGTGTGTGTGAGAAACAATATTCACTTAGCAAACAGCTGTTCAATATTTTATTGTATTCATATTCCTTGTTCTGTGCCCCGGGCTGTATTTATTGCATGCCTTTCAAGTCCTGGTCAGAATATGGAAATACAGACTTCCTCCTGGGGGTTTCCCCTGCAGTTTGAGTACTTCACAAACATTAATTAATCCTTCCAGTGTTTCTTGCGGCAAGCATCCCTTTTTTGCAGAGGAGTTCAAAAGTTACTTTAACAAATGAAATCTAGGGAGGAAGTAGTTTATTTATAGTAAGCAATGAGGCCTCACAGGAGGAGTATCAGATTAGGAATTATGAATCTAGGTTTTGAGATATCTTTTGTCTTTGTCATATTCTGTTTTTTCATCTCAGTTCTTTCATCTGTAAAAGGATAATGCTGCTCAACATTTCCTCGTTAGACGTTTGGGACTCTGGAAGCATGGTGTCAGTTGAAGTGTGTTTTGTACTTAAGCATTATTTTTGTTTATATACACCTAATGTTGACTTGGGCTCTGTTGCTGTGGCATCTTCGCTCTCCCCAAGTCCATCTACATTTTCAAAAAGCTGTGTTAGATGTGCATCTTAGGAAAGATGCCTTGCCAATGGCTGTAGTCAAATTGCGGTCAAATACAATCCTTATGGGAGGCAAGAGGAAAAGTGTAAGAAAAAATGGACACTTATTAAGCCAAACATTCTTTGTGGTGTTCTCAAAGCCTTTTGTTCTCCTTTAATAAAACTCAAGACCCAGTAAATCATTTCACAGCTGCTTGAATCTGTTTGTCAGCTCCCAAAGACATTCCCTTGTGGGTGGAAACGAGGTGGTAAATTCTTGCCCAAAAGTAATCATATTGCAGGAGAATAACTGGAAAGATGCAATGTGTTGCAGAATCCACTTTAAGTATGGAGCTACTACCGTGACTCTGTAATGGGATGTCCCAACATGGGGTATAATATCATAAATTGTGTAAATATGCCACTTGTGAATTAATAGGCAGCCTTGGGATTGTAAATATTTACATATATGTTAAAATGAACATAGAGCTAACCTTAATTCTTTTTTTAACCTAATACAATAATTTCATTCTAGCTCCTGGTTGGGTTTTACAACTCTGTGTTTTTATCAGTGTTAGAATTTCTGGGTTGTGGATTGGGTTTTTTTTTTTTATCTCATTTTCAATTAATTTAATTTAAAACATTTCACATATTTTTCCCATTCCATTGCCTATATTCTGCATTTTCTCTGTGCAGATTTCCTGCCTCTCTGTTTTTACCCCCACACCTGGCTCTCCCTGCTTCGGGGCCTTCATTTTGAGAGCTGCTTTGAGACTGGATGACACATGCTGGGGGGAAAGGTCATTCTCTGAGGTGTTTCTCTTCACCTTTTTTTATCCGATCTCCTTGAAGTTTGTCTCTGCCATCTTTCAGCATGTGTGATTCTAGTAAAGAAAATCATTAAGTAACTAGAGTCTATACAGGAAGAAATTTTCCCAGAACCCTTCCCTCTCTTTCACCCAACTCTAGCTTTCAAAGAACCCCCAGTAAGCACATTTCTAGAAACAAGTTCTCAAGGAATAAAGCACACACCAGGCTGTGTTTAAGTGACAGAAGTTCCCGAGGGTCCCGAGCAGAATGTTGGACTTGTGGATCCTATACCTGTGCCCTTTCTAGAATATATATGCATTGTCCAGCACATCAAAAGCCTTCCTGAATACTGTTGGTGAAGCCAAAACCAATCCTCTTTGTATTATGTGTTAGAAAGTTCTTATCTCTAGGTAAAGTCTCTATGTTTTACTCAATCCAATTATACATTTCTTTCTTTTCTGTGTGAGGGCTAGCAAACTACTAGCTGTTGAAAGAGCACCAGCAACATTTTTTTTACAATTTCTCTCTTTTTTTATTTTCTAAACAAAACTGTGTTAAACGCGGTCATAATTTGCAGACTCAATTTAACTTTATTTTTGTGTGTTTGAAAAGTAATAGCAAATCTCATATATCTAAAGGTTTTGTAAGTTTTTTTCTAGCTATATAGTAAGTATTACTCTTCCCAGAAATCCTTCTCTGCTTAACGCAGTAGTATTTATTATAGGTGAAACACTTTAAAGTTTAGAAGATTCAAAGTTTTCACTTGAATTTAACTGCCCCCTTCTCATATGAACACTCTGAGTCAACATGTGATCTGTAGTAATTTTGTTTCTTGGATAACAAAACATGGTATCTGATCTATAAAATGTAAGTACATTAAACTTCTTGTGTTAATAATATTAAAACACAAGGAGAACATTTATTTAAAGACAAATAATTTTGTAAGTTCAACTATTAAGGGTTTAATGCTAAACGGTTAATTATAAACTGTTACAGAATGTAATTTGTCTTTAAAGAGATTATAAAACCTTAGCTGTACTAATGAAATTAATACATACATTGAAGTACTAGTTCCTGCAATATATCTTGTAGTTCCCATGAAGGTGGGGTAAGAGAAATGTGAATTTATATAGTGCAAGTTGGAAAATGGGTGCAGCACTGTTGAATTGGCAGTCTCGTATCCTACAATAATGTGTAATAGAATAAAATGGTTCTCATTGGAGAACTTGATGTCTTGCCCTCAGTTTACTTCCAAATACTTAATTACCTTTATTTCTGAGCATTTATCACCATAGTAACCTCTTTGGATCAAGTGCTGACACGTAGAATCCCTTCTAATATGAAAAACCAGATCAACAGGCTTCAAATCCTGTCCTTGGGTGGAGGCACATTTTCCTTCAGAGTTTTCTGATACTGAGCTAAAAATCTCTTCATCTTACGTGGGGCCTCAAGGGACTCAAATTGTCTGGAGGTGAGACACTTGCCTCCATCTTCTTTCTCTCAAACTAAATTACTGTTGACTGGCAGGACAGGTTTTGATCCTGATGGTCATAAGAGTTGATTTGGAGTGATACCAGGCTCCAGCTGGCACCTGTCTGACTTTTCCCTCTTTGCGATCCCAAGAATGGCAGATACCCACTGCAATCTGTACTCAGATAACTGGTCAGTTAAAGGCACAAGACAGCAACCATGTTGAAATCAGCCATGTAACTTTTCTTCTAATTGTGAAAACAGTAGACAGTTGTCCCTGGAGACAATGGAGTTCATCATTAAAACAGCTTGCTGCCCAGCAGATCACAGCCTGATCTTCCCAGTCAGTGGTAAGTGACTTGAAGATAACTCCTCCAGCAAAAGTGCCTCATTATCAGGGACTCTAAGGTCACTTGCGTTACTCACATCTGGATCATATCTTCATCTGACATCAAAACATCACATGAATGAATAGCTTAAACGTTTGCCCCAGATGCTCTGAGGGTTTACTTGGAGACAGTGAACGTATGAAAAGAGATATTCTCTGTTCCCATGTAATACATTTATTATTGGAGACCATGAGGCATATCCTATGATATGAATAATGAATATGGCCTAGAGGCAGTCTGAAGTTACCTGTGAGTCTCCTGGAGGTGAGATCAATGGATAAAACCATACCAGAATAACTAGTGTTCCTGTGTGTCATGTGCAACTTGGCTGTTTAGCACACAGTGGAAAGGTGTAGGTTGTACATTTCATAAATCTCAGGTATGCTCAAGCTCAGTGGGCACATACCAGACTGAAAATTGACGGTTCTTTCTGTCATTCATGAGAGAGGAATGAAGCTCCACATTTGTACATTTAACAGAGTGAAGTCCACAGTCCCATCAATGTTCTCTACTCGTTGAAAGTCAGTTTGCTCAGTTACCATCAACCAGTTTACATCTGTGCCTTCTCAAGTACATTCTGAGCTATAAAGGGTTGAATGTCCTCTCGCAGAACCAGACATTTTCTGGTTTGTTATACAAGAAGGGCTGGAAGGAGGATCCAGGGAACTACAGGCCTGTCAGTCTGACCTTGGTGCTAGGGAAAGTCATAGAGCAGATTGTCTTGAGTGCCATCACATGTGACACGTACAGGATAACCAAGTGATCGGGCCAAGTCAGCATGGGTTTATGAAAGGCAAGTCTTACTTGACCAGCATGATCTTCTGTGATGAGAGAAAGGCTGTGGGTGTGTCTACCTAGACTTTAGTAAAGCCTTTGACACCACTGCCCACATCATGCTCCTGGAGAAACTGGCCGTGCCCGAAGAGTGGCTGGTGAATGGAGCTAAATTCAGCTGGTGGCCAGTTACTGGTGGTGTTCCCCAGGGCTCAGTATTGGGACCAGTTCTGTTTAGTATCTTTATTGATGATCTGGATGGGGGGATTGAGTGCATCCTCAGTAAGTTCACAGACAACACTAACTTGGGAGGGATGGGGACAGGCAGGATCGATGGTCCAAGGCCAACTGTGTGAGGTTCAATAAAGTGAAGTGCCAGGTCCTGCACCTGGGTCACAACAACCCCTTGCAGCACTGCAGGGTGAGGGAAGAGTGGCTGGAAAGTGGCCCAGCAGAAAAGGACCTGGGGGTGCTGGTTGACAGTGGCTGAACATGAGCCAATGTGTGCCCAGGTGGGCAAGGAGGCCAATGGCTTCTGAGCTTGTATTAGAAATAGTTAAGCCATCAGGACCAGGGCAGTGATTGTCCCCATGTACCTGGCACTGGTGAGGCTGCACTTCACATCTCATGTTCAGTTTTGGGCCCCTCACTACAAGAAGGACATTGAGGTGCTGGAACGAGTCCAGAGAAGGGCAACAAAGCCAGTGAAGGATCTGGAGCACAAGTGATATGAGGAGCATCTGAGGCAGCTGGAGGTGTTTAGCCTGGAGAAGATGAGGCTCAAGGGGAGACTGTATTGCTCTCTACAACTGCCTGAAAGGAAGTTGTAGCAAGGTGGGTGTCAGCCTCTTCTCCCAAGTAACAAGTGATAGGACAAGAGGAAATAGCCTCAAGTTGTGCCAGGGAAGGTTTACGTTGGCTGTCAGGAGAACTTCTTTTGTCAGAAGGGTTATGGAGCATTGAAACAGGCTGCCCAGGAAAGCTGAGTCACAGACTTGGAGGTATTTAGAAGGTGTGTACATGTGACACTTACGGACATGGTTTGGTGGTAGACTTGGCAATGTTAGGTTAGCAGTTGGAGTGGATGATCTTAGAGGGTTTTTCTAATCTTAATGATTCTATGATTCTACTTTCTGGGACTTCACAGGTTGTTCAGAGGTTCCAATCTCTTGTCTTGCAGATACTATTTTGTCCCTTTAGTGAACTTAGGGATTTTCATCTTACAACCAGTTAGGGGCTGATCTGTGGTCTTTTTTTCATTCTATTTCCATCAGAAGATGTTTCCAGAACCCAATTATTCTAATGACTGGAAATCCTCTCCCGAGTTTTCAAGCTGGTTTATTCATAGAGATATTGTACCAGTGGTTCTTTGGCTTGTTTCTTCCTTTTGTTTTAATAGTTCTTGTTCCCTTTTTGATGTTTATCCCCATGTACTTTTAGAGAGCTCTCATATCCTCTTTACAAATTAAATGGTCCTTGAGGAGTGGCATAATTTAAGAGATGGAAAAAAAACTATGAAGATGTTTGAGCATTTGTGGCCGAGGAGTTTGTTTTCTAGGAGGAATTAATTCATGTTTACTTTTCTGACCACTCTCTCTTAGACAGAAATTGTCAAATTATTGCCCCAAACTATACTTCAGCTATTGACAGTCTTACATACATGTAAAAATCTAATTCTTCTGGCTGATGCAAAGCTTATGGTTTAACTGTTATTTAAGGCAATGACACAACCTGCATTCTTCTTAAAAGAAGAGGAAAATTAGGCAAATCGCTGCATCCTCCAACTTGTTATTGTCAGGTATCACTGTCCCTTAGTTCTGGAACATTATTCTGCCCTTTGCAGTACTCAGCAATACTACTGCTTGACTGGAATACGGAATCACCAGTAGTCACTGCCACTAATTGGCAGATTTTAGAATTTATAGTTTTCTCAGAGGGAACCTGGAATGGGAAATAACTCATGTTGTGCAGTAAAAGCAACTGTTCCATATTTTCCTTCATGTATATTTAACACAATCTGTAATTTACAAAAATAGATTTGAATTAGTCTGCCTGTGGAAGCTCATACCTAAGATAACTTCAGCAAGGCAGGCAGGCAGTCCCTTGTTGCTTGTAACCGATGGCTTAGTTAATGCTGCAGCTTGGAGGGAGACAGCAGTGCTCACTGTATACGTTGCTGAGCCTTGCTGTTGAGGAAGATTAAAAATGAGCAACCAAATAGTTGCTCTCACAGTCCTAAAAGTAGTATTCAAAGTAGCTGCAGTTACTTTACTCTAATAATGAATCGTGACAGGCCAGTAGTCCTTATCTGTTCAACTCGGGTATCCAGGCTGTTTGGGTCCTGTGTCCAGCAACCAAACTTGCCTTCATGGTGCTCTGAGTTTGTGAAATATGATAGATCTGCCCTATACATGTGTGCACAGATTCAGATTTAGCTGTCTTCTCACAACGATAAAGTGTGAGAAACTCTTGTTGCTCCTCAGCACAAAATGAAACACTTATAACAGTGACAACAACTGAGAATTTAGTCAAAATACATGATGATTAAAATATTTCAGCGCTGTTTTTTCTGACCCCACTTTTGTCACATTAAATAATAACTTTTGTGTTTAGACTAACATTCATTTAGAAGAAAATAAAAGTGAAAAACTCTTAACTACACTACAAAAAATCAGATTCTTAATTAACTAAGATTTGTAATTTTGCAGCAAAGAAAGCTCTCTCTCTGACAAATAAACCTTCCTTATAGATCTTTGATTGTAGGTAATAAAAATGTTGCTTAATTAATGCCGATTATGTGCATTTGTTGTTTTCTTTCAAGTCACTGAATTTTACAAAATTGTGTGAACTACAGAGCTGAATCTGGTTGTTCTCCTGCCATGTTAATTTAGATCTGTCAGCCCTGTTCTGGATCATAATTTGTAATCCCAAACAGTTCTGAGGTGGGTTATAATGGGGGTATTTCAAGATTTGATTTAGAAGATTACAGATTATTAGACTTCACAGTCATTTAATTTTTTGTTTGAGACCTGAGTTTTGAGACTGGTTCAGGTCACAAGTGAAGATAAGTTTGGAATGTAACGATCTGTGGAGAGAATCAGCTGAAGTTCTTAAAAACACATGCATCATAACAAAATTGACAGTTTTTGAAAAATTTTAAACAGTTGAAGTGAAGATTGGATGTCTGATCAGGTCCCTTAAATACTGCATGCTCTCACGTTGTCAAGCCAGAGAGCAGGTATATCTGCAGTACTCTTGAAGAACCTGGTATTTGGTTGCTGCAACAACTGAGTGATACGATAGCAAAGGCTTCTGAACCCTAGAGTTGGAAAGTCTTATAAAAAATAATTCTCTATACAGCATCTTTTAAAAATAGTTTCAGATTTTGCTTATGGTAAATGAAATGCATCAACATCAGATAACTATAACTTGGCTTCAGTCAAAATCTGAATCACTTTTCTTTCCAAAAGCCTGGCAAGTATGTATGACCTTTGACAATGAATTTGGAAACACTTAGGTTGGAAAAGACCTCAGGAGGTCCAAACTTCTGTGCAAAGCAGGGTCAATATTGAATTCATGAGTTCCAATTAAGCTCCCCTGCTAGATACCTGCTTTGCCTGAGTTTTGCATATACAGAACATCTACCTTATAATTTTAGGTCTCCCATTACATCCAGAAACTAAGCTACCACTTAGAGTATGTAATACTTTGCATGAGAAGGGCTACATTTGGCCCTAGCTGCTGCCTATCTCCTAAGATAGCACCAAGGACCTCATCAAGTTACACACTTTGGAAGTAACAAAGACACAAAAACAAGGGCTGCAAACTGTTTGCCTAAAAGAGGATGGGAGATATATTGCTTCTAATATACAAAAGTGATCAGAGACCTCAAAAGTTTCACTATTTGGCCATGTGTGTGTAGCGAGCTGCTGGTGATGTCTTACTGCAGTTCAGTCAGCGCAGCTTACCTGTCTTTCATTTGGATCCAAGCCTCAGCTATGTGGAGGTGTGGGGAGAACAGATGGACTGCAGTGTCAGGCTGAGAGGCACGCAGCTGAAGGCTGCCAGAATCACTAGCAAACCTGCAACTGCAGAGGTCTTGCTTTCACTTCAGATGTCCTTTCGTTGCTGCTGGACAGGTCAGATATCGGACTGTAATCCTCTTGCGCCACATGCAAGAGTTGTGGGGAGAGGGAAGTTGTTGCCAGCACTTTTCTCCATGTCCTCTTAAGGGGATAAGAGGAACGGCCTTGGATGCCATCTATATGGCGGGAGGAGGGTCTGTGTGTCAGGATTTGGGTGCAGCAGCAGGACTGTGTACAGAGTTCGGGCCCAAAATGGCAAGGACAGCTGTCAGATGGGACTGAGGGACATCGACGAGCGACGTTGGGAAGTTTTGGTCAGGTGCTTCTGTCATCTACGTGGATCTGGTTACTTCTAGTCTTTCTTACTGGACTTGTCAGAGCCATAAAACGTAGCTGTGGATAGCCTAGCACATCCTATTGTATTTCCTCATCTCTGTCACCTACTAGTATTAAATTCACGAACTTCTAAAGCCAGGCAATGTTCAGAAGTCCCCTGGTGGTTATACGTCAGAATTGCTGTGATGAGTAAAGGAACTTAACTAAAGTGCCCCCTCCCTAGGGTGCTTGTCTTAGACGGGGAGTGAGTTACTGCCATGTCTGTATAGATTTTGGAGTGGTATCTGGGTGCTGTGTCTCCGTGTGAGATTTCGAGTGAAATTTTTTCTTAACACACTCGACTTTTGATTCAGCTTTGGAAGGCTGTGGAAACACTTGGTTCAGCTGTATTTTTTCTAATTGGCGAAGTCAAGACCATGCCTTTACTAATAAGTCTGTTTTGGTTTGGTTTGGTTTGAAGTGACAGATTTGTTTGCTAGCCGCTTGAGGTGAAGTTTACACTTGTGTGGTGTGGTGTCACCTCATGACATTCCCCTACTTCAAGCACCTTTTGTGCAGAGGCCTCTAAAGCCATTCCCAGCATTAAGCAGTGCTTTGTCTCTGTCTGAAGTGCGTTAGGATACATCTACTTAACTAATAGGCTTGTGAAATGAAGAGGAGTGACTTGCCTATGGCAGCAAAGGAAGGCAGAGAGGAGTAAAACTCAAAAGACTTGGCTCCCATCTTCCTTTCTCATTTTTGCATTGTACTTCCAGCTTTCAGTTTATCAAGAATTAATAAGTAATAACCTATGATTAAAAAGGGCTGACACTCTTTCTGTCATGAGATGTTTCTCTGTCTTCAGTGTTGTGCAGAACTCAGCAGAGTTACACCTTTTCAGTTTTATTTAAGCTGCATTACTCAATATTTAATGCTGAAATAGAAACACGTAATTCACAACTGCAGTCAGATGCGTTGGGATGTTTGTCAAATGAAAGGTGGGGGTGAAGTAGCAAGACTTCTTTATACCATGAAAATTGAAAAATTTCAACAACTTTATAATTTAATTTCTTGCTGCATTTCATATTGTACACACAGCTGACATGATAATCTTTCAGCTTGTCCTAAATTACATTTTAAAATAGACATCAGTTAATTGTAGCAATCTCAGTATTTTTAATCAGTTATACAGGGAATTTCTCATGACACTTGTTTCTCTTGAATTTCAGATAAACTAGTGGATGTGTTCTTAATTCCTCATATGACTACAAAAAGTAAATCAAATAAAAATTACAAACAACACCACCCAATACTGCTTTGGATGAAGTCAGATAGTCATAGCTTAGCATCTCTGGCTCTTCTGTTTGGAGGGTGCTAGAGGGAGCTCTAACCCCTCAATCGGAGAAACAGGCTGTCAGCGGTGCATCTGAGAGTTTGGTCTGTGGTAGGAAGCGTTGACTTCTCTTGACGTTTAATTTTGTTTTGTTGCAGAAGGTTGCATATGGTTTTTCCAGGCGTGATCCCAAATTGCTCTTACTAGATGAGAAGATGGAAGTAATGTGTTTGCAAGTATGCTATTATTAGATTTAATACAGGCTATTGTGAGCTACCTGAAAATACAGAAAACAAGTGAGAAGTATCACAGAGGTGTTCAACAAATACCACTCAATGGTAAAGTCTAATAGTCCTTTCCTTTCATGAACGAGGACAATTCTCACAATAGAAGACCTAATGATATTTGAAAGAGAATACATTTAAACCTATTGGAAGGAGAAGCTACTTTACTTCACCATGTAATTGGTTCTTAGATGTTTAGCCAATTATTATAGTGGAAGTTATAGAAAGGGTTGGTGATGATTAGATAAATATACAATGAGATGCATCAGTGCATGAGGATGCAAGAAATTTCTCATATCACATCCTCCACGCTGATTACATTCTTGATATGATAGGAAAGTAACTCAGAAATGGGATGAAAAGAAGAAAAGAAAAATTGGCTTGTATTTGTAGAAAGGGAAATGTGGGTGAATTGATACTATTTTCACAGTTTATTAATAAACTCATTAAAAGGAATAGCAGAATCATGCCTTTGAGTGAAAGAACAATATTTGGAAAATGTAGCATGTTGAAGGACCAAGTGAGGTTAGCAGTCCTGTTTTGCCACAATTTACTGGGAGTTTTATATTGCTTATATGCAATATTCAAACAATTCCACTTTTATTGAGTCTACAGAAGAGGAATACTGGAAATAGAGGAATACCTCTATAGAAAGAGGAATATTGGAAAGCTCCCTCCCTTACTTAGTTTGAGGGATTTTTTTGAAAGATAATTGGCAGTATAACACTGAGCCAAGGAGCAATCCCTAGTGCAGTAGTCTGTGACTTGGACTTCCGAATTGTGCAGTTTGAGTGTCAGCTGATAGGGACAAAGTCTGCTCAGCTGTGAAGCTGAATATGCCTTCCTGAAGCACTGTTATGGTTAGAGCTGGTCACTTGTTACAGAGGGCACTATTTTCTACCTTTCCTCTGTCATGTGCTTTCACATGTAAACAGCGTTTGGCCTATCCCAACATAATGCAATTTCCGAAGATAGAGAATTCATTAAAGAATGTCCTTACCTTGTATTTTTGGAATCTGTTCCTCAGGTCATAAATCTCTTGTCAGACACCAATGAAAGAACAGACCAACACAATCTTAAGATATAAAGTCATAGAAAACTTTAGGTAGCGTGGACTTCTGGAGGTCTCCATTCCCACTGCCTATTCAGAGGAGGATTACCTTCACAACCATTTCATTTTGCTCAGAATCTTTCCCACTCGTATTTTGAAAGTCTTCCTTTTAATGTCCAGAGTTTGCTTGCTATAGCTTGTTCCTGTTGCCCCTCTTCCTGTTGTTACACACTTTTCTGAAAAGATTCTGTCTCACTTTCCTCTGTAACCTCCCTTAGGCTAGTAGATAGCCCCGAGTCTTCTTCAGGCCAAACACATCCAACTTCCTTAGCAATCTTAGGGGTCCTCCATTGGAAGCACCCAGTTTGCCAGCAGTGTAACATTTGACTGAAAGGTTGGCAGAACAGCTCATCTTGAGAAGGCAATGCTCATTAGTGAGTGAGCGTTATTGGATAATCTTATAGGGGTTGTAGGAGGCTACAGAGTGAACTCTGTCAAAGATTTTGTATGCAGCCCACTGACCAGCTTTGACTTAATACCATACAAGAATATTTAATGGATATGTCCTCTTTCAGCTATCTCTGTGGTGGCTGCTAACAGCAATAGTATTGGTATCAGCCAGTGTGAGCTGATGAGATGTCCTCTTATTAGATCTGGCAGTATTGGTGGAAAAGAATACCACTCAGCCTTCGCCTGGCTGCTGCAGGTTGCTGCCTTCCAGGATCTGTCAGCAAAACTGCAAACCTGCTTTCAGTTAAGATGAGATGTTTTAGAGTAGACAGTTTACGTAGCAGGTCTTTGCTAACAAGCTTGTTTTGACTGATATAGGTTAGGGAGTGCTCAGGTAGCCAACTCTGCTGGCAGATCCAAGGAGTACATTTGCAATGGGAGCAAGCCATGTACATGAATCTTGAGGTTCTTCAGAATCCTGCTGGATTTTTGTTTATTGCATCTCTCCAGTATCCCTGGAAATATGTAATACTCCTGTAGTTGGGAAATGGTGTATGATATCCAGCATATATATTCACAACTTCCAGTTCTGAATCACTCATGTTGCCTTAGCCAGGTAGCTTGATGTGCTTGTGCCCTCTGTTATTAGTAGCAAAATGCACCTCCAGGGAAAAAACTCATGGAAAATAATGCTGGGTAAACTGTCTTGGGGGGCTTGTATTTCCTGATGACAAAAGCTTTACACAGGCAGAACCAAGTGATTTGAAAATCTCAATAGTGTTATTGAGAGCAGATAACAGGACTTTTCAGTCATTCTCTCCGTCTATTTGTGTGTTGTTCCCAGTGGTACTAGTCTTCACTGTTCAGCCATGTTTTGAATCACTTGAGTCCACCTACCTGTTCCTGGCTACTTTTCTCTCTGAATTAAGGGAGCACTTGAAGCAAGAAGAAAATCAACAGTAAGACCCATAAAGAGTGACTTCACTCAGGCAGTAGATCATGCTTCAGTGTTTTAAAAGCAGAAGCAACTGCTCCAGAAAACTATGAAACTGCTGCTTAGAGCATAGCTTACTTACACCTTTCCCTGCCATAAATGAGCCCTTTGCTGCTATTGGCCATTACCTGATGATTTTAGTAGACCGGTTCTCCAAGTTATAATGTGCATATTCCTTCTCTCCATTAACACCAATAACGCATAATGGTCCCAGCAGTTCAACTCTGGTTCTGGTAGCCATTCTGAGAAAGAAGGTATTTCCTTTAGTGATTTCCACTGGAAGTGATTTGTTGTTGCTGGAGGATCTGCTTTGAAATTTGGTTATGATCATTTCACAGCTAGTAAAAGGTGTGCTCTGAAATCTTGCTCTTTAAGAGCGATGGTGTTTGGCCTCCTCTCCTCCCCCCATATGTCTAGATATGCATTTGGTCAGGGATCATAGTTTGGGAAAGTAACATATGCCAGTGCTGTGCTGATGCAAGCAGATTTCTCATCAGTGCTTGTTATTGGCAAAGACAACTTGGAGATAAGGGAGGAGGAGGAGAGGGACTCCCAATTCACATCCATTGCTGGCATGAGAGAAATTTTATTTTGGAATTTTTTGTCAACACTTAAAATCTAGGTGGGAGACCTATATCAAAGGAAAGTTTACAGTAAGGGCTATGAGATTCCAGACAATTAAACTTTATTAGTTTGTCTGAAACATTAAGTATTAGCTTAAAAGAATAGTTTTTTAATCTCCTCTCCCTGTTGCTGTTTACTGCGTAGCGGTGTGGGAGGGCAGCAGCTTCTCTGGCAAGGTATTATTGCTGCTCTTTGAATAGCCCATGTGCAAGTGCCCATACCTCAGTCCTCTCTCCCCAGTGCCTAGAGAGACTCAGCGTGTTACTTCTCTGGTGTCTGCAGCTTTTTCTGGCCCTAAACAAAGACCGCCTTTTCCCTTTCTTCTGTATCTGAGGTTATATCTATCCTTAGCCAGGTGCCCTCCAAGCTGACACCGTATCATAGGTACTTAGATGGTACCTCTGAAAACTATTGCCCTCCCAGGATTTCAGAAAGTGCAGCAGGTTGGCCTGCTCTGTCCAGCATAATTCCAGTGATCTTTCATCTAGATGTATCCTTTCTTATCAAAGTTTTTCTGCAGTGTGATTAAAAACCAGATGTGGACAAGCAGGCTAAAGCCCCAGACAGGCAAAATGGCTAGTTTCTTGGGCACTGTTAATTTTAGTATGTATATTTTGAATTTTTTCTTGGAAATAAATAGTAAAGATGCTGTGGTTTCTTTCATGGTGCTTTCTTTTTGACTCTCAGATGTGATTGATGATCATCTACTTCTGGGTTATGTTCGTTTTGCAGAATGTTTCAGTGAGCTTTGCAGCGTGGAAAGTAATTCAGTACTGAGCAAGTAAGTCCATATATGTGCTAAACCCATGGTTAACCTCACAGAGGCTGTTATGTGGGATAAATGCAGGCAGAAATGGGTAGCTTCTAAACTGAGCTTTTGAAATAAAAGTAAATGGAGTGAGTTGTTTAATGGCTTAGCATTGTAGCCTTGCTGTCAACTCAAACACTGGAAAAACAGTTTCATCCTGCAAAGGAGAAAAATGAGGAGCTGGCTGCCTACTCATGTCTCTCAGGTGCTATGGCTCATGAGATCCTGCTCTTTATGGTGAGACAACCCCTCACCACTCGCCAGTTCTCAAAGCAGAGGAGTTCTTTTATGGGAAGCTGCCAATGAGGAGCTGCAAAGAACTTCTTTCCTCTTTATTTAGTCTTGGCAGTCTGGGAATCAGTTCTGCAGCGTGTGTTAATTACAAGCCTAAAAAAGAAGAAGTCAGCCATATAAATTGAACCTGTATCCTCTTAATTATGCTGTTACTGCCTTTAGGCCATACAAACAACACCCTTCCAACAGGATTCTCAAATAACTAGCTCTGCCCTTTAGCGTGGAGGCCTGGCATACATTCTCAGCTCCGTTTCACCATTTTTGTTACATTGCTACATCAGAATGGTATTGAGTGGTAATCCATCATGGGCAGTAGCAAGCAGTCCCGTGACCGCACAAATAACTTTGGAAAAACCAACCAAGCTGAGGTTCTCTGGCTAAGAGCAGCTTTACAGGTTGCTCTGCGGGCTTTTATGGGCACCAAACTGAATCATCTTGTGGCCACACTGGTGGTACTTTTTAATCCCTCTGCTTTTCGCACGTGCTTCTAACGTGCTCCGGAATTCCCAAGCTTTTGCTGCTGGTGAAACTAGTTTCTTGTTTGGATGTGTTGTGGGCATTTTTAATGTGGACCATCTTGAAGAATACTCAGGATATAGAGACAAGCGTGGCTTTGCTTTCATTGTGAAGTTTCCATCTTCCTACCCTGCCCTGGCCCCTGGACATACATACACCTCCATGGTTCCTTTCTTTGTCATCCCATTGCTTGGGTTTTTTTCCCCCAATGTCTTTTATCTTTTGAGTAAAGTTTGAACAGTACGCAGAAAGTTAACTGCCTGGAGTCTTTTAAATATAAGTAACACGCACCCAGTAATAAGCTGTCGGTTGTTTTTTTGCTGCCTGCAAAGAAACATAAACACAGCACTCATTTCTGGCAGGTTTTTACTGTCAGAGTTTCTCCTATTATATTTATCTTACAATTTGCCAGGGGGTGAAGTTATTAAGTTTTAGCAGCAGCCATCGATCAAGTTCACAAGTTAACACGATAAAGGCTCTGTGCCGCTCCGATCCGGGAAAATGATGATCCTCACTCGGTAATTAACTAAATGAGAAAGTTAAATCTTACTTGAGAGCTGGGAGAGATGAAAGAGAGGTGTTTGTCAGTTTCTCAGTGGAAATTAGAAGCAGTTTTCTGCAATTCCCTAAGCTGCTGCTCTGTCATATTTTACATAAGCACTGGGAAAACGTCTTGTAATTAGTGCTGTCATGGAGGATTTTTTTTGCTGAAGGATGTTGGAATAATTCATTAGATTATCAAGAAAGGCTTGTGTCCTGAAATGATTAGCACAGTGAAATTTAAACCATTAACGATAACAAGTTTAGAGCTTGCTGCAGTGCAGAGGCACCCGGGGTATGTCTGTGCCTATCTCAATCATTTCTTATAATTAAACATTATGTCCTCTTTTTTCCTCCCCTTCACGAAGACCCATCCAAATTCCTGTTAAGGTGGCTCTGTCTAGATCAGTGACTTAACCACAGTGGGTGGTGCAAGCAGTTGGAGGTAAAATGCTGCAGTTTCAGAGAAGTAGTAGAGGACATCTCTCTGTGTCAGAGCCTGTAGTCCCAGTGAGTCCCGGCAGGAGAGGAGAAGCCCGCTATGGCCTTTCGTGGAAGGAAAGATCCTTCCTTTTGTCTAGGGAGAAATTGAAATTTGCTGTGGTGTGTAATCTCTCAGTCTTTTCAGAGCTTCAGCATGAAAATGTCTTGAAGGTTCAGAAGATCCCAAACCTTGCTGTGGTCATTTAAGCCATTCTTGATATTCCAGGAGACAGCTTCTTTCTTTCTTTCTTTCTTTCTTTTTTTTAATTTCATTTTATTTTATTTTTTTTATGTTAAGAGATGTCTTCTTGCCTTAAGAAACATATAACATATATTCATCTACCCCGTGTAAAGTGCCTGAACAAAGTCCTCTTCCATGATTAGAGGATACGATGGGGTTTTTTTTAAAATATATAAAAGTTGTGACCACTCATATGGGTGGGTAAACACTATTGCTATACTACAATCAGAGAACTGTGCTTGTGTTTGTTTTTCTGTGCTTTAGGAGGCTCCTTGGTCCCCTCCACTGAACAAAAACAAAAGTAACCTTGGTTGTCATATATGGGTTACAGCTGTGATATACCATAACTGTTTTATTTTATATGCATAACACTAGACTTTTCCAGTCTTTATGTATCTATGTTGAAATATTACACCTTCCTATAGTTGCAAGCCATTATTTAGATTAAAGTCCTTTCATATATTAGTCGTATTCTACTTCACTGGGCATACAAATGTGCTTTGTGTTAAATGTAGAAATGGTCTTGTAATTACGGGCTGCAGAGGAGCATAGTACGTAGATCCCTGAGCTAGTACCAACCTGAGGCGCTCAATCCCCTGGGTTTCCTGGCACAGCTTATGAGCTCAGGATCATCGTTGTAGGAGGACACCTCTACTGTTCCTGCAGATTAATTACGGTGTCCAGAGCCAGATGGGGCACCTCTCAGCCCTCACATACAGGGCTTTGTGAAAAGGGAGTCAGTAAACCTTAATCTGTTCTAAATTAATGGTTTGCTCTGCTATACCCAAATTTCCTCCCAGATGATGGACTACCAGTGCTTATTCTTCTTTGCCACATTTGGAAGTGAAGCTTATAAAAATCATGACCATATATAGTGCATTTTGATGGATATTTACCATAGCAGTATGGATGGCATGTGGAACAGGTTTTTGTTTTTCAGGTGAGGCCTGATTATTGTCCTAGGAAGGGGAAAAGGCTGTAGACAATTTGATCATACAGATGCTTGATGCCATTGTTTTTGTTGATCCTTTTTTTTCCCTAACAGTCCTTTTTCACTGAACTGCCAAGTGGATTTTCAGGAATCTTCAAATTGAAATTCTGGAATTTTTGTTTTAAACTGTAGTTCGAGTGATTCGGGAGCCCTGTCAGTTTACGTGTCTCTTCTCTGCAGAACTGGTGTGTTCATGGCATGTTCTGTCCTCTTGGTCTCCTGCTTGCATAGACCACAGGACCTGCTGGGCACACTGTGGCTACCTCTGAGCTTGTCCTCACTCCTTTTGGTGAGAAACCAGAGCAGGCAAGGGTGCAGGTCTCAAGCTGCATTGTAATAGTGCATCTAAAGTATGAACCTAAAACATGGTGTTCCCATGTCCACCAGTTTGGACATAAACACTGTAACTTGTGTTCTTCTTAGAGAACCACTTTATAAACCCGGAGTTTCACTTCCAGAGGTGTTACAAGTGTTGGTCAATGGACTCCTTCAGTTACTCATTATTCCTATCCAAAAAGCCTGAGTTCGCTTGGGATCCATCTGTTTATACACACATAAGCCATCACTTGTTTTTGCAGATGTTGCAACTTCTGTTTGATACCCCAAACCAATGTTTTAGAGGTAACTGGGAAGCTGAAGCCTGCTGGGAGAGGGGAGCTCAGAAGGCAAGGAAAGGCCAGAACGTGGTGCCACCTTGGGAAAGGAGGTGCGCCTTTGTGGCCTTTGCACATCAGTTGCCTACTCTGCTCAGGCTCAGTATATTAGTCAGACTTTAGTCAGACTTCACAGTCTCTCAAATTAAAAGACAGATGTATAGGTTTTTAAAATATGCTTTGTAGAGACAGCCTGTGTTGTGAGATGCACAGCAAACAAAATGGGAAATTAAATGAGATCAAGCTTTTGAGATACAACATTTCCCCACTATCTTAAACCAGCATTTTTACAGGGATGTCTGTTTTGCCAAAAATGACCAGAATCACTTAATACAGATGATCAGTGCACTCCACTGGTAACCATTTTTTGCCATACTTTTGCCCACTGTGGACTTTGCTAGAAAAAGTCCAGTCTTTCACACATAGGGCTTCATGCCCATAGTCCATTTAATGATTTCTCTATATAAAAAGTTGGCCCAAGAGAGTTTCCCTTTCCTGCTGCTCTGTGGTGTGCTTGCAGTCAGTGTTGTCCATGTGAGGACTGGATGAAAGTGTAACTCATAGTCCTTGTCTTGCATGATCTTACTGAACAGAGAAAGCCACAGCCACACATCATAATCCAGAAATTGAAAAAAAAGCTCGTTAAAAATCACAGCTAATTGCGGTCTTTTTCTACCAGAGGAAGGTCTGTCCAGCTCTGCTAGAAATGTCGAAAAGACTGTTCAGGTGCATTTTCTCTAGAAAATTAAATATATATGGTTGAGTAGATTTTCATATTACGAGTTTTTCGGTGTTCCAAAGTCAGGGTTGCGGTTGGGAAGTGTTGAAGTTCAGGAGTTATTTACTCCTGAGAAATGAGAAATTCCTGCATTCCAAACTCAGTACTGGTAGCTAGATTTTGTGGTCTCTAAATAGCCTGCTGCTTTGGCACTTACTGAAAAGAGGCTTTTTTGTTGGTTTTTTTTTTTCTTTTCCTGTAAAATCAGTTAATCCTTGCATTTCATTTAGTTCATTAGATATCTTTGCAGAGAGATTTAGGGACTCGTTTTTCCTTGAAATTTAATAAAGTCTCCTGGTGAGGTTGAAGCATGGAATTATCATCATAGAACAGAAACATAGCTTCCCTACATCAGTGTTTTATGTGTTCTGATATCTGCAATTTATTTTTAATTATTTGATAATTAATAACCTCTAAATTTATTTTGGCAATAAAAATGATGTCATAGTATTGACTGTTATTATAATGCTGTCTGGTGTTAAACTGTTGCAATGAAATGTTTTCATGTTTTCAGCATTTTATAAAAACTGTTTGGCCAGTGTAGCATAAAATATTTCCCAGCAAACAGTTAATCTTACTTGGACAAAGGATATCCCTGCAATGCAAAATGTGCACTTTTCTTCCAGTTAAATTGTTTAGAAAGCAGAATTATATCTTGCTATCAAGTTGTAAATTGAAACGTCAGTGTTTTGTTTTGTCCCTGAAACTCTTCTTTGAGCTGACTCCTTCTGACAAGATATTAACAGTGCTCAGAAAGCTGAAAATATTTTATTCTATGAAAGAAGTATATACCAAATAGCAGGGTGTATTTTAGATGGCTTTGCTCTTGAGGTGTAATTCAATTTTTTTCTCATCCATTTCATGAATTCCCTAAGAATTTTAGCAGCAATTCATTCTTTAGGGAAAAAAAACCCCAAACCAGAGTACAAATAGAGTTTTCTGTTGGTGCTTTGAAGTAACAGGTAAATTAGGAATCCAAAAATATTTTACTGTGTACGCGATAAATAAAATTGTGTGTCTGTTAAACTGCCGCTCGGGGTTTGCCGTCTAACCGGAGTCCTTTGTGTGCAGCTCTGGCACAAGCCAGTGCATTGTCCTGCAGGGGCCTTGGCTCTCCATGGCTGCGCTCCAACTGACAGCCCCAAATGGGATATGTGGTCCCGGCCAGCTTTGTGTATCGCAGTGCTTTTTTCCTTCTGTTGTCTTCCCCCTGAATTACTGTAAAACTGCTTGAGTTTCTTTTCATATATGTGATTTGGGTTGTTTCTCTCCTTCCTATTTACAGACAAAACTTGCCAATGGCACTTCCAGTATGATTGTGCCCAAGCAAAGAAAATTGTCTGCAAGCTATGAGAAGGAGAAGGAACTCTGCGTCAAATATTTTGAACAGTGGTCCGAGTCTGACCAGGTGGAGTTTGTGGAGCATCTCATCTCCCAGATGTGTCACTACCAGCATGGACATATAAACTCATACCTCAAACCCATGTTACAGCGGGACTTCATCACTGCACTGCCAGGTATTTCTGCAGGCACAGGGAACTTGCTCCTTGTCTTTCAAAAAACTATTCCACTCTGACCTACCCTGCTGGAGAGGTCTCCATTAGGGTCAGTTTGCAAAATAGATAATAACTTTTGAATGAAAGGCTCTATACCAGTATGAAATTCAGTAATATTTTAATTTGTATTCCTACTGTCTCTCAAGGCACAATCCGCCATGGTTTGACTAGGAGTAAGGGATAGCTCATCTACGTATCGTAATGATAGTTAGCACAAGCCACAGGGCAGGTAGTTGTACTCATAATGCCCATAACGATGCATGAATAACGAAAATTTTTAAAATTAAAACCACTACTCTTCCTGGTTGCTCAACTGAAGTTTTCCCCATTCTTATTTAGGTTTTTTTTTTGGTCTCTCTTTCCTCGTAAAATAATTTCTTTAGTCCATTGCTTTGATTATGAGTTCATTGCTAATAGAAAATGGAGGGCATAAGATCAAAAGATGGAAGTGTGTTACATCTCTGTAGTGCTTTCCATTGAAAATATTATCCCAGCTGTTCTCAGATATGGCATTGGGCATATCTCACAGAATGCACACATAAAACAGTGTACATGCAGTTTTATATTGGCCCCATCTTACAGATGGGAAAACTGAGGCGATGGGAGATCAAATATATACAGCAATAGAGTTTCAAAACCAGACAGAAATTCCTGGCGCTTTGGCTGGTTTTTTCCAAACTGTTAGATCATACCTCTGTAGATGGATAAATAGATAGATGGGTAATAGATTAACATTCCCATGCCATAGGTCCACAACAGGATGGACCTGAGCAAGAAGTGCTACAAGTGTTGTCTCTAAATAGCTAACTGAAGAGAGGAGTTTCTTGCCAAGAGCTTCCTCTGTGAATACCTTTGGAGAATTGCTGAACTGTTGGCAATTTGTTCAATCCAGTCATTGATCATTCTTCAGAAGGCAGTTCTCAATGTGAAATTTAAGTTTTAGGGTTAAAAGGTGGAAAAAAGTGTGTTTAACTGTGAATTATACAAAGCATAAAGGCACTGCAAGAGTTTTGCTATCAAGTTAAATAGGTAGACTCATTGGATTTTAAGCTCATTGTGCCCAGTAATCAAGTGGCTGTTGTAGCATTAAAAAAAAAATCTTAGTTATGCTAAGTACCTGCTTTATGTTAGTTTTTAGTAGTCCAATGGCAATAATCTCTTGTACTTAGACCAGCATTATAACTTGTAGAGCTGTTCTGTTTCAGAAAAATAGGTGTTTTGACAGTGCATTGGTTTCCCCACTTTTAAAGCAGAAGTGTACATACAATCACATACACAATTTTTCCAGGACTTTCTCCATGAAACTCCATGAAAGCAAGCCAGCACATCTCATTGCACTTGCTTAATTTCATCCTACAGGCTTTTTTCTGAAAATTTTCGTCAAATGTTATAAATATTTCCAGAGACATTCAAAACTTACTGTCCATACATGCCATATTTGTTAGTGATCTATTCACAGTTACCCAGAAAGCAGCTGATTTTACTGTATCAGAATGTAGAATAAATAGGAATCAGGCAGGTAATTTGTGAGTATTTTAATAGTTGCGGCAAGTGTGTGTGTAAATAATGTATGTGCATCAATTTGCATGTTTGCAAATGCAAATGTCCTAGTGAATATAGCTGTAAGGGAGAAAATTAATGGCTGGGAATTACACTGGCACAGATTCTGCAGTCTGTGCAGGATGTCCTGAGTATGGGCAGGTTTCTGATGAAGAGAATGGGAAGGGGGAAAGGTACGAAACTGCCTAGGAAAGAGTGATGAACCTAAAATTCTACGTTAAGTCATATAATTAAAAAAAAAATACTCTGTAAGTATATTTTAGCTTTCTCAAATTCTCAAGTGTTCGGTATTGTGGTTTCATTTTTACTCCTTCATTCTCTCTCCTGCTCTCCCACTTGAGTGAATAAAACAATAAAGCTGCTTCAAAATCATGAGGCATCTTATCTCTGTCCTCCTAGCACAGTCCCCAAGAATGACCAGAATTAATGGTAATTTTAGATTATGAGCATGTTTTACTAATATAAAGTTAGCCAAGATTATTTTCCCAGTGCTTTGAACAGAATTAAGGTTGTTTGAAAAATACGGCTTAACTGTGTACTTAACAAAGTTTGTTCAGTTTCTGAAAAATAAGACCTCTGCTTAGCATTTTCAAGCTGTTTAACATTTTTTATGAGGAAAGTCATTTTGATAAGGATTTCATGTGTGAAATAACTGAAACATTCTTGTTGGTGTGGAGGGCTGAAGGACTAATCGTGTTTCACATTCATTTAGCAAAAACTTCTGTGAGCAGAGTTTTGTCTTTTTAAGGAAGCAATGCTTTGTTAGATATATGCCTCAGTGAGTTGTGCTGTTCCTAAGAAACAAAATAATAAAATTGAGTTTGCAGCCGGGCTAAAATAGCTCTGCTCATCCACTTATCATAAATGTGAGGAGGAGAGACCAAAACATTAGTATTCCTTCTCTGTGAAGGGTCTAATATCAATGGGCAGAGGATGACTAACAGACATGGAAGTAGTTACAGCACTTCATTGCAGCAAGCTCTAAAGTGCAACTACTAATGAACCAGGAAGGCCGCATGGGTGAAGATTACTGTGCCCGGTTTGTGCAGTGTAGCCCTGCTTCCTAGAACCACCAGTTGTTCTCCACATAAAATAAATTCCTGCTGTGACAGTGCTGACTTAAAGCCACCAGTATGGATGCTACACAGGCAGGCATTTTTAAATGTTCTGGTGGGTCTGTGGGCCCACCACTGGAAGCAACACAGACTGTGAAAATAAGCCATTTCCACCCAATGGAGAGAGCTCAGAGCTGCAGGCGTCAGGCTGGGGAAGCAGGTCAACATGATTTCCGTGTCTACGCTACCAAATTGTGGAATTCTTGCAAATTCTAGTTCAAGTGCATTAAAATGTCTTTCCACAATTTGCTGTAGAGTCATTCTAAATTTACAAATACTCTTTTATTTCAGAATTTTACATAGTGTTGTACATATCTTTCCGTATTGAATACATAATAAAGGCTGCTGATGCTTTTATTTTGCAGGTTGACATCTAATTTTGCATCTATAAAGATAACAAATGCCAGGCCTCTTTCTGCACTGCCTGATTGTGCATGGTATCATTCACATGCTTTTTCTACGTACAGATTGAAGCATAAAATGATGGACAGAATGTCATACCCAAAGTGTATTCTAAATTTAGAATCTTTGAAAGCAGCAGGAGGAGGCATGCTGAATTTTCTCATTATCATGCACTGGGAGATAATTTTGAGATCTTTTGATTAAGGAAAACAAAGGTTTGGCCATTTGTGTGTCATGAACTCTAATCAGAATCAGCTGGTCACACCCAATTTGGGTTTGCAGAAATACAGACATGTGACTATTAAAATGCACTTACTGCTTTTTCATTCACTGTCACAAGCAGGGCCTGGTCTTTGAGGCTGTTGTTTTAAAAGCAAGAAAACATATATTAAACTTAGTCCCAAATGTGAATCAGAGGGAAAAGGCATGCAATTACCAATCTGCCATGCTTCCTTTTTGGTTGGACTGGACATTATGCCTGAGGGATAACATGGCCTAAAGTACAACTTTCACAAAGCCTCTGAAATTTGACCTGTGGAGTGAGATAATCTCTTGGTGGCACATCTCACTCGTGAATGAAACAGCCTCCAAGAGAAGCTGTGTTTATGCAACTTCTCATTTAAAAGGCATCTTATTTTCCTGAAGTCTTGCTGGTGATGAAATTTGAGTTGGTAAGGGCACATTTTTACTAATTACATCCATCCAGTTAAGAAATACAGCATAACCTTTCCTGGCCCCAGCTACATTGAGCTGCTTGGTGCTAACCAGGCAATTGCTTTACATTTCACTCCAGCCATGTTGAAGTAGAGCCAATCTTGGTAGTCATACTGGAAAATATTTGCAAATTATATCGTTTTGGTGCATATTTTTCCTTCACCTTCTAAAATAAATGAAACTAGCAAACCTGCTTCACTTTCTCCTTACACAGCCTCTCGTTCCCTCTTGACGTCCCTATGCATCTGCATATCCTTCCCTCCCCCATGTCTAAAGGTACCACTACCCTTCAGGGCACACATTGGGAATATATATTTTTTTCTTCATTACGTTTAAAAGCTACTGCTTTAGCAAAAACAGCTTTTGAGCTGTTGCAACATGAGAACAGCTGTAGCAGTGAGATGAGAAATGGTCCTAATATAGAGAGATTTTGGGGGCTGCGTTGCTGAGTTGGAAATGCCATCCATAGAATATCCCCCTAGTGCTAAAACCCATCGAAATAGATTGGAATGACTTCTTGGATTCTTTATTATTTTTAATGACTTGTTGTGCTATATCCAAAGGAAGTTGGAAAACACTGCTCACTCCTGAACTTAGCCTCAAATGCTCTTCTGTGCATTTGGTCCAGCTCTGCATGCAGAAGAGGAGATGGAAGGAGAGCATATCTTTTACCAGCAAGGGGAATTCTTTTAAACTCCATGTCTGCCCAGCAAATAATCTTTTGTTGTTGTTGTTGTTCTCCCCCAGCTCGGGGATTGGATCACATTGCTGAGAACATTCTATCGTACCTGGATGCCAAATCGTTGTGTGCTGCTGAGCTGGTGTGCAAGGAGTGGTACCGGGTGACATCGGACGGCATGCTGTGGAAGAAGCTCATTGAGAGAATGGTCAGGACAGACTCCCTGTGGAGGGGGTTGTCAGAGAGGAGAGGATGGTGAGGAAGCTGCATTTTCGCCTCTTTTGCCCCCATTTGTGACAGTAGGTGCTGTGCATTTCAAACCATATTTGAAGATGGTTATTTAGCACACTGGAACATCGTGTTGGTTCCAAACCTGACAGTTGCTTAAATCAAAACTCAGGGGTTGGGGAATTAGGGCATCATTTGTCTATGCAGGCAACGTGGGGGATTTTTCCCTCACCTTCCTCATCTGATCATGCTCTTATCCCACTGTGAGAAGGGAAATATACAGGCTGAGATTTTTACACCCAGCTGTCATTCAGTTCAAATTAAGAAGCTGTGTATGCCTCAGGGGAACCCTAAAGTGGTCAGCAGTTCAGAGCAGAAGAGCTTTTTTAGGGGTGGCAGTGGGGCAGCATGTGCTATGAATTAGTTGACTCCTGATAGGTCTGTTTGTTTTCCTCAGCAGATTTTCTCTATTAGATATCTGTTTAATTTTCAAACTGGAAGCTAAGGGTATGTACCACGGAGAATAGGGGACTTAAGAAATGCAGATAGATTAGTTAATAATCATCTGGAATAGCCTTACAACAGTGTAGGTCTCACTCAAGTTTGAAGCTGCTCTGCTAACATTTCATTAGAACTTTCCCTCTCAGGGATATGTCCTTTCATACATAATTTTCTTTTCCAAGGGTGTCCCTAGGATGTTGGCAGAAAGGAAACTGGGTATGAATATTTCATAAACAAGATAAAAGTGACAGCTCAGGCATTTTGGTTGCTATTAAAAAGAAAAAGATACAGAGTTGCAAACAAAGACTCCTGGTTTATAGTTAATTTTGTTATACTGTTTGTCTCAGGAAGTAAAGGCAAGTAAATCAGGATTATGAGACATTCTTTAAAAATAAATGCTATTTTGATCTGCTTCCAATAGTGTAATGTTTATAAAAAGCATAAACACAAGCATGGCAGTGGTAACTTTTGCGTTCCTTTTAGTGCCTTATTCTCTCTAGAACTTCCATTTTCCTTTGTATTGTTGAGGTCACAGAAAGTCCTAAGGGGACCCTGAGAGGTCATTTAGTCCCTCCTGTTTGCCATAGGAAGAGCCAGGTTTCTCTTAAGTCATCCCAGATGTTTGTCTTAACTTGGTCTTAAAAACCTCCACTGATGGAGATTCCTGAGACATTGCTTGGAAAGGGAATTACACAGTATTTATTATTGTTGGGTATTTCTCCATTTTGTCTGGAATATTATGAATTTAATCTTGGCCTCCAAAGTGCTTCTCCCCACTTTATCACTGTCCAGGTAATAAATGCATTCCCCGTTCCATTCTTTGTCATTAATGAAAATCCTGTTTGACAGTGCACCAATCAGGAAACTCTGCTTTCCAGCCATCTGTGTGTCTACCCTTGAGCTCTTCCAAGATGATACTTCTCTTGCTCAGTCTTAAGAGTAGCCTGTGAGAAGAAATTAGGTCAATTTGACTTTGTATATTCTGGATTAATCAGTGTTGCCTGCTGTTTGTCACCTTGTCATCTTCTAGGCACTCATCCGACTGAATGTGTGCTCTAGAACGGCTAAACGGTCAAAGTTAGTTGAGTGAGACAATCCACCATTTCCTTGGTGGACCTTATTCCCTTTCTTAAAATGCAGGAGCTACATCTGTCTTTTTCCTGTTCTGTGGAGCTTTACCTATTCTCTACGTCTATGGATCATAGGTGACGGTTCTCAAGTTGCTCCCTCCACACTTTAGAAATAGCATTAGCACCAAGTACGGATCATACAGACACTACACTTCTGAAAAACAATTGCAAAATTTTGCTTCTCATCTCAATCACAGTCACCCCATTACTGCACCTCTTCTTCAAGTTCACACTGGGTTCTGGAGGTTGCTTTGACACAACGGGAGCAAGTTGTGCTCAAGTCTTTCATCTAAAGCTAACCAGCTTTAGAAGATAGAACTGCATGATTAAGAGAGACAGACAAGAAATATCCAGTGCGATTGCATCTCTGCCATGTAGAGCTTTATAGCTTGTAATCAATGCTAACACTGTGCATGGCACAAGGAGATGACAAACTGGACAGTTCAGAAAGATAAATGACTGATGTTATTTGCTTACAGCTCCTCAATTTGCACATGGGCTTCCTGATTTCAGCATTTGCAGCTCATGGTTTACAACAGAAAACCCTCATTCTGCAGCATGGCAGCCTTCACTGACAGCTTGTCAGGGAGCAGGAAGGGTTACACAGCTTTAGAGAAATATAAAACAGAAGCCCAAAATCTGGGCACAGTTGTGTCCATCTGATTGAATTGGCTGGTCATCAAAACCTGCAAACAATAGTTCCTTTTATCCCAGAGCTACAGCACAACAGCTACTGGGATGCCTGGAAATTCCAAACAGTCCTTTAGCTGAACAGTAAACAACTGACTCTACATACAGCAAGGCAGGACTTTGTGTTGCAACTGCTAGTAAAGTTAGAAACAATAGACAGGTTTTTAGGCATAGAGGCTTGTACACAGATTGTTGTAGACCTGCCCCAAGTCTTCCAGTATGTGTCCTAGGTATTCTGTGTACCTCCAAAGCGTTTTTCCTCTCCCTGAGCTAGTAATTTTAATTTTCACAAATGCACTTCCAGACTGGATCACAGTAAGTATGCAGCCATCTATAATCGGTGTTTTGTCTGCATCCATGTGCTTGTTCCCATGTAAGTGTTTGCTAGTCACTATATTTGAAGAATCAGATGATTGCTCTGTCCAAAGTGGAAAGCACCTTTCTCTCAAGTTGTACGTAAAGTACTTTATTTAAAGTAGTATCAAAAGTTCTTTTTTTGAGCATTTGTCATTTGGTTTGTTCAGTCCTATAGTTCGCTACTGCCTTACAACCTAAAAATTTTGGTTCATTGTTGTGATCTCCCTAATTCAAGTACATCACGGCAGCTAATATACAGTCTCTCAAATTAGTTTTGAGGTGTACTTTATGGAAAGGACAGGAACGGAATGTGCAAGGAAGTATTGAACAATTAATTATGTCGTAATGGAGTAAGGGAGGGAGAAATGGAGAGCCGACCCAGTGTAAACTCTGTGCCTCTGATGCCAGGATTACACTCAGAGGCATTTGTGCCTCTCTCCATTTTGTGAGGCATGTTGCCAGGCAGAACAGCAGTTAGTACGCCCATGGTGGGGTTTACAAGCTTCCACACCGTGTTTGGTGGCTTCTTAACTTCAGGATGAGGAATTAAAGTTTTTTACACAGCAGGTAGTGATTGCTGTTTACAGATTTTTTTGGTAGCAAAACTCTAGCTTGGGATATGAGTATTCCAAATCAGTGTTGAAATGAGGGAGGCACCGCAGATGAAGTGTTGCTTACCAAAATACATTAGTAGCAGTAAAATGTCCACATACCCAAACTGATACTGTTCCTGCTAATGCAGATAAAAGCTAACCTTGAATGCATAGTGTGTCTGAGTGTTCCTTGGCTTCTTTCATTTACTTTCTATGCTTTATTTCAAAGGTGACCTCTGATATGTGTATGTGTATTGCGGGCATGAGCCATTCTCAACTCCTGCTGAGCTGAATGGGCCCATGTCCATAATAGAGAATGTATTTCCCTTATGTGAGTGACTAGAAACGGATGTTTTTGGGGTACTTCAGTGTTAAAATGCAACACTGACACGCTGCAGGGCAAACAAACAAGGAACCAGCCCATCTTACTGAGTAAATTAAGTTTAAATATGAATCTATGCGTTCCAACAGTTGTTACCCATTTGTAAAATGCCAGGAGGACCTTTCTCCAAAATGCTGAAACATGATTTGTGTTCAATGGAAGTGTTCTTTGTCTTTCAGGGGGCAATATCTATTTAAAAATAAACCTCCTGATGGAACTGCTCCACCCAACTCCTTCTACAGAGCACTTTATCCCAAAATTATACAGGACATAGAGGTAAGAAACAGCTTCCAGATGTGGTGGTGTTTTGCTGTTGTCGTTTTGGTTTTGGTTTTTTCAGATGTCCCTGATTCATTCATGATGCCGAAATTCTGGGAATGTTCCATTCTAATGAAATACGTCTTTAAATCGGATGTGTCTTTGTTTGTCTGGAGTTTGTAGCTCTGCGATAATTATATGAAGTCCCAAGCTTTGCTACTCCTTTAGACAGAAGATGAGCTGGATTGTTCAGTGAGCTGTTTGCAGGTGGAGTCTCTACACCTTGCACATCAGATGTCACAGCAGCACCATAACATCTTAGTTTTCTGTGTTCCATGGTGCTTTGCTCCACCCAGTGCAGATGAGACCTAATAAGCTGTTATAGAAAGATATCAAGAACTGAGCCAGGGAGAAAGTGCTTTGCATAAGACTGCAATCCTAAGAGTCAGGGAAACAGGGAGCAACTGAGCATGATTGCCTTACTTTTACTATGAGCAAAATGGCATGTTCTAGTCATTTCCTAATGGCAAAAGCAGTGCTCAGGCACTATTGTGACAAGTTTGTACAAGCACTCACAGCTCAACTGAGACATTCTCTTTAGTTGTTTAGCTGTTGAGTCACAGGGGGTTAAAGGCTGGAGGTAGAAAAAAGCTTTTAGGTTACATTTTTCTCACCATTCCAGATAACACAGACCAGTTTAGCCACAAGATGTTTTCCAGGTATTTGTCTGTTTAATTGGTTTTATTACATGTGTTGCCTCTTCTAGAAAGCAGTTATGTCATTGTATGGGCCTGGTTGCAGGAAAAAAATGAAGAAAAGTGTCTGCTGTCTTCTCTACCAAACAAAAAAACGAGGAAATAGTTCTGTGCTTTTTTTCTTTACATCTCATTTGTCTTGTGTCTCTCCTCAAGACAATAGAGTCAAACTGGCGGTGTGGAAGGCACAGTTTACAGAGGATTCACTGCCGAAGCGAGACAAGCAAAGGGGTTTATTGTTTACAGTACGATGATCAGAAGATAGTGAGTGGCCTACGAGACAATACTATCAAGGTGAGAATGCTCCATAATGGCATACTAATGGTATGTGGTACCTATGCCATAAATAAGAGTGTCCTAATTTCAGTGACACCTAATCAATCTCTTGTTAGTAATCTAGCCTTTCCCTTCCCCCACCTCACACCTGCACAGCATGTATGCCTCTTTTATCTGGCTAGAGAGACCCTGTTTGCAGACAGACTTTGCTAGCAGAGTTTTTGTCCATCAGTAATTACAGGCTATGTAATTACTAGGCCCTGTACCCTGATGAGAAGGGTAAAACTAATATTCATAGTAAAGCCAGTAATATCAAAGATATTAATGTATTGCACCAAAGAGCCTGTGGAAGACTCTACAGGTGCCACTAAAGGTGTTCTAACTGCACTATCAATGATGTGTTGTAGTAAAAAACAGACTAGTTAAACCAGTAAGTGTTGAAAGATGAAAACCTTACTGAGCTGTGTGGTTTTGAATGTTTGCTGTCTTAGATCTGGGATAAGAATACATTGGAATGCAAGCGAATTCTCACCGGACACACGGGTTCTGTCCTGTGCCTCCAATACGATGAACGGGTGATCATTACTGGATCTTCAGACTCAACAGTCAGGTGTGTGCTCATGATCTGAAGCTTTCTCTTTGCCTCTAAGATTTTAGCTTTGCAAAATGCTGAAATGATCTTTTATTAAATGTATGCTATTCAGTCGGTTTCATGAAGTAGTTCAACATATTTGTTCAGCAGTGTGCTGTCCTTGTTTATCAGATGTCCATGCAAATCGCTGTCAAAGAGAAATGAGAATCTAAGCAAAGGCCAGTCAAGGTCAAGCTGACTTAGGAAGGCCATCTGGCATTTCACCAAGGTTTTGCATGTTTTGACACTCCTTGAGAATGTTATAAATTCTCCTTGAGAATAACTTTTTAAGAATTGTAGTTTTCAAAGCAAGTGTGAAGGTTTCATCATTCATTCTCACCTAATTTTAACAAAATATATATATGCCTAGGTCTCCTATGACTTTTAATTAATTATATTTAAGCATGATGTTTCTTTTCATTCAGTCTTTCTAACCTTGCTTTCCTTCCAGTCTCCAGCAAAAGGCTGGACACCTCAAGGTAGCACTTGTAGTGCATGTTGTACAGATTTGAAGTCCACTAGTCATGTGACAGAATCCCAGAGAATATAAGACCTGTAGTATAAATACAGGCACATATGGGTTAGTGAATTGCGATATGAACTTGGATGTGAAGGGACAAGTCTGTCTTCTCCATGTTGTTATATATTCCCTCTTTGTCAGAGTGCAAACAGTGCCCATGCAGTGAACTTGGAAACCGGAAAGCTGCGTTGGTGGCCTCTTCTGAAGCTATTAGCATGTGTTTCTTATGGCTGCAAGCTCCTCATGGTTATCACTGTGCTTGTGTGTACACTGCTACTGTTAAGCTAATAATTTAATTCCTGACATGTGATGCATGCAGTGTTGTGGTGCTGCTAGGTTTTGGGGTCCTGTCAATAGTAGGGATCCAGAATTTCAGCAATTTCACTGCCAAAAGAGACACCTGGACATGGCGTAGGTCGGTGTGGGAATTGTGCCGGACTAAACAGGTCACAAAACGAGAGGCTGATTTCTGTAACAAGGACTATCATCTTCCATATCAGGCCAGGCAGGCCAAATTGCAGACTGGCTACTTGCCCAGAAATACTTTGTTTGCCTTTGTATCTATAAATGTTTGTGCAGACCCCAGAGGCACATAGGATGCATCGCTTTTATCCTTGTGTCTCCTCAGGAAGAGGGGCTTCATCCAATAGACAGTACAGATGGGCTCTTAATGCTTCTGGGATCTCGGGGATGCACTTGTCCAAAGAAGTCAGTGGGTCTCCAGCCCCTGTTCAGTTTGGCAGCCCTGTCTGCAAACTGTTCGTATGTTAATGGCTCAGGTCTTTAGTTTTTTCTCCTTTGCATTTTGTAATTGGAATGTAGTTTTCTTGCTCATTTATAGTCTATAAGTTGATGCACTTCAGTCTCTGTAAGTTAGAAAATAAGACATTAGAAGTCTTTCTCACATCTTGCTCTTTCTTACTGCTTGCTTTATTGGCAGACAAAAGTTTTAACTTCTGCACTGTCTGATGTGCCTGATGATGCAGCCTTTTTCTGCTCTCATATAGTGTATTTGGGATACAGGTGTGATAGTGCCAAAAGAAATCTCTTTATGAAGGGTAGAAGTTTGCCAACAGAATAGCCCAAAAGAAACGTTTTAAGGGTTTAAAATCTGCATTTCAAGTCCTAGAAGTTCTGTATGAAGATTTTATCTAACGTGCATCTTAAATTATCATTCAGTTGAAACAGTTGGTTCCAATAACATTAAGTTGACATAAATGCTGTGTCTTAATTTGGGTATTCAGCACATTCCTGGAATGTTGCTGTGTACCAGATGCACCTTAGGGTAAATGCAATTCATGGTGCAACTTGTGGCAATTACTTGTATTTGTTTGAAAAGAATTGTCTTTTCTGCTTCTGTTTAAATTATCCCTTGAGCTGATAGTCCTGTGAGAGAGGTCAAAAATTAAACCTGTCACTGAACTTGCTTCTCCACATTAACTGGAAATGAAGCGTATGGTAGGCTGAGAGAACCAGGAAACATCAGCCTTTAAGGCCATCAGTCTTCTACCTTTCCTCAGCTCTAAATTCCCTTAATTAAAGAATGCTCTTTTCCTGGGTGGGTTATTTTTATGGTGTTAACTGCATTGCAGGGTTTTTGGCTGCTGGCCTGTCTCAATGTACGCATAATCAACAGGTTTGTATAATACATTTTTTAATGAACTATTTAATAGATGTAGATATAAGCCGTGGTGTTTGCTTCTCTAATATCACTAGCGAGTCAATTACCTCTCCGCATCCCTCTCTTGCTCTGCAGAAAATGCACTGTGCAGGTTTTTAACTCTCTTCTCTCTGGTTTGAAATCTGAAACTGCAGAGTGTGGGATGTGAACGCAGGCGAGATGCTGAACACACTGATCCACCACTGCGAGGCCGTGCTGCACCTCCGCTTCAATAACGGCATGATGGTGACATGTTCCAAAGACCGTTCCATCGCCGTGTGGGACATGGCTTCACCAACCGACATCACCCTGAGGAGGGTGCTAGTAGGGCACCGAGCTGCCGTCAACGTAGTGGACTTTGATGACAAGTACATTGTATCAGCATCAGGTGACAGAACTATAAAGGTGAGGTGTTTCAGAGGCTTTTTATTTGCAGCACTGGGGTATTTATTAATGAAGAACAGTGACCAGACAGGGAAGATGGTCCTTGGCCATTATTACGCAGATCTTCCTTTAGAAGTAGTATTCTTCCTGCTGCTCACTTCCACTCTTGAACTTGCAGAGCTTGTTTAGAGAGCTGTATGGCAAATCAAATCCAGATACAGATACAGTTGAAAAAGAAATGTTTCTCTGTGTTCTTTTGTGACTTGACCACTTCCATAATCTGTTTCAGCATCAGTCATTCAGATAGTTGTCAGAGGGCAGCATGGGGGCAGAAGTGAAGGTGAGTGTACAGGAGTCACTTAAAGAGTTACTGCTGTGATCCTAATCTACAGTATTAAACCTCAGGAAAATGAAGATCATATGTAGACTAAATCATAGCTGAAGAGTGCTAAATCTGGAAGCTAATTCTGGTGCAGCAAAAATCTTCTGTGTACAGTGACCCAAGCTGCTAACAGTTGCAGACTATAATCACAAGTCACTGAAGGGATAATTTTCCCAGTCTTAATGGTAGCCTCTTCAATTAAGAAAATTCTGGATTCATCTATAAATCATACAGACACCATCTTTTGTTAGTCTCTTCTTAATAATTTTGTCTCTGTGTGGTTCCCTCCTCCCTTCCTGTCACAGGTGTGGAACACTAGTACCTGCGAATTTGTGCGCACCTTAAATGGCCACAAACGAGGCATTGCATGTCTGCAGTACAGAGACAGGCTAGTAGTGAGCGGCTCTTCAGATAATACTATCAGGTGAGAGACACACTCCCCATCGCAGTTATGTGCAAGCACATTGTCTCTGATTCACTGGGATGTGCAGAGGTTAGGCAACTGAAGTGCTCTGTACCCTTGTCAACTTTGAAATATGCTTTCTTTGGTATAGAACATTGGGAACTACTGGAAAGAGATATTAGAAGTCTGTTTTACTGTGTTGTCTTTCATCCTCAACATCTCAAGAGTCCCATACTAATCAACAAGTTGCATTGCTCTGGCAGTTCTGGTGTATGAAAGAGCTGGCAAGTACCACTTTCTGTGATGTCCTCTTGTGATATTTTAATTGGACTATGTGTCTTGTTAAAGGGGTCAGATTTGCAGTAAGAGGCATTTAATCCTCTGCAGAAATCCTCCTGGGTTCTCGCCAAACTCTTCTTATGGTACTTGGCACCTGGTTAAGTTTGGAACAGCTGGTTTAGAGCATGAAGTTCAGTTTGCTGCCTTTTGCACTTCTCCAGCTGCCCTGCTTGCAATCTGAGATTTAACTCTTTCTGGTATCATGAACCAGGATTTCTCCCTGCATCCTGCAGCCACTGGCAGAGAGGTGTCCCATGACTTTCGGGGTGTATGGAACAAGCTTGAATAATAGTTTACGTGATGTAGGAAAATGCCTGTCATGGAAATGGGACGAAGAGCAACCTCCCTTTTGTCCTTGTCATCTCTTTAAATTATTGTCTGCCTTCTGATAAAACTTGAAAGCTGGACAGTATGAGCAGAAACCCTTCATATGTCAGTAATAATTTCTCCTCGGTGAGAATGATTTATGCTGTTGCTATTGCAAGCCTGTGGACTTGTCTTGCAACATGCTGCCTCTCCCTGCTTTGCATTCTGTAGGAAAATGGTGGTCCTTTGGTTGACATCACAGGTCGTTGTGCCAGATTTTAGTGTAGGGCTGTCTGAGAGCATGACCAGAAGAGCTGGAACTTCCATTTCTTAATCAGGGGAAAAAGGTATTGTATGCATTGTGTAAGAGGAGCACCACTTACACGTGGTGAGAACTGCTCTTCAAATAGAAAAAATAACCCTCTGCAGTTGTACTGTGAAACTTGGTCTCAGAAGCAGAGTAAGAAATAGTTAAATACTACAGCAGTTAGGGAAGGATCTAAAATATGATTTGCAATGCTAATAAAAATAGATGTCAAGATAGTGTTAATGCTAAAGAGGAATACTGTTACTTTTATGCTTACATTGGACAAAATCCCTAGTTGACAGATAAATTGTGCTAGAATTTCAGGAATGTCGGCAGTGAATCTTAATGGAAGTCAAGTTTAGCAGCAGTGTGGGCAAGGCAAAGGACTTACCTGGTCACACACTTTTCTCCCAGCCATTAGCAAAGGGCACAAGTCAGTGGAAGGGCGATTAAGAAAGGGCAGGTTACTGAGTCGTCTTTGTGGGTGGCTTGGTGATTTGTATGTTTAATTTGAATTCACTGTGAAGTGCCAGATGTTGTGTATTGGCCTTAGGAGAGGCTGATACAGAACTTAAAGTTCATCGTTCCTCAGTTACAGGGAAACTTTTTTTCCAAAAGATGACTGTGATTTCTAGTTTTGCAACTGCAAATGTAAGGACATGTGAAGTAGCTGAGAAATCAGTATCTTTCTTCTGTAGGGATACTCCAGTTATAAAAATTATTTGGGTTTTGTTTTAGGCCAGAAATTTCACCAGTGTAAGAGGACACAGCTACATAGACATCACTATCAATGTGATGATTTCCACCTAGTAGAAAGTGGTCCATCAAGTTTAATCCAAGTATCTAGGGCTGAAGTTCCTAATTGCTACAAACAAAGCATTGTGTAGGAAAAAAAAAAGGAACCAGAGAATTTAGGGCAAGAAAATAGAATCAGACTTTAACATCTTGTGTTGATTTTTAAATGAGTGGTTGGTTTGCATGTGTGTATTTTACTTCCAGTGTGTGCACACATGGGGATCTGGTACTGGTCTGTTTAGACAGAGATGGGGATTCAGGCTCACCTGCCTTCTGTACATCTTTCAGCTCTGCCAGGACTTCAAGTGAATTAAAGGTTGGGATAATTGAAGACCTGGCTCTACTTCTAGAAATTCTCCCAAAATTGTAGGAAAGAAGAGTGGTAGTGTGTTTGACTGCATAAAATTTTTTAGTTAGTTCTCAAGCCTTAAGGTTAGTTCGTTTATTATTTGTTCCTTTGACTATTTAAAGAAGTAGACATTTGAGAAGCTTATCAAATCTGGGAGTTACCCTTGGCACCAATTGTGCTAGGAAACTCTACTCTTAATAGCAGTTATCCCCTTTGTACATGAAGGCCCATTCCCCATGTGACTGGGGACGTGATCACCTCTTCTAATCCTGTTCAGATTCAGGTAAAACCTCAAACTGGGACCGGAAAATACAGGCCTGAATCAGTGTGATGCAGCCTCCCAGAGCTGCTGGCAATCTCAGGATTGATGGCAAGGAATGGAAACACATGGCACAAAAGTTCCTGGCACAAGATTGCTCTTCAAACCTTTCTGCACCAGTTAATCTCTGGCATTGTCCATCCTTGAGAGACTTAATACTCTCTTACCAGCCAGAGTGCCTTTGGCTGACCTTTGCCATGAAGTTACTTGCTCTGACCTTGACTGGTATGCTGTCCTCATGTGAAACCATTGGAGTCTTCACAGATTCCTGAGAGATCAACTCCACAGAATCACCTTGTGCTCCTCATTGGCTTCACACATGTGCATAGACAAATCCTTTCCCAGTTCTACAGTTACAAAAGAGTTCTGTTCATTCCTCTGTTGTCCAAAGTTGAGAGCAACTTGTTGTAGCAAGATAGCTGCAATCATTGTCCACCAACCTTGGGCACATATCACCTGGATCCGGATTATTCCCTGGGGAGTAATATATGTGGGGATGGTTCATCTTTGTCTCTCAAGCGAAGTGACCTGACCCCTCAGCAGCTGTGCTGCTTCAAGATGTGTCACCCAGAGAAAGTCCACAAACCCCCCATATTTCTCACTTCTGTGGAGGACATGTCAGTCTAAAGGCTTATGAATGAGCATTTAAGAACATTTGTGGCTGCTTGCATTCCGCTAAGTGTCAGGGAGCTGCAGCAGATACTGCTATTAAAAGAGTGCTGTATGAACAACTCTATACAATACATGTCAAAGAATTTAAGTTCTTGTAGGCAAATAATCTTTCTTGATCCATGGCAGTTGGGAATCATGTCAAAGAGCTGACAAAAGCATGTTAAAAAATAGACTTACTTCATAACTGTTTGTAGAATTTCTTAACTTTTTTTAAGGTAGTGTGTAGGTGTAAAAATTAAAATATTTTAATTTATTCTCAAGTTTATGCTCAAAATCCACCACAAAGGTCAAAACTCTGGGATGTTTACAGTTGAGAGAATAATGTGTTCCTGGGTCTCTTACTGGGATACTGTATGCTGGTTTGGGTGACAGAACTTTTCTAAAATTTTATTATTAGAAACAGTTCACAGAGAGCCACAGAAATTATTTGAGGGCAAGAAGAAGATACATTATAAAAGAATAAACATAGATTGTCCATTTTAACTTATGCACAAGGTGACTAGATTACAGAGTAAACATACCTTCAGTGAGAGAAATGACAAAAAGGCTTGTTTATTCTTGTACCTTTCAGCACTGTATTGATGACTTAATTTGTCCACTGGTAGTCTCCAAATCAGAAATAGGCATGTAGGGGAGCAGAAAGGGGCACATGCTCTGTGAAGATAATATTATCAATTGAAACAAGGTGCCAGAGGGATTGATAAGTCTCCCTCTCTTAACCTCTTAAAATCATGGCAGGACACTTTCATGAAAAATGAACCCCAGTAAAATAAAGTGAGGCTCACTCTGAAGATAGCTGGGAGGTAGCTAGAGCCCTAGATACTAGACACAACTGGTCTCTGACTCACTTCCCATGTGATACTGTAACATCACAGGGTCACGCTGAACAGCATGCATCCACTTAACAGGAAAAGGAGTTATGAATGTAGTTTGTTTCTTCTGTGTTGTTTGTTCTTATGTTGTTACATCATAATCTTTATTTCTAAGTTTCCATTAACTACAAGCAAAGACCGAATGTTTAGCTGTGATGATAAGGTATTAAAAAAGTCTTACTGATTCTTTGTACTCTCTTCCAGGCTGTGGGATATCGAGTGTGGGGCATGTTTACGAGTACTGGAAGGCCATGAAGAGTTGGTGAGATGCATACGCTTTGATAACAAGAGGATAGTCAGTGGGGCATATGATGGGTGAGGTTATCAGTGCAGTCAGTGCTTTGCATCTTACTGTCTGTCTCAGTGTCTCCCATCCCACTTAGCTGCATCTTCCCTATAAATATTAGATTCTCTGTCTGTCATAGTAAGAGGACCTTCTCATGGCCACGCTACAAAGCATAGCTTTTGTTCTTCTTTTGAAACTAGTCCGTGTGGTTTGGTGTATGTGGTCCAATGGTTGCAATGGTACTGACAGCTCAACCTGAAACTTCTTCTAGCTCAACCACTCATAAGAACCATCTTTCCTATCTGTGGTTATGTCTACTGGACCATTTGCCGTTACAGCCTAGTTGTCTGCACTCCTATGTTTCTGTTAGTTATCACCACCTGCTTTTTATGTTTTACTTTGTTGACAGCTTATTTTTTTCTCCCATTAAGCTATATAAGCTTTACAAAGGGGAAATTCAAGAACCAGGTCTGAAGAGCAGAAGTATTGCTGTAATTTTCCTTAAACTGGTGTATTAGCTGAGTTGTACTAACAGTTACATTTAATTTTTTTTTGTGAGTACTTGCTCTTTTCTCTTTAACACAGCCATGGTGTTTGTCTATTTTTTCACTACTAGGAAAATTAAAGTATGGGATCTGGTGGCTGCTTTGGACCCCCGTGCTCCAGCAGGGACCCTCTGCTTGCGAACCCTTGTGGTAAGAACTTTTGGTAGGGGTGCTGGAAAAAGTGTCCTTGATCTTGAACCTCTTCCAGGGCTATCTCGAGCCATGAAAACTCAAGTAATTTAGCCCCAGTCTGCAGGATCTAGACATCTGGCTTTTTTTGGGTATCCAACTCTTTTTTTAATGTTGCAAGCTATAAAGCATTAAAAGTTAGAACTTCTGGAGTTTTCACTCATTTTTTAGCAGTTTTATTCTGTGATTTGAAGTTAATAACTAAATCCATTTTTGAGAATGTCCTTCTTGGAATACATCTGCCAGTGGGTTTACTTTACCCTGTGTGTACCTGATGATGTAGTAGTAAGTTGTCTGAATTGTTAACATGAAGTTTCTTGAAGAAAAGTACTACATTCCAAATTTGAAGAGCAGGAACAAAGACACCCTTAGGATTGCTTTTAACTGGCTTTTAGGTGTTTAAGGGAAAAGCAGGTAAGGACTGGAAGAAACGGTGAAATTGCCTTATCCTTTAACAGCAACTACTATTTTCATGCCGTCCACTGGTTTTTAGTACAGGTCTGATGATAGTGTGGTTAAAATGTCATTGTGTGAGTGTTAACAGCATTCACAGTCATGCTTAACATGGCTCTGTACTGGTCTTACAGTAACGTGGGAAAGTTGTGAGAAAAATGACAGTACAGTCAAGGCTATGGGATGGTTCCTGTAAGTGTTCCTCCACCACATTTCACCCAAAAAACAGGCACTGTTTCTGGGGATAAAGGAAGATTTCAACCAGTACCAAATTCTCATTGAAAAAGAAGTACTAAATGTTTCTATTTCGTAAGTACAAAGTGTTGTTTGGGCAGTGTTTGGGTTGGTATGTTAGACCATTTCCTGCTGTGGCACATGACTGTAGTCTGTGCTCTAAACCGGGATCGTACCAAGGCTGTCTGATTCTCTAAAAGCATCTCTCACCCACTGAGCTGTGCTGGCTGACCTTCTGCGCATTCATCCACCACCTGAATTGCTATTGTTGCTGTAGATTTCGCTGAAGTATTTACTTCACACTTGATGCAGGCTGTGAGGGTTACTGGGACTCAGCTGACAGGCAGTAGATCATTAAGCCATGCTAACTCTTTTCCAGTCATGTATTTGGACCTCAGCTGCAGAGTAAGAGTCCTTGAGTGCCTTGGATGCCTGCAGGTACCATGTTGAAACACCTTCTTGTTAGCCAAATAGAACTGCAAGTAGTATAATGGCTGAAATCCAGAAAAACCCTTTGTCATTGGCCACCCAGTTCCAAACTATGGAACAACTCAGTGCCCATGAGCACACATCCTGAGAGTCTAAGACTTCAGCTTGGTATTAGTAGTGTTCCTGCTCCAACCTGAGACAAATGTGTGCCAACTAACCTGTAGACTTAATTTAACTGGTGTGATTTCCTCTGCATTTTCCAGCAGTGGACAGCCAAAGTGCCCCAGCTAATTATATTATAAATCAGAAGTGGTGGGATGGAAACACTGCATGAATCTCAACACATGGATACTCATAAATCCCTGTTTGATAGCAGCGGAGGGGGCCAAAAGAGGAGTGGGGAGCAGAGGAAGCTCTTGTGGTGCTTTTAGACTTTATGACTACAGGGTGTCCTTATACCCGCTTGCCCATAGTTTGGTTTTTTTTTTCCTCTTTCCTCGTCCTCCAAAATTAAACCTGGCTGCACAATGAACATCATGAGTCTCCTGCTGCTTGTGTTCAATTTTCAAACAGTAGGGGGAAAGTGCACAGATAACAAATGTTCGCTGCATGCCAGGTCTCTTCCAGTTTTGTCTTGCGTTAGCTGGAACGGTGGCCACATGAATTTGACAGACGCTTTCCATGCACAGAATAAGCACACAGGTCAGCTTTCTTTATGACCTAGACAGTTCAGGTAGGGCAGCCCTACTTAGCCCACAGTGACTGGGATCACAAAGGGAGTTTTGGAAACAGGTTTTGAAAGTATCTCTCTCTCTCACTGTCTCTATGAGCAATCCGTCAGTGGATATGACTGTTGTAGTGATACTTTTTAGCAAGAACTTCTTTACTGCCACAACACAAACTCTGGAAAAACACTTCTTTTTAGAGGAGATGGGAAGATAGAAACTCATAAGGTGTTTGTAAGACAAATTTGAGTTACAATTAGAAGATCAGAAAGATTCCATTAATTAGAATTTTTTAAAAATTTATCTTAAAAACTAGAATCCAACTTCTGTGTGTGACTGTTTTCAGGTAATTTTAATTTAAAGATTTAGAAATTCACTTTTAAGCAGCTATTGCACTTCGCAAACTGAACTGTATTTTTGTAGTCCTGTACTATAAGAAAAAGGTTTCCCATCTCATAAGTAACAATTCTCTTTTCACCTAAATGTTTGAGAAACCTGTGGTTTCAATATTAAAGTATTTTAAGACAGGTTTTTTTGCTGACCCTCAGGCCCTTTCAATGTGTAAGCATTAAAGAGAAATGTGTATTGATGGAAGAGATAGGGCTCACCCTGGTTGCACAGTTTCTGTTCCCTGCCGACCAAGGAGGAGGCCACTAGTCTTGCAGCACTGTAAGCACCAAGAGAAAATAGGCAACACAAAAGGGAAAGCATAGTGGATTTGCTGTGTGATATCCAAGATCTTGCCATTGCCTCCTGTTAATTATGATCTGAACTCCTGCCAAATCGTCATGCCATTTCCACTCAGCCTTGGAGCAGAATGCAAACTGTCTGTAAAGAATGCCCTTTCTAGTTCATATTTTTAGAACTGCTTAAGAGGAATTATTACTGTGTCACTGGACTTTGCAACAGGCTCCTTAGTGTCCTCCAGTGTTAAGCTCTTTCCTCTTCAGCAGTGGCAGTGGTGCCAACTTGTAAATGAAAAGTTGTCATCTCTTCCCCTGTAACCTAGTGCATCTGGGAATGCTGTAATTTCAGGAATGAGTTTTGCCATGGAACAAGGAAGACAGTGCACCTGTCAGTCTTGCCAGACAGAATTGTGTGGTGGAGAGAGTTTGGTTTGTTTTGCACAGTGTGTATCCAGTATTGGAATTTAAGGAGTAGCAGGGCAGCTGTAATATAAACTTCCTGCAGGCCAAGTACTTAGATATGGCAAACACTTTTCACTGAGAGAGCGTAATTTATGCTCTGTAATCCTGATGCACAGTGTGTTATGTGGGGTTTACTGAGAAATTAACGTAACACTAGGATCAAGCCCGAGTTCATATTCCCTCCTTCATCCCAGGTGCCAGCTAGTTTGCAAGGTAACGTACTGTGTCTCCCACTTGCATTTAGGAGCATTCTGGAAGAGTCTTTCGACTTCAGTTTGACGAGTTCCAGATTGTCAGCAGCTCACATGATGACACCATCCTCATCTGGGATTTTCTGAATGACCCAACTGCCCAAGCAGAATCCACTCGTTCCCCGTCCAGAACATACACCTACATCTCCAGATAAATAACACTACACTGTACCTCACACTCGCACAGGTAAAAAAAAAAAAAAAATTAAAAAATAAAAGGAGGCTCACAGGAGACACCGGATGTAGTGCGAGCATGCTGCTTGAATAATTATCTGGGTCTATCAGTATTTCTCATCTTGGTTGTACAGTAATTACAGTGTCCTGTAAAAGGACAGGAGTGGTTTTGATACCTTAGAATAGGGACTTTATTTTAGGATTTGTGGCATGTGGCACCTGTGACTTCCCCCAAAGAACTCCTCCTCCTCTGTCCATCATCATCAATAATTAAATCAGCTTCCAGTGCTGTCCAGAAGGAAGAAGGGTTTCTGCAGAGCGAGTAGAGCAGCTGCTGCCTAACAAGGGGATGCAGATGGCCTGACCCTGGGCAGTTGTCACCAGGCAGGAGGGTTTTGCCAAGAAGCATCAGCTTTATTCCCTCCCTCTGAAGTGGTGACCATTCTCCTCACACTGCAGCAAGCTGATTCAAGATTACAGTTTGGCTAGGGGAGGAGACACTGAGGCAAATTTAATCAAGATGTGTCAACATGCAAAATAGTGTACTGATAGGGCCTAGCCCTCTTTCTCTCTCACATAGCATGGCTGTTAAATTGTTCATACCAGAGCCTGGCTGGTTTGCTCGTCACCTTACCCTCTTGTCTTGGTGAGCACAGTGTGGGGAGGACATAATGTTTCATAGGTTTGGGTCAGTTGTAGAGTGAATTTGATGTATATGAATGAAGTGGGATAGCATGATTGCTCGCTTGGGTGGGTACATGCACAATTACTGTTAATGGCTTGAGAAAAATGGCAGAAGAGCTAACAGGCTTCTGCAAAGGTGTTTCCACAGTGACATTTTCCCTTGAAAATGCTCTGTCATGGGGCACATCCTGGATCCTATTTGATTGGTAACTGTATGGTGGTGCTCCAGACCTGTCAGATCAGCTTTCTTGATTTTCTCAAACACTTGGTCAATCAGATGTTCTTTTAAATCATTAAAAGATTTAGTACGAATGGGGTTTGTTTGGTTTGTTCTGTTTTTCGTTCCCAGGACTCATTTAAGCTGCAGTATTTAAATGCCAGGACAAAAGAACTATCCACGTAACCAATACTTGCTGAAGAGAGAGGCTCTCAGACTTGTTTCTGGAACAAAGTTGGCATGCGGTTGATCTCAGACAGGGTCTACTCAGCGCGGCTGACTGCTTAAGTGCTGCTATATCAGAAGATGACTTTTATCTTTCATGGACAGTTAACATTTTTAAACCTTCCCATCCCTTTCCTCCCTCATCCCCCTCTTCATGTTCACTCCTCTTCCCTTTACCCTGTTTGGTTCCCCTCCAAACCCAGTCACAGATGTCCTATGAATATATTTAAGATGTTGCCAGAATGTGTTGCTTTGCTGTTAAGCAGAAGACTTATAGCCACAGTGCATCCTGCTGAGAGTCACTTCAGGGTGGGTGGGAGGGTGGGTGGAGAGGAGGCTGCTACTCTCAGACTGAAATCAATATCCATTGCTAGGCCTTTGAAAAAACATTCAGTTCTGAAGAGCAACAGAAACACAACAGCCAGACTATCACCCCCACCCCCCAAACCCAGCTTCTCTGTGGCTTTTGGCTGTTCTGACTGCAGACTTATTTTTTTGTGGAGAGAGGACCCTTGAAATTTTACTATTATGAGCCAAACCAGTCTCTTTCCTGCCTGCTATGCTAACCCTTTGGAAGCTGGATGTGTATTGTAGTCTCCCTTAACATGTGCTCTTTTGGGGAATGCTAATCAATGAAAAGTTAAACTCTATTCTGCCAAAGTCCCAAGCATGATGGGCTGGGACTGAGATCCTGTCCACCCTGGCCCCAGGTGAAATGTTGGCACAGGACAGTATTTCACTGGCAGAGGGATTGTCTGTACCATCTTCCTCCTGCTGTTCTCCCTGAAGACAGTATGTTGCTGATGACTTATGAATTATTCTGTAACTTGGAGAAAGTTTGAGGCTGTGATGAGAAGGAAAGCTGGACATTGCTCTTTTGTTTCCATTCCTTCTCCCCTCAGAGAGGCTGTAACTGGGTGCTGGAAGAGGGAGCTGCTAAAAACTTTGTGAAGCTCTCCAGAGTGGAGACAATACACAGACACTCTGGCCATGACAGTAAGACTTTGCCTCACTTGAATGAGCAAATGCACAGTCCTCTGGAGATGGCAGATAGGTAAAATGAGTGTGGCCATGAGGACAATAATTGCATTTAGCAGTGACTCCAGGCCAGTTCTGCAGCATTTCTCGGGCTAGCCTTGCTAGAAGGCATTTGGAAGGAGAGCCTGTGGTGTGCTTGTCTAACCTGCATGCATGCTGCACTGTGGTTTAGGGACATGGGCTGATTAGTCCTTTTGCTGATAGCTGTGATGGATCTTTGCTTTCTAGCTGAGACTTCTGCAAAATGTGATTGTTTAGAAGATAAAAATACCCCTGAAGAGGAGGGACATGAGAAACAATTCTGCATGTCTCTGAACTAGACAGAGGGGAAAACAGCTGTCTTCACAGAGCTGGAAGGAATTGCAGCAGGCCTGCATTTAGATCAGGAAAGACTGTGTAAATCAGCCCCTGGCCATTCCAGTTTTGTGCCCAGATCTCCTGTACGTCTGAAATAACCTCCACTGCCTTAGTAGGGAGTTGCTCCAATCCTACAGTAGGAAATTGATGCCCTTTATCTCTGAGCTGAAGGGGTTTAAACAGGCTTTGTTAACACCTTCTGAACTTGGCAGATGGGATTTTTTTTTTAAACTATTCTCATCAACTTCACTTTGCTGGTGAAGCAGTCGCATTGTCTCTAATTGCTTGGGATGTGCATTTTCCACCAATGAAATTTAGCAAGGAGCTGGGCCAGGAGTCCCCAAAGAGCAGTCCAGAGAACTTGAATAATTTTGGTGACAGCTAAGACAGACAAGAAGGCGATGGAGTTATGGAGGAAGGAAAAGCTGGTGCTTGGGGAATACCTAGAGCAGTTTCTAAGGCGTGTGGGCAGCAGTGTTGAGCACTCAGTTCCCTGTATTTTCATTAAGAGTAGAGACTATATCAGCTCTAAAGAGCATCTCAAAGCCTATGATGACACTCCTGTTTTCTGTTTGAACTACTACTGTGAGAGTCAAACAGGTTAACAAGTCTGTTCAGGTAACACTGGCAGAGTGACTTACCTCTGCAGAGTCCTAAAAGTTCTGAGTCACAATGATAACTTCATCCACAACTAATTTTGGCGCTACTTTTTAAGCCCAGGAAGGCTGTTTGGGCTTTCAGATAGCTCTGCATATCATGAATACTGCAGTCCCACAGCCAAAGTGGCAAAGGAGCAGAGAGAATCAAAGTTTACATCCCAAACTTTGCTGAGTTCAAGTTCTGAGTCTTAATGCTATTTGAGCACTGTCCCTCTAAGTTCAGGTATTACCAGGTCTGCAGCATGGTTGCAGGTCAGCAGGGCTTTATATGACCTTGGCTGTAGATTTAATAATTATTTTCCTCAGCTTGGTTATCCTCTGTCTTTTACATTTAGGTCATTGTAGAAAACAATGATCTGTTCCTCCAGCCACTGAAAGCTGCAGAACTTCCTAATATTTTAATTGTATCTTTGTGGCCAGCATGTACAAGGATGCATTTTGTTTTGCTAGTTGAGAGAATTTGGAAGAACTGGAAGACTGGCTGACCAAACAGAGACAACACCACTGCAGATTGTCCTTGGTTGTCATAGCCCTGCTACTCCATGCTGCTATTTTGTTGGGTCTTCAAGTGGTACCGTAATTTGGACTCTGCTGTATAGAGCTGTTTAAGGTACATTTAGCAAGCAACTGCTGAAATCTGTTTTTGGCACATGGTAAGAAAGGTGTCTTACCCTCAAGAAGGGACTGTGTGTGGGTACTTCATACAGAACCCCAGAGGGGTGAGGATTCCTACCCCACTCCCCAAGTTGTAAAAATTTTCTCATGGCTAAGCAGGCAACTGAAGTTAACTGATCTAACTTGAACTTGAAACTGCCACAGCCTGACATTTGGTGCTGTTTATTGTGCACCCCGGGAGGAGCAATTTGGTAAGTAGATCTTCCAGTGTCAGAAGAATGTGGCTTTTTCAAACTCCCTCCCCTTCCCTTAGGATATGTGTGCGTGTGTTCGTGAGTGTGCAAGAGTGCATGTGAGAGAGAGGTTTCAGCATGAACTGGATGGATAATCCCTCAGCCAGATTGGAGTAATTGCAGAGTTTATAACGAAAATAACTAGAATATACCTGCTGAAAGGAGATTAAAAAGGGCTGGAAGTGTCTGTGGGCTTTAAGTGTTGCACATTGCTTTGAAATGAAATACCTCTGCTGCGTAGAGATTGGCACTTCTCCCACAGGTAGGAAGCTCACATGAGCCTTGAACCATGGGATGGAAAGTACTGGAGGTGTGGGACATTCAGAGCAGGACAATCTGTTATGGCCACACCATCTCCTGCTTGTGAATCCTTTGCAGTAGGGCACAGTTTTGCTGCGAATATTTCTCATCCTTGGAGGAACACAGCTTGCTTTCAAGTATGCAAATAGAAAATGGCATGAAGGAATTTGCAGTGAGATAACTCCTACAGCTGTCTCCTCTGGAGCAGCTCCCTCTGCTCCCTGTTAACATTCAAGGACAGACACATCTGCTGTTGGAATGGAAGAATTCAGATGACAAGTTGAGAAGTCTTGTGTTCATCAGAAACATTGAAATGTTTTACACTTGTTTCTAAACTGGAAGCTGACTTGGACCACCATGCTCTATCTACCCACCACCTGCTCCTGCTCCAAAGGATCCTTTTTTCTTTCTCTTAATTTTTTTTGAACGCTGAAAAAGCTGGAGATTATCATGTACATTTCTCCGCTCCCAGGTGTGTGTATTCTGCCCCTTCCACATGTTCCTTCCTCAGTCCGAGCAGAGGTCCAGGCTTGGTTCTGAGTTTTCTGGCATCCTGGCTCCAATGGGAAGCACATCTCCAGGTCAGGCTATTGCCTGACTTCCTTTAACACCATTTTAGATCTGCCTTCTGTGGCTGATTATTCCTAAATTTACTGGGGAGGAGCAATATTTGCATTTGATAAATTGCAAATGCTAGCAGCTCTTTGTAGCTAGAGAAGTGGATAAGAAGGAACAGCCAACCTTCCTACTGCAGGCTTGCGCTTAGTTGAGGGAGAAAAGATGACCCAAGTGGTGGAAAACTAGGGAGGGCATGGGGATAGGGGTAGATTTCTACGAAAGTGGGGACAGTGCTGAAAATAGAACTTCTATTTTGTGCAGTTGACTTGGAAGAATAGAGGTTTTCTATGAGAACATCAAAAGTCATCAGTAGGTGATCAAGTAAGACTTCCAATTGTTGAACTTGTCAATTGATGCCCCTTTTAGGATGCATTGGAGGCATGAGGAGAAAGGAGTGGTCTAACCTGCACTTGCCAAGAGAAGAATGAGCTTTGCCAGGGTCTCCAAATGGCATGCATGATGCATCTGACATGCTGAGCTTTGCCCTACTGTTCCCCCCAAAATGATAAGCATCAGCTTCCCAGAAGGAGGGGGGGAAACAGCAAGTGACCCAGCTGTCCTCAAAGGAGGTCTCCATATGAAATCCTTCTATCCTGCTGGCAAATCCCTACTGGATTGATTGGCATGAGGGAATCACAGTCTTTCTGCCCTCACTTTTAATTCAGAGACTCACAGAAGCAGCAGGTCCCTTGGGCGTGTTCGTTCTCCACGCCGCAGCAGTGGGTTGAGAGGCACAGCTGCCTGCTGAGGCTGAGCGCTTGGCTTCCCCTCCTTTGCCCCCTTACCCTTCTTTTTTTTTTTTAATGAGGTGTAGCCAAACTACTGGCAAATCCCCAAAGCATCTCTCTCAGGCGGAGCCTTGGCACACTGCCAGAAACTTTTCCCATCGCTTAGTGCTTGTTCCCAAAGATCATTGGGATTCCACATTTGTCCAGCAGATATCCCATGGGAGTTGGCAACACTGGTTAATCCTTAGTGATATTAAATTGATACTCTCAAAATCAGAGGGATACGGATGTGCAACAAGCCCTTTACATATTATAGCCAGCTCCTAAATAAGTTCCTTTTTCTAATATCATCCTAGAAGATATCCTGATTTCTGCTCAAGCAGGAGCAAAGTGCAGCTAAGGCCAGAAAATCAGCATGAAATACCAGTCTTTGTCACAAGACCAGCTCTGCTCATACCTGCGCAATGAATTTGTTACCTTCACAGGCAAAGTGTTTTAACTTGCTGGCGCTTGAGCACTGATTTACATCTGAGCAGAACTCCACATACAGGAGGCAGGCCAACCTGTCCCGGGCTGCTTGCAATGGCTTTTACAAGGAGCTAGCTGTGAGAATTTGGGGGCTATTCAATGTGAAAATACGGAGCTGCTTTTGAGTGTAGAACTTTGCTTTCAGCTACTTTGTCAATACCACGTGAGGCGTTGCAGGGCTCAGCCTAGCCACAGTTTTAGCATGGCAGAAAAATAATGTGACCTCAGCAAAGTGTATTGTCCCGTTTCTCCCTGTCATCTTACATCACTGCGTTTAGGAAAGTTGCCTGCCTGCTGGGCCAGCCTGTGCTGCGTCATTCCTGCCTGCTCAGGCTGAGGTGGGTGTGGAAGTGGGAGAGGTGAGAAAGAACATGGTTTCTCCAGAGTTTTCTGTTTGTTACTCTGCTATATTTGTTATCTGGATTCTTAAGTAATGAGTGCTTTGAATTTTGTGATTATGTTACGGTGATGTGTAGTTAATGTACTAATGTTCACTTGAGCTAGGATCATGGTAACAGTGTGGTTTGTTTTTTTTTTTTAACTGTTCAGAAAATAACTTAAATACAACTACAAAGATTAAGCTGTGAATCTCTCCTGTTTTCCTTTTGCGGGGAAGGACACTGTCCAAATATCAATCCTGTATCTTCCTCAAGCCCCATGTGTGTGCGTCACACTTCTACATGTGCACTGTACACAACATTTGCAGTGTGAACCCCTGGAAGTGCTGGGTCCGAGGGGTGGACAGCTTTGCCCTGAGGCCAGGGTGGATGCAGCTTCACAGGACACACAGAGTCTGCAGTAGCCAGTCCCACCTCAGAGCTGCTGCTCATGGATGAGTGCCGCATAAAAGACTGCTCTGGCAGTTGGGAAAAAACCCACTTATTCCTAAAACCACAGCATACTTTTTAATTAACAAACTCTCCATTCATAGCTAATGGCCTCTGGCTGGGACGAATGAGTCCACCCTGTAAGCCAGAGAGTGGATGTGACTGATAGAGAAGAGCTGGAGCCATCCTGTCCATTAAAAAAGTGGGGGGGAAAAGCTATAAAGGCTTTGTGTTTTTCTGGGTACTGTTGCAAGATCCTGGTAGGAGAAGCACAAATTTGTTTTATAAGCTAATCAGAATCCTGCTGTTCAATAATGAGTGAGTAATTGACATATCGCAGCACTGCCACACAGTTCCATGGCTGGGGATGCTGTCATGCTTACAGCTCTCTGGAATCCCAGCGCAAACACCCTTGCCCTCATAATACCTTTCTCTTAAAAATGCTCCTCGGATAGCAGCCTTGGATCTTTCCGTTTTACTTAACAGCCCTTTTTAAAACAAAGGTTGCCGTGGTTTTAAGATCCTGACTCCAGGGGTGGTCAGAAAACAAACAAATCCCTGCACTCCCGACATCTCTCTCCCTGCTGGCTCCATTCTTGGGAGCCAGCAGGGGACTGGAGATTGTGAAGGCTCCTGCTTTTCTGAAGCGCTGGGAGCAGGATTCCTGTCAGTTCCAATCTCCGTCTCTCCTTGTGACAGGGTTTCCCAGCAGCCCCATTCTTTGTTTGGGAAGGAGTTGCAGTTTTTATGCATATGTGTGTACATATATATACATATATATATTTATATACATATATACATATTTACACCACTTTAACCTTTTCAGTTCCCTCTCTGCTCTTTCCTCACATCCAGTAATAGATTTGGAAGAGGAGCTGCAGTGACAGGCTTCGGATCAGTCTGTAACACAGAATGCAGGTTGATATAAACAACCTGTGACTGCAAGCACACACAAATGAGACCCCTTACCTTCTGTACTCATGGTCCCAGGTATCTGCGTGCACCCAAACAGCACTGCCCAGCCCTATAAGAAACAGGTTCTCCTTGTGGGTTATGTCAAGCTATTCCTTAAATAGTCCTTCCCCTTTTACTCACTGATGTTTGAAAGAGGAGGATTGAAGTCTTTATTGCAGATTTCTAGGACTGGGGCAGTGCTGTGCTGCAGGGCACGAGGTGGAAAACTTCTCGCTGGAATTCTGGATTCGCATCCAAAAACTCAAGTACTAAAGAGAGTCTTTGAGAAGGAAAAGCAATCTCAATTGTAAATTTCCACTGGAAAAGAATGAACACCACACAGATTATCTTAAATAGATTCAGTGGTTAATTACCCTTTCTGTTTAAAAATGTCTTCCTTATTTCCACTTCAAATGAAGGAGGAAAGTGATGGTTGCCATAGCTTCAAATTAACAGCATTTGATCAACCTACACCTTTAAAATGAAATCTTCTCTTGTTTGGTGTTTTTTTATTGCTATATACATGCATTCAAGAGTATAGTAAGATACTTTCTTGAAAGGGGGAATTGGCCAGTTTAGGTTAGCTAGGCTAGAATGAATGTAATTCTTACAATGAATGTTCAGGACAAGTTCAGCAGTTGGTGGTTCAAAGAGGGCTAGGATGTCAAACTCTCAGCAGAGGAGGCAGCATGGCTGGGGAAACAGAAGCCCTGAGCTCTACTCCTGCTGTGTATTTCTGTCTGGCTGTTCTGGCAGTCCTGCAGGGGCAAGGGCTGCACCCGATTCCAGCAGTGTCCTGGCCGCTTTTGTTCAAAGGCTTTGTGTGGTGGACCCCCCTTTGCAGTGGCACACTTCTCAGCGCCCAGGAGAATGTGGAAATGATTCAGTGTTTTTGGGAATAAGATGCCACTCCTCGGCTTGAAAACCTGCTGCTCTGTATAACTCTGCTTTTCTGAGGGCTCAGGTTGCTCCACAGCCAATATACAGACTTCCCAGGACTCTGTTCCAGGAGGGGCTGATGGGGGAGAAGATGAGAGAGGAAAAATAAGATGCTGCTTGCACTAACTATCCCATGCAAATCTAACATTCTGGGCTGCGGCCATTGGAGGTCTCAGCCTGTCCCCTTTGCTGGTTGATCCTTCCTTGATGGCTGAGGACATCTGATGGATGGGGATGTTTTGCCCTCCTAGCAAGCTTCCAGGAGTGCATGTGAGTACCAACCACTTTAAGAGAGCTCAGGCCCACATTCATTATATCCTCAAGGGATACTCTTTGCTTCTGATCCATGTTACCTTCCCAACCTGAGATTTCTCTCCAAAATGCTTTGCTGACATGCACCTGGCTGGCAGGAGCAGATAGAAATTTCCAAACCAGCAGGGAGGTTGCTGAGCTATGGGGCTGATGAGCCAGGGACCACTGAAGTTGGATAAGGAATATGACCAGGAAAACCTGGGCTTGAAAAGGTCTCATCTGTACAGGTAAATAGCAGATGGAGAACAGTCAGATGGGCTTTCCAGTGCAACAAGGCAGAAATAGCAGCCTGAGTAGTGCTTTCACTGGGGTCACGACTGACTTCCTTCTAGAGGCCACTGTGGTTTGAAGAAACTCAAGCCCCTGGTTAACGTCACGTAGCTGATGTGTTCAAAACTCCCTGTCCCATGCCCAAAGCATCCTGCTGGCATTTACCAAGGCAGATCAGGGAAGGCATCTCTTTGAAGGGGCAGTGAGGCAGGGAGGCTGCCAGACCCTCTGTTTCTGCAGTGTCAACTCTGAAAGGGCAGTGCTGGCAAACTGCTCTGACCTTCAGAGCTGTGGAGATGTCCATGAGCAGCTCTGCCTGCTGGACCTGTTCTACTGAGTTCCCTCTCCTCCAGTGCAAGGAAAGGGGTCAGTGGCTGCTAAGCAATGCATCTCTTTGCCTCCATATGAGCTGCTTATTGATTCCTTATGGAATTTACCTAGTTGGGTAAATTGCTGGTTTGGACTAGATGGTGGTGGGCAAACACCAAGAGGCAGCACTGAAGACCATGTCCTCTCTGAGGGATTTCTATTTCATCTTGGAAAATGGGACAGACTCTCTCAGTGGGTCTTTCTCTGCATTCCCCAGTGCTTCATAAATCACCATACCATTTTTTGTGTTTTATGTCTTTGGTGTAGAGTCCTGCATGGCTGGCTCGTGGCTGCCAGTGCCTGTCCCTGGGGAAAGGAGGCAGGAGACACCAGATTCTCTGCTGTTGCAGCAAGGCTAGCTCTGTCATTCCCTACCACATGAGCTCCTTGGAGCAGGATGAATCCTGCCTCTGCCCACATCATGAACAGCTGGACCATAGGGAATCCTTCAGGGCTCTCAACAGTTTCTCCGTCCTCCTGGCCATCACTGTGCAGGATGCATGCTGGGACCGGCTCCTGCTGTTCTGCCTCTTCCAGTTCTCCTGGGTTTCTTTGCATGCCCAGGCACTGTGTGTCCAATGCCTTGAGGAGAGGAGGTGGGGACAGCCTCTGGAGACTGGGGCAGCAGCGAGGCAAGAGTGGGACAGGAGCTCTGGGAGTGACAGTGGGAGGGGATGAGGGCGGTTCATGGTCTCACAGCTGCTTTCCCAGCCATGGGGGGTATTTTAGCCAGGGACTCCGTGCATGGAGGCAGGGGAGGAATGCCTGTAAAATGTGGAGATGAGCTCCCTTGCAGCACAGAGCAGCGGGTGTTTCTCATCAGCACTTGTCTGTCGTGTGCCACCATCACCGGGTCAGGTCACAAGAGTGCCTCCAATTAACCCAGCTCCCTGGTGACCCTTAATTGTCACTCCAGGCTTTCCTCCTCCCGCTTCCTGCCCCAGCACGTGTTTCTCACCTCTGCATCTGCTGCTAAACCTCTGCTCCTAGCATCCCAGCAACTGCTGGGAACCGGTGGCAGTAACCCAGATTTACTCCCTAAATCAAGGCAGTGGCCACCCCCTGGCTTGGAGCTGTGTCCTGAGGATGTCCCTGCTGCTTCCTCCTCTAGCTGTGGCAGAGACCACTGGACTAGGTACATTTAACCCTTCAGGTGCTGGTCCCAGAGATGAGCCATGTACCTGGATGACTGAAGTTGGAACATGGCTGCAGGACACAGCATGGCCTGGCTTAAAATCCTGTCCCAGGTTTGCTGCTTTGCCTTGTCTTAGCACAGGGCTTGAGGTGAATCCTGGGGGCATTTAGGGCTGCCCTGCAGCACTGCAAGTGCTTTGGGCATGCCTGGAACCGATAGGATGCATGTCCTCCTCCTGCTGGGTCATCTCACCCCTGGGCATGTCCAATAAATGGATCTTCCTCCTACTGCTCTCGGAATGAACAAGAAGAATTGTGGCTCCCTACAGGCTCCCTTACTGTGGCCATGTCACCAAGGTCTCTGCAGCCCAGCACTACTGCACAAAGGTAAAGGTGATGCCCCAGTCAAGATCTGGAGAAACAGTCTGGGCAAGACAGAGGAGCTCTTGAGCAGGTTCCTGCCCTGGGAAAAGCTGAACACTGGGAAGCTGGGAAGGGCTAGTGGCTGAGGGAGAGGGCCCAGTGCTTTCAGGAAGAGCTGAAGGCTCACACAGAGGGTGCAGACAGGAGTTGGAACATCCTATGTGGGAGGATGTGGTGCCCAGGCTCTCCCTCACCCCGGACAGGCCGTTTGGGGCTGAGCATGCCCCACGGGCTTGGGTGCCTGTGCCTGTGGGGCTCTCCCAGCTCTGCTTTGCTTTCCCAGCCCAGCAGGACCATCCTGAGTGGGGCCAGCCTGTCGGGACCTGTCCCTTTTAAGCCCTTGGAGTTCTTGCCAGCCGTGGCTTAGTGGGGTCCCCATCCTTTCAACTGGCTGTTCGGCAAATTAAGAGCTTGCTATTAGGCTGCTAATTAAAGGCACTTCATTAGCAGCAGGGGAAGCAACTCCTGGCCGCAGCAAAATTGGATTCCTCTGAGCTGCTATGAGCCGAGTCTCTCCTCTCTGAGGCTGGGGGCTATGCCCCTCCACGTCCAGCAAATGCACCTATCCCGAGGCATGGCCATGTGGCTCCCAGCCTCCTCCCGAGCCGCAAGGACAGGGGGACATCAGCCCCACGGTGGCAGAGGGGCCGGAGGTGATCGGGGTGTTGGGTGATGTGAGGCTGCCACTTCGGCCCCAGCCTCGGGGGTGGTGCGGTGATGTTGCTCTGCTTACGGTCCCCGGGACCACCCCGGTTTGGAGGGGGCATGAGGGAACTCTCAACGGTGGCAAAGCATCACATCGGTCGTCCCACCGTCCGCAGGCTTGGCCGTGACCCCTCAGCGGGCTGGGCAGCCCGGAGGTGCTGCCCCTGCCCTCGGCGAGGGAGGAGGTCCCCGGACTCCTCCTCCGGCCGCTCAGGCGCCTCCAATGAGCCCCGGGGCACCCGGGCTGCCTGCCCTGCCCTGCTTTCCCTTCCCTCACCCCCTCCTTCCTCCATCTAAAAATGGGAGAGACCAGCCAGGCTGCCGGACCAGGGCTGCCTTCCTCCCGCTCTCCTTCTCCTCCCTCCCCGCGTTCCGCCTGCAGCCTCTCCCCGACGGTCGGGAAAGGGACCCCGCGGCCCGGCGGGGACATCACTGGGGTAAGCTGTCCCTGCGGGCCGGGGGGGCTGCGCCATCCCTGCTCCCCTCTGCCTTACGATGTCCTCATTCCCCCAGGACCCTGGCCTGACGCCTCCATGGCCTGACACCACCCTCCCTTTTTTCCCAGCTCGAGATTCCTGATGGGATTAGAGGGGATTTGCTGTGCGTGAGCCGCGAGCTGCTGGGTGCTACGGATCCAGCTACCGTGCTGGGGGTGTTGCGAGGAAGGCTGGGCTCTGGGTGCTGGGGAGAGTGGCTGCTCCCGTGGGATGCAGACTTACTCCGCATCCACCCCGTCCCAGTCCTGTCGCTGCGGGGATGGGAGATGCTCATTGCTCGGGGGGAGACAGCCGGATGCAGCACTCAGGGGTGCTCCTGCGGGTGGAAGTGCTCTGAACGCTCCTGGGCACCCAGATCCTGGAGTGTGCTGGGTCAGGGCACGGGATCTGTTCCCCCGCGGCCGTCAGCTCTCCGCAGTGAGAAGCCCCAGCAGCTGAGGCAGGAGACAGAGGTGTTGGTGTGGGCGAGGGTTTAGGAGGTGGATCCATATGGTGTTTGGGGAGGGAGGGCTGGGACATTCCCGGGGATCTGCACCTTTCAATGGTGCTGGGCTGCTCACAGTGGCACCACTGGAGTGCCCCATCGAGGGAAGGGGATAGGTGTCCCTCTCCTCTTCCTGCCCCTTTCCATCTGCTGCCCACTCCCAGGTGGGGAGAGGGTTGCCCAGGTTACTCAGGCTGGGCCCCCACCAGGGTAAAAAAAGCCTCACACCACAGCCACAAGACCAACCATGGGGAAACTGGATTGTTTGGGTTGGGTGCTGGGCACTGGCAAGAAGTGGTGCTCAGCTCAGGACTCCATCATGTTGGGGTCTTTGCTCTGGGCCAGGATCATTCCTACTGGAAAAGAGGCAGTGACCCAATGCAGTTCATGACACATGATCTTGGCCCCTGGCTCTGCTGACCAGGGCCATGTTCATCCTTCCTCCTCTCTCCCAGCATCTCACCTTCTCCCTGCTGTCGGTCACCCTTCTGGTGTCTTTTGGCTCCTCCATGCTCTATGGCTACAACCTTGCCGTGGTGAACTCGCCAGCAGTGGTAAGGGACAGGCAGCCTCTCTGGGAGCAGGGAAAAGGGCTCTGTATCCCTCCCTAGGAGGGTGGAGGGACCACTGCCCAGCATCACCACATCAAAATGCTAGCATTTTCCTAGGGCAGTCACCCATGGAAAGCAGTCCAGGGAGAGGAATGGCATGGGAGGGACATGGGAGGCTGTGTTCATGTAGTCCAAACTGGTCCCTCTGGGAAGGCAGAGACTGGGGAAACCTGGCCACAACCTCCTTGCTCTAGATCAAGCCCTGTCTGTGGCATCTTAAAGCTGCCATAAAGCCTCTCTGGTGCTGAAACAGGCTGAGCAACCCAACCATCACATTGCAGTCATCCCCTGTCATGTCTTGCCCAGCAACTCCTACAGTGCTGTTAAACTTATGGCATTGTTCCTATAGAGCCTGCCTTCCCTTGTCTTCCCCTTTCTCCCAATACCTTTGGTGCCCATGTGTGTCTCTGCCCTGCAGCACATCAAGGCTTTCTACAATGCCACGTGGTCCCAGCGGTATGGACATGAGCTGAGCCCTGGCCCCCTGACCCTCCTCTACTCCCTGACTGTCTCCATCTTTGCCCTGGGAGGGCTGGTGGGCTCCCTGCTGGTTGGGATGGTGGTGGAGCGGTACGGCAGGTAAGGGTATCATACCATGGGACAGGGGGGTTGAGGGATGGGGTGGAACTGGAGGAGCTGCCCTTCTGCTTGTGCCTGCTAGGAATGGAGCTCTGAGCCGCAGTGCTCTCCTTGTCCTCCTGGCCGGTGGCTTCATGGGCTTCAGCCGGGAGCTGGGGTCCCCTGAGATGGTGATCATCGGTCGCTCCATCACAGGGCTCCACTCAGGTACACTGCACAGACCCTTCCTTACAGCTCAGTCCCCTACAGACCCTTCCCAGGGGGCTGGAGCAGACTTCATATTCCCCACAGGCTCTGGGGAGGGGCCTCTGGTACAGACAGAGCCGCCTCCCTGTCCATGGGGTCCCTACTGTGGATGATGTTGGGTATGGGGGGAGATGCACCAAGTCTCTGGCCGGGCGTCTTTCTCCCCTCTGCCTCTCCCATCCCAGTCACTCCTGTCCCTGCCAGGTATCTGTCTCAGTGTTGTGCCCCTCTACCTGGGAGAAATCGCCCCCAAGAACCTGCGGGGTTTCCTGGGCCTCATGCCCAGCATCTTCATCTGCCTGGGGGTTTTTGCTGCACAGGTCCTGAGCCTCCCGGAGCTGCTAGGAGAGGTGAGCACAATGCTCCAGCCCACATGTGCTGGACCCTGCTCTGCCCTCCCCGTGACATGTCCTATTTCAACTCCTCTCAGGACAGATTCTGGCCCCTTTTGCTGTCAGTGGTCGTTGTTCCTGCCTCCCTCCAGCTCCTGCTGCTGCACTGCTTCCCTGAGAGCCCACGATACCTGCTGATAGAGAGAAACGACGTCTGTGGCGCCACCAAGGGTGAGGGGATATCTTGGGGGAGATCAGCTCCAGGAGGTGCTGGGTGTTTCTCCCAAGTCTCCCAAGACCAAGGTGCATCCTCGTGGCACCCTTCCACACACAAACCTCACAGCCCACCACAATCCTTATGATTCAGCCCTTCTGTCCCATGCAGTTGTGCCACAGCATTTCTATGGTGCCCATCACTGTGAGTGAGGCTTTTCCCAAGTTCCTATGGATTCTGAGGGAGGTCTCCTGGGGAGGCTGAGCCAGGGCAGAGCCAAGCCCCTGCCCTGTGCCATACCAAAGAGCATCCACTCTGGGATGAGGAAATGTGTGTCCGTGACCCCTGTTCTCCCCACAGCACTGCACCAGTTCCTGGGGACCCTGGATGTGCAGGATGTGATCGAGGAGATGAAGGAGGAGCAGCGGTCACTCTCCTCCATGGAGATGGTCTCTGTGTGGCAGCTGCTGCAGGACCGCTCCGTCCACTGGCAGACCCTCTCAGTGGTGGTGGTGAATGCTGGCATGCAGCTCTCGGGGATTGATGCTGTAAGCTCTGCAGAGTCCTTGCTCCAGGACCTGGCTCTGCAGAGGCTGAGCTGAGACCGGGCAGCTCGTTTCATCAAGTGCCCTATGGTGGCTCCACCCCCACCCCCCCCCTCATGCTTTGTCCCCTTCTTGGCAGATCTGGTTTTACACAAACATCATCTTCGAGAACGTCGGGATCCCTGTGTCCCAGATCCCCTACACCACCGTGGGCACCGGCATCATTGAAATCATTGCTGGGCTGATTGGGGTGAGTGATGGATCATCAGATGGACACAGCTCCTCCATGCCTGAGCCTTGTTGCCAGCTCCCAGCACCATCAAACAGGGGGGCTGAATGGATCCCCAAATGTCATGTGTGCCACAGCACCCTTTTCTGGTGGGACAGAGGGTTTGGCAAGGGAAATGGGGATGGGAGATGGATGAGACAGGCTTAATTTGGGGGTCACATCTAGGAGGGGTGGGAGAATTTTGGGGTAGAAAGGAGGTTGGGGAGAGATGCCAGACAAGGAGCAGGTTGGAGATGATGGAGGGGGCTAGAGGTTCCTTCTGGCTCCCACTTTCATTGTCACTCTGTTAGCAGAGCCACATGTCCCAGCCTGCCCCCCCAGCCAAGCACTGGCCTGGTCCCAGGCTAGCAGCTCTGCCCCCCACAGCCAGCCCTCATTTAGCTGGAGAGTTAGCACTGGGCCGGGCAGATTTATGTCCCTTGTCCCATCTGCAAGTGTCACCCAGGGCCATCCCAGGCCACCCAGCACTAAATCTGCTCCCTGACAATTAGAGAGATGGATGGCAGTGGCTATTCCCAGAAAACCGGGAATGAGTGGGGGGCTCTTCCCTCTCCCCATAGCTCAACCCACTGCAGAGGGGCCCCCTGCCTGTCTGAAGGGTGCCCCTTTCTCCCCTCCCCTGGCTGTGGGGCTGCCCCAGCCCCCCGGCAGCTGCCCGGCATAGAGCCAGATTGCTCGGGAGCAGCCCCTCAAATGGCCCCCGATGGACCTGCCGAGATTGGTTATAAAATTACAGGCATTTGTTCTGCTGTCAATACCCTGCCTGCTCCAGCCGCTGTGCTGCCTGCCCACACCCTGCCTCTGCCCACTGCCCCACAAACACCCTGTGCCCAGCCCAGCACCTCCAACTGGCACTGGTGGGAATGCAGCTGGAGAGTCACCCTAGTCAGCCCCAACCCTGCAGCCTGATGGGGCTCTGTGGGACCCCTCTCCTGCCCCACGCGTGCTCACCCCTCGCACTTTACTCTACATGCCCCAGCCCTGGAGCTCTGAGCTGGGGCAGTCCAGGAGCATCCTCCCACCTTTAGCTGGATCTGGGGTTCAGGGGTGCTCCCATCCACCTTGGAGCTCCCCACTACCCCTCTGCTCTCCCCTGGCAGTGCTTCACCATCGAGAAGGTGGGCCGGCGGCCTCTCATCATCATCGGCTTCTGTGCCATGGGCATCTGCTCGGCTGGCATCACTGTCTCCCTGCTGCTGCAGGTTGGTCTGGCCACTGCCACCCCCAGGGCCACTGCCACTCCCTGTGCTGGGGCTGGAGCATTAATGGGGGCTGGGTGATGCAAGTCTGGGTGTCACCTCATGGGTGGCACGAGGAGCATGCATGGAAATGACAGGTGAGCTGGGTCTTCCAAGTAATGTTTTTGCTTCAAAGTTAAAGAGAAGGAAATTTTAGCACAAAAAACAACAAAAAAGAAAACACAAATTCAAATGAGAAAAGTCCTGCTGCTTCTGGTAGCTTTTCTGCAGAAATAGTTGTTACCAGAGAGGCAGCTGTGAAATGCCAGGGGACATGGAGAGGTTTGCAGGGTTCTCCTTCTGCTGTCTGCTCCCAGGGGATGTTCACATGACTCTGGGGGCATCTCAACATCACAAGCCGCAGATCTCAGCCAAGGCTGAACCTCACTAGCTTTGCCCCAAACCACCCATTGCTTGTCTGCATCTCACTGATATGTCCTGCGTGGCCACTGTCTCCAAGGGCCACCACCAAGCCAAGCGGCTTCAGCCCAGTGTCCCCTCACAGGCTGCCCTGCCCTGGATGCACTACGTCAGCGTTGCCTGTGTGGTCGGCATCATCGCTGGCTTCTGCATGGGACCAGGTGGGCCTGGGGCTGGGGGAACAGGGGAAGATGGGGTGGGAATGGGGATCCCAGGGGACCACCAGGATTTGCAGGCCAGTGACAGAACCTGAGCCTTGGCCCCATCCCTGTGGCCAGGCCCTGGTTTACCATGCTGCACCCCACAGGTGAAACCCACCACAAACCCCTCCAGCCCCATACATCCCCACGGCACACTCTACCTCCTCCTTGTCCCTGCTCCAGGGTCAAGCAGGATGAAAGCCCTGGCAGCCTTCCCCAGACCTCTCTGGAGGTGCCACCCATCACAGTGTGGCTGATGAACATCATCCTGTCCCTGACCAAGTGCAGGCTAAAACACCCAGGAGTGAAACCTGAACTGGTTTACCCAGTTGATGTATTAGCAGAGCTGCTAACAGATCTGTAATTCATCCTCAGCCCAGACTTTATTCACTGTAATTACATCTTTAATTAGGATTTTAATGGCTCATTGTTCACAAACAATGATGAATAGGAGTTTTAAAACAAAAAAAATATATATATCTCTGTTCTGGGTGAGCTGTGAGTAACAGTCCATTAGGGGTTCCACTGCTCCCTTACTTCTTAGCACTTGTTTTTTAGTTTATCTTTTCCCTTGGAACATCCTTTATAAAGAGGTCCCAGCCAGCCGTGTGCCAGGCAGTGGGACTCCAGGCATGTCACCATATCAAATACAGTCCCTTGCCAGATTCCCTTGTGTCTTGGGATGTCCTCTGGACTTTGGATCCTGCCCTCCAGCACAGGGACAGTCCCGGGACCCATGGCTGCTGGCTCAGTGACACATGGCAGGAGAGGCTGAGTCCTTCCAGGAGAAGTAGTCACAACCCATGTCCAGTTTTTAGTCCAGTAACAAACTGGCTTGGAAAATCATTTCCACACACATGGGTTTTTTCACCATCCATGGGAAAAGCAGTTGGAAAATAGCATTTCTGTGTCCTATGGGAAATTCTGGTGCTCAGAAATGTGGTTGCTTCTTTCCTGCCTAAATCAGCCCCAGTGGGATGGAAGCTAATTGATAGAAGGAAATTTTCTAAACTGTTTTGATCAAGGGAGGCTTGAAAGGGCATTATGGAGAGTGACAGGAAGATTTTTCTCCGTGCCAGTTATCTCTAGGAGGTTTAATGTATCAGCATTTAGAGAAATTATTGGAAAATGAGAATCCAGGTGAAATATTCCATCTTTATTTTGACTCAGTCTGAAACTTTCAGTTATGCAGCTTGTGAAACTGGCCTCAGCACCCAGGAATGTGCAAGTGTGGTATGTCAGGGGGGACATCACCCACCCACCAACATATACCCCAAAGAGAGGCCAAAGGCAGGACACTGGTCCACAACACTCCCCACCTCCTCCAGCTGTCCCAGCAGTTTAAACTGTGAGTCTTTCTGGGCTCCAGCACTTTGGCCACAGGAGTGAGATGGACAGGACCTGTTGACCGCAGGGGTGCTTAAGGCAGCCTGTCCCCTATATCCTTGATCTGTCCCTTCCCTCTGCAGCTGGTGTCCCCTTCCTGATGACAGCCGAGCTCTTCACGCAGTCGCACCGCCCAGCTGCCTACATTGTGGGGGGGTCCCTCAACTGGCTCTGCAACTTCACCATTGGCTTCATCTTCCCCTTCTTGCAGGTACCAGTCCAGAGGGGCTGTGGAAGAAGGAGGGGATGGACACAGCCTTGCTGCTCCCCCACAGTGGGGTACTAAGTCAGGCTTAACCTGAGAGATGCTCATGCTCCTGGCTCAGCTCAATGCTGGCCAGAGCCAGCCTAGGGAAGGGTGATATGAGGGGATGCTGTCTCATGCCATGCTCAGTTTGGGGGTGCCTGACTCTCTGCCCCACCCTACTCTTATTGTCCCCAGATGTCAACCGGTGCCTTTTGCTACCTGGTTTTCTGTGGCGTCTGCCTGCTGGTGGCCCTGTACGTCTACTTCATCATGCCTGAGACCAAGAACAAAACCTTCATGGAGATCAGTCACATCTTTGCCACCCGCCGCTCTGTCCTCTCCATCCCAGCCCATCTCATTGGAATGATGAGGCTCGATGGCTATGGGACCTTGGAGAGCAGCTCCCTGGAGGGCTCGGGCTCCAGCCTGCCCTGATCTGGGTGGGCTGGAGGGGATGGGGATGGTGGAGGAGGCTCAGGGCTGGGGAAGAAAGTGGGGGCCAATTTGCTCTGACCTAGTCAGCTCTGGGTCTCCCAGGACATGTCACTGTGCCACAGCCTGTGGCCAGGATGATGCAGCAGGGTTGCACTGACCGCTGTGCATGAACCCAAGCTGGAAGAGACGCCCCCACAGATACAAGGGCACCTCCTGTCGTAGGGGTTTCTCATCACTCCTGGGTATGTAACCTTGCCAAGAGCTGCCCACATGAGCAGTTTAATAAAGACTATTGCCACCAGAGCCATCATTTGGCAAGTTCAGCCTGAAATGGCAGCAAGCTGTAGTGTGCTGGAATGGGTGGGTGCTTCCCCAGTGCCAGGGAAGAGCAGAATGGGATGAGGGATTTGTCCTCCTTCCCAGGGAGTCTGGAAAGGTCACAGGGAGGGGGATCCTAGGCTCTTGCATCTTCCTTGGGTTGGTCATGCGAAGCCAGAGGCTGTTGCAGAAGGGATAATAGAGTAGCTCTGAGCTGGGGGTGATTATCCAGCCACTGTGCCCCTCCACAGCCTGCTGGAAGCCCCTTGGTGCCTGGCCTTGTGTGCTGGCCCCAAAGAGTGCTCCCATGGGACCCCTCCGTCCTTTGCCCTTGAGGACAAAGGGATCCAGGATACACCCACATCCCTTTTCTACACCCCATTAATTCTTGTGACCCCAAGGTGCTCTCCAAGCACGACATCTGAATCCTGAATCCTGGGGGCTGTGTTGCAGAGGGAGGGGCTGCCCTGTGTCCCAGGACTGCTGTGAGCATGGCAGTTGTGTGACCTAGGACCCCCACAGCAGCTCTCACAAATACCATAGGGCTGGGGGCTCCCAGGCCAGCAGACCATCCGGGAGCTATAGTTCGCAGGAGAACTACAGTATTTTGCTGTGGTAAGAGGTAAACCCCAGGCAGTCAGGAGGGCTGTGTGGCCAAACCCTTCTCGTGCTAATGCAAGCATCATTTATTTGGTTGCAAATACTTTAGCCCTCTTTTTTTCCAGTTTCCCACCCTGTGATTGGCCCACAGCTTGTGTGTTTGGTGCTTGTGGTCACTTGGTGAGGAGCCCACCCTTCCTGCATCCCTTGGCAAAGCCTCAGGGTGCCTCTGGGGGTGGGCGAGTGCTGGGCCCATGGGGACTGGGCCATACTGGGTCCCCAGTGCCTGGTCCCATCACCTCCATCCTAAGCCACCAGCTTGGGGCTCTTGAACCATTTAAAGGACGTCAGTCAAAGCAGGGGTCATGGCTCCACAGCATCAGCCACTTCCCACTCTGCCTCCCTCCCGACTCCACTGCTCTCGGCAGCAGAACAGAGCGGTAAATATGTGCAGCATTACATATGTATAATGGAGTGTAAATAACCCCAAAAAGTGCATTGTAAATAGACTCCAAGTTTATCCTTTATTAATGAGGCACTGAGTGCCCTGCTGTTTTAGAGCAGCGAGACTTTGATAATATCAAAACCTAAATTACACTTGTGTCTCTCATTCCCAGCAAACGACAGCATCATTTCAGGCCTCTTTGCCACTTGTATTTATTTATTCTGGTATTTATCTATCTCTCCCACCCAGCATGTGGGGCAGCTTGGAAGATGACCCCTGCCCTCCATGTAGGAGGCAATGGCCCCCCTGGGACCAGCCCCGCATTCTGGGGTTCTGGAACAGCCAAGGAGATGGAATGTTGCCTTATAGCCAAGGACTGCTCTGTTCTGGCTGGTGAGATGGGGCAAACTTGGGAAATGTGGGGTTAGGACCCATTTCTCATAGGACTTCAAACACCACCAGCAGTCCTCTCTTTCCAAGGACTGGAGGTCACTGGCCAAATTCTGTGATGTCTTTTGGATGCGTTTGCTCCTGGGGACCCTTTTGAGGATACCGTGCCAAAGGACATGTCCATCCTCTTTCCACCAGGACCTGGGAGAGAGGAAAGGCTGTGCTCATGGAAAATAAGCAACTCATCAGCTTTTTTTTGAAGCTGTTGGGGCAGGATCTCTCTTTTGGGGCTGTCAGTCCCAGCTGCCCCTTGCCACTGCTCTGGTACTCCTGCCAAAACAGGATTTGGGCTTCACCTCGCCTTGCCTTGCCCAGGGAGGCATTCCCAGCCTCTCCAGTGCAGGCTTCTCATGAAGGATACAGCTGGACAAGCTTTGAGCTCCTTCTCTTTGGATTTTTTTGGATTTTGGATCTTTTCTGCAGCTCTTTGGATTCAGGCCTCCAAAAACACAGGTTCTACTTGGTGATTGTAAGTCTGTATTCTCTAGCAGTGTCCAAGTAGACCTTGAAAGACTGGAGAAGGTGCAAAGAAGAGCCTGAGAAATTAATTGGATGCCTGGAAATGCTCCCGATCCTCTTAAGGTTTGCAGAAATGAAGATGAAGGTGGGTTTCTCCAAATGAGTAAGTGCCTTCTCCTGATGTGCCCAGTGCTAAAGGGTGGGTGAGTTTAAGCACTGAGGTATTCACATACCTCCAACATGGAGGGCTGGGCCTCACCCCAGACAAACTGGAATGGGAAAGAAGGCCATGGTTCAAACTCTCCAGGGGCTTTGAAAGGGGCTTCTCAGGGAAATGGTTATGGCCCACCAGTGCATATCTCCTGATCCTGCATGGAAGCTCTCCTGGAGGGTGCCTGGCTTATGGTGAATGGTCACATCCCAGCTGGGAAGCTGATAAAGGCTTACTAAATGCATCCTGGTGTCCCTGTGCTGGGGCTTGATGGGGCAGCAAGTGGCCCTGGGCCACGGTCAGACAAGACAAGGAAAATTCATACTCTGCCAGTGCCCTCAGTCCCTGTGGCTCCAGCAGGGATGGACTCCTGGAAGATGGATCTCAGGGATCCACCAAGCCCCTGAGGCTGAAACATTCTTGCACCGGTTTCCCCAGCTGTTCTAACAGCGAACTGTCCCTGTCACCTCAACAGGGATGCCTTCGCTCCCCCCAAATCTCACCTGACTACAGAGGCTCCATCAGGGACCGGTTTTGATTGGGGTGAGGTTCCTGTGTGCTCTGCCTCCTGCCTTCTTCCAGGTGGAGAAAGCAGGGCTGGGGCAGTGCCCCATTGCCCCACAGAGCTGTCTGTCTCCTGTCTCACTAAGATTGTCCATGCTTCCAGTGCAGCAGCCATGGGAGAAGAGTGCTAGAGACAAGGAGCATTGCGTGGGGTCATGTCAGTTTGCAAATAGACTCTGTGTCTGCAGCCTGGGCCCTGGACGAATTTGAGGGGGTTTAGGGGCTGATTCTGAAACTTGGAGGTGAACAAGAGGCTTGGCATGTCCCTGAAATGACAGGCTACATATCCTGGAAGCCAACTGTATCCTGGGATGCATCACAAGAGGCATGATCAAGGGATTGGGGGATTCTGTCCCTCTGGTACAACCCTTTTGAGACCCCACCTGGAGTATTGCATCCAGCTCTGGGGCCCTTAGCACAGGAAGGATGTGGACCTGCTGGAGCAAGTCCAGAGGAGGTCACAAATATGCTCAGAGGGCTGGACCACCTCTCCTGTGAAGACAGGCTGAGATAATTGAGGTTTAGCCTGGAGAAGATAAGGCACTTGGGAGACCTTAGAGCACCTTCCAGTAGATAAAGAGGCTGCAAAAGAGCTGGGGAGGGACTTTGTAAAGAGCATGTAGTGACAGGACAAGGGAGAATGGCTTTAAGCTGACAGAGGGTAGGTTTAGATTAGATAGTAGAAATTCTTTACTGTGAGGGTTGTGAGGCACAGGAACAAGTTGCCAGGAGAACCTGTGGCTGCCCCATCCCAGGAAGTGTTCCAGGCCAAGTTGGATGGGGCACTGAGTAACCTGATCTAGTGGAAGGTGTCCCTGCCCATGGCAGAGGGGGTTGGAACAAGTGATCTTTAAGGTCCCTTCCAACCCAAACCATTCTGTGATTCTGTGATTTACACACAAACACACCTGCAGGCCTCAGCTGCTTGGGGCCGTTCAGGTAGGGCAAAGCTGGCAGAGGAGCCAGCATGATGTGGGGGTCCATCACCAGGCCTCTCCAGTTTCTTCTCCAGAGTAGCAGGACTGGCTGTGGGGCTGCAGTGGCAAGGACATGGTGCATCTGGCACAGCTCATCACAGGGAGCAACCCAGGCTGATGGGCAGCCAAGCCCCTGCCAAAGCTTGACATCAGTGCTCATGGAGGGTCTGAAACTGCAGGACGGGACGGCCCACTGATCTCCCAGTGTCCATACTTGGTCACTCCACATCCCACGAGTCATAGCCTCGTGTGCAAACACACCTTCAGTAAAATCATGAAGGGGGCAAAAGCAGGGGAAAACTACTTCCCTTTGGATACAGGGTTTGTCCTGCAAAGCTTGTCTGCCCTCCCTGGTGCCCAGGGGCAGGGATTAAAGAGGCCCTGGCTGGGTTTTGGGGTTGGCAAAGCTTCAGACAATGGATTGAAGCTGCCCTCAGGCACCCTGGAAGGTGAACTTAATAGGGGAGAGGAAAAGGTGACAAAGGAATAGGACACAGCAAATGTGGCTGCCCTGGACCCATGAACACCGCTCATGATAATGACTGCCAGGACACAAGTCACCCAGAGAGAAAAGGTTGCACCCTCAAAATTAGGAACCCCCCCAGATGGTGAAACACCCTCCATCTTTGGCATAGCAGATGAGTCTTTCAGCACTGTCACAGGGCTTAATCTGCCTTGGAAGGATGATTTCATACAGGATGGGTCCTCTTGGCACCTTCTTTTGTTTTTGCTTTGCCCAGTGGTGGCAGGAATCCCCAGGGAAGGGAACAAAGACATAACAGTAGTGTATGCTCCAAGTGCCACAGTCCCATGGACACCTTTGTGCTATGGTAAACCTGTCTCCCTCCTAGCTGAAAGTCATCCTGCAGCAGGGCCTCCCTGGGCTGAGACCACAGCTCTCATCTCCTGAAGTGCAGAGCCACCTCCAGCTCAGCCCGCAGTTCACACAGGCTGTGGTTAACAGTCTCTTTGCAGGTAAAAATCTGAGTGATTTTTTTTTTACTGTGTTCTGGGTAAGAGGCACTCATCTGAAACCAGGCACCTCGGAGGGGTGGAGAACAGAGATTCATGTCTTTTAAAAGCCTGAAATATTTCCTCGCCATCAACCCCACCCCCTCAAGCTCTTAAAAAAAAAAGAAAAAAAAAAGTTGAACAATTTGAACAATTTAAGGGCACATTTTGGGTGGGAAAAAGGTGTTTGTTACCCTATCAAAAATATAATATCTGTGTGAGTGCCTGCAGGTCCGTGGCCGGGGCTCTGCTGGAGCAGGTCGCTGCAGCAGTTGCGGGGTGCCGGGGCTGGTCCGGGAGCCGGTGGCCGAGGCAAGGGTGGCCGAGGAGAGTGTGCCCGGCAGAGGGTGCACACCAGCAGATGGCACTCCTAGAATTTATTGCTACAGCAAGCTGCCTTTCGGAGAGCAGTCATGTAGGAGATGTCCTATTATATGGGCAGTTGACTTTAATAGTCATTGTGTGCTTAAAGCACAGCAAAACAACAGTGGGAAAAAAAAAAATCCCCACTCCACTTGGATGGCCCTTTTCCCCCCAGCCCTGCTAGTCTATTTGTACAGTAAATTAAAAATATGAATCACTTCTCTCTACTGCCTCCCCAAACACTCATCCTGTCAGGCTCTGTGTTGTCTTCATTTGTATTACCTTAATTTAATGTTAATTATGTTCTTCATTTACAAAGAACAAGCATTTACACTCCCTGTCTGGGGATTTTCCACACTCGCGGTCTCCACAGACGGGGAGGCAAAGGGGAGCGGCGGAGGCAGCGGTGCCGGGGAGGAGGCTGTTAGCACGGCCGTGGGAATGGGGGGAGCAGGGATGCCACCCCCTGAATGAACTGGTAACGATGAGCACTATTGCCTTTCGATTTATGAAACCGTATCACTGCCTGTGCTTAAATCCCCCCCAATAAATCCTTTTTAAAAGGTCCTCTGCCAATGCAGGGCAGTGATTTATGGTGGGGAGCTGGAGTGGAGGGAGGTTAGGTGGCAGGGTTTGCTGCTGGGGGATCGGGGACCCATCTGGGGATGTCACAGGGCTGGGAGCCTGGCCGCTGATAGGTAGTCCTGAGAAAATCTCCCAGACAACTTTTCCCTGACGTATGCAGGCTTGTTGGATGCTGTTGGTGGTGGGATGACCTGTAACCACAACATGGATGAGGACTGCAAGTCCCTGCTCCATGCTTCAGTTTCCCCATCAGCACCTGGAGATAACTAGCCCTCTCCCAGATCTACCCACCCTCAGTGCTTGCTGGAGAGACAAACTTCGGGCTGCACTAACAGAAGTTACTGGGGGAGAGTGTGTGTCTGTGTGTGTGTCTGCGTGTGTGTGTGTTTGTGTTCATGGGCGCACACATAAAGGACCCAGGTCTCCAGAAAAAAGCTCTCCACCTCACCCCAAACATGACTCTCCTATGCACAGAGCCTGTGACTGGAAGAAGGAAGGCCAGAAAAGAAATAAAATAAGAAATGCAATTAAAGAGAGCTCTGCTAGCTTTCCTGGACCATCTGACACATGTGCCCTTCTTCACAGCCTGCCCCCGCCCATCCCTGGGATGGGGGACATGGGGCTGAAGGCTCTGTGCACAGCCACATTTTCAAACCTTGAGCCCCTCATCTGCACTCAGCACTCTATAACTCTCTGAACTTCACCATGTCCAGCCACAGGTTGGGAACATCATGGGCTTCTCCCAGGGGTCCTGAGGGTTGGCTGTGAGCAGAGGAAGAAGCATCACTGTCCCCATTTTTTCCCAGAGCTCCTGTAGTCATATTTTGCTGTGCAAATCAGGGTTGTACCAGTACATCATGGGAGCTGAGAGGCCAGTGGGTAGATCTAGCTGAGATACCCACCCCCAAACTCTCCGAAACACCCCATAAAGCTAATTAAAAAAAAAAAAAAACCACAAAAAAAAGCAGCCCACCAAACCTTCCTGTTCTGTAGGACCACAGGAACTCCAGAAAAGCACAGAAAACAGACTCCCACTGCCGTGAAAACCCAAGGTGCCACACACCCTCTGCTGACCAACACTCCTCCCCTCACCATCATCTGTTTCCACGGCAACAGCCACACATTCTGGGGTGAGAACCTGAGCCTTCTTGCCACTGAACCGGCCTCAGGGCCTGGGGCAGGTCGCCTTGCTTATGGGGAAGGTCGCAGGTTTAACCCTCCAGACTTCTCCTGCCACGAGTCTGGCTTGCAGCTCCAGAGCGCTGTCCCAAAGCCCTGTTTGTGGGGTATGCAGCCCCACATCCCACCCCACACTCCACTCCTGCCCTTGGCCAGCCATGGAGCAACCCCACTGGAGGGTCACCTTCTCTCACCCCATCCTGCTGCCATGCAGGGCTGAGGCCACTTACTTCATGACAGAAGTGGTTCAACTACACCCCATGGGACAAACGCTCCTCAGCTCCAGGGGGTGATAATTTCCTGCGTCCTCCGCCGGCCATGCTTGCACCCTCCCCGTGTGCTCCTGTGCACTCTCCCTTATTAACAATGACCTTTCCACCATGCTCACCACTGATTCCCCAGTCCCAAATATCTTTTAAATGGGTTTCAGGAGCTGATGCGCGCTCTGTTAAAAGGCCAGTGCGTTGCACCCGCACCGCCCTGCGTCCTCCCGTGCTGCAGCCCCCCCCCCGTCCCCACGCAGTGCCACCCATGCACGCGCTCACACTAACATTTTAATTAATGACAACCACTTTTTTTCCATCCCCTCCCCTCATAAGCACTTTAATGTGTGTTCGCAGCCTGGCTGATCCCCACAGCCATGGAAATATTAGGTTGACGGATGTGGTCTGTCGCCAGTGCTCCCTCAACGGGTCTGCCTGTCAGCTCGCCGATGATGACATTAACACGGGAAGAAAGTGATGACAAATGCCCGTTATCAGGGAACGAGGCCTGTGACAAATCGCACGGCGCCTCGCGAGCAGCCCCATTACGCTGTAATAAAAAAAGATGGATGGCTCAGCGCACCGGGGCCCCGCGCTAATGCGATTTCGCCTGGTCTCTCCGGGTTCTAATTAAGGCAGAAAACGGAGAATGAACAGGAGTCCCTGGTGCCCGGCCCCCACCTAGTTCCCCACACAAAAACCCTGTGGGGATGGGCGCTCACCCTCAGGGACGATGCCCCCCAGCTGCCCCAGACACTTGGGAGGGGAGTTTGGTGGGGACACTGATGGAGAAGAAGTGCAGATGTCTGGGGGGTGTGTGGTGGAGTTGGAGGGTCTTGGGGGGGACACCCCAGCTTGTGCCTGCCCATCTTGCCTCTGCCAGGTGGGCTCGAGGTTCCTCCATCCAGGGCGAAGGGAGGAGGGGGGACACAGCCACCATCAAATGCGTCACTTGGAGACAAATGTCACCTCCACCATCTGCTGCAGTGTGCAAAGTGGCGGGGGGAGCGCTGTGTGGCAGAGAGGAGCCGGGACAGAGTCACCCTGGGAAGAAGCTCAGCTGCTGTGGAGCAGGGACACTAATACTGACCACTGGGTCCTGTGAGGACAGAGGGTGACAAGTGAGCATCAGGGGGACTGAACAGTGCATGAAGTGTCCATGGGATGCTCATGGGTAGCAGCGACATGCCTTGGGACAGGAATAGGAAAAGGCATCCGGGGGGAGGGAGGGGGGGCAAAGGGGGCTGCACGGTGCCAGCCCCCCTGTGGGAGTTATGGCTGTCTGGTACCCACCAGTGGCTGTGCCCTTGGTGGCAAGGACATGGCCACAGCTGCCAGCAAGGGTGAGGGGAAAGGAACTGCGAGCCCCCCGCCACAGGGAGGGGCCCAGACTGTGCATGCAGGCACTGACCCTGCACCTCCCCACTGCCACTCACCCACTGCAGCCAGGTATCCCCACACTCACACAGCTGCCTGCACATCCCTTGCCCTCTGCCAGCACCCTGGGAAGGAGGTAAGTCCAGTCTCCCTCTCCACCTCTGCCCACCCATATGCCCCTTGGGTGTTTTACCTGGAGTGCAGGAGGAGGTGTGCAAGCAATGACTTGGTTCCCATCCTCTCCCCGGAGGCCTGAAGAGCACTCACAGATGTGGTCAGACTTACAGGGTGTCTCAGTGGGCTGTGGATACACCCAACCGCGCCTTCAGTCCAGCTGCTGAGAGAGGAGCAGTGGCACTGCCACCAGGGACCCTCTGCGTGGACAAATATGTCCGTGCTGTCACCTTGCATATGTGCCAAGAGGCCACACTGGTGGGGTTTTTTTCCATCTTCTCCACATGCAGGAAAAGCCTGGGCAGCCCCCAGCCCTTGCCAGACCTGACAGGTGTGCTGCAGGGGTAAGCAGCCCCACACACACACTGCACCCCACACACACTGCACCCCACAGGACAGCACAGAGCAGTCATCTCCTGCTGCGGGTTCCAGCCTGATCCAGCATGTGTTATTTACCTTATGCCAAGCAGTCCGTAGGCTCAAGATCTCCATTTATTTGGCTCTGTGGCATACATCTCAATAATTCCAGGCAGGACCCAGCAAGATATGGGGAGTGGGTGGCACAGGGAGCTGCCAGGGGATGTCACTGTCCTTGGGTGATGAAGGAGGCTCAGATACAAGCTGCTCCCTGTCTAGGCACCACAGTCTGCTGCTCTGAACATGCTTTTGAAAGTACTTTTTCTTTTCAGTGGAGGGCTGGATTTCTTCAGGAGGGATCCATAAATGATTCCTGTCATGTCCTGGGGGATTTATTGGTCATTTCAGGGAGTTTTTTTAAAGCTCCCTCTTATTTACAGCTCCCCATGCTCCTTCCACCTGCCCAGGCCTTCAAAGGGGGTTTGACAAACTTGAAATATTGCTGGAGCAAAACTGATCCCAAATGGCAATCACTTTCAGTGGGAGCATCCCAGCTCTGTAGTAAAAGCTGCTAATCTGAAGCCAAAATCACCTATATGTTACTCATCAGGTTTTGTATCCCAGATATAATTTTAGACCTGTTCAAAGCGAGAATTGAGCAAAGTTTTCTAGCGGCATAGATTTAACCTGCTCTCCCGAAGCCAGCAGCCAAAATAAGTGCAGAGGCCATGGAAATTATTTCAGACAAATCACCTTTGTTGAGAGCCAGCTGGAAACGCATTGAGTTCCAGATTCAACCAGAGGACTTGTCTTCCCAGCTGGGCTGAGCTTTGAATGCTGCACCCGGAACTGTCAATGGCCAGTGCTCCAGGGTGATGCTTGAGTGCTGACCACAAGCTGCTGCTGCCCGAATCCAGCTTAAGCCCTAAGAAGGACCCTAAAAAAGGGAAGAAATCAATGCCATAATGTTGCAAAATGACCTGCAATGGGGTCATGTGAAAGACCTGAAGGGGTTGAGAAGGGGTTGCTGGGGTGGATAGGAGCTCTTACCAGAGCCTTGCAGAGTTAGCACTTCTTGGTTGAGAAACAGGAGCAGAAACACGTGTAGCCACTTCGAAAGCACAAGAGTTAGTCTGGTCTTCAGCACATCCCACAGCTTACAAAGAGCAGCAGGAGCCTGGTAGGACTGTGACAGACCCATTGCATCTGTGGGATGGCCAGGCAGTGCCAGGAGAGGCTCTCAGAGTCCAGCCGGGGAGGTTGGCAGCCTGCACATCCCAGCCCTTGGCAATACTATGCACCAAAAATGCAAAGTATCCCTGGGAAAGTCCTAATGCCTCACTCAGATATGGTTTGCTACCTTCTCCCCCTTCCCTATCCAAAAGCAAAGTCAGGAAAGCTGTGTCGCACAGCAGCATCGACCTGAAATGTAGGCAAGACCAGTGGCATTTAACTCCAGTCACAGCAATACATACATTTGCCAAAACCCTGGCCACAGCCCTGTCTCAGAGACAATCTGACAAGAGAAGTTTGTGTAAAGATCTGTGGAGATGCAGTTTTCAGCCCAAGGTCTGCCTCTCAGCTTCAGAACCCTGCTCTGCCCCTGGGAAATAAAGCCAAATCAGGAGACTGGGCAATCAGGGAGCTCCTGCAGTGCACCCAAGGGGTGGGAGCCCTCCAAGCCATGGGGCCATGGTCAGCTTTGTTCCCAGTTTCCCCCTAAAAGCCTGAGCACAGCTGGGTTCCTGCTGGGACAAGGAAATCCCAGTCTGGGGCACACCAATGACATTAACGATGGTAGTGCCACCCCTGGGGGACACATGGGTCCTGTCCAAGCACAGGACACTGTACTGTGCAAACTCTCCCAAGAGCTTCAGGAATTAGCAACCTTGCTCTTCTTGTGCTCTTGCCATTTTAAAAAATGTCCTCCCTTATTGCAGGACAGAGGGGAGCTCAGGGTTTGGCCAGGAATGGGGGTAGATGCTTTTCACAGCACCCCCAAGGGCTCCCCTCAACCAACTCAGACCACCTAAGCTGGCAGATCAGCCTGGTGTCATCCCAGGATGGGGGGCAGGTGCTCGGTGGGTACAAGAGCATCCAGGTTTGCAGTTGTGCTGAGGGTCCCACTTCAGCAGTTGCTGCAGGCAGGGACTGGGGTGGCAGCTGATATAGCTGTTCCTAAAGCTCAGCTCCCATAGCCTGGCCTCATGCTGGGCTGGTTATCCAGTCCAGCTGGGAAAACAAACAGGGCTTATTGCTGAAACACACAGAGAGTATGATGTGATGGGGCTGAGTGACACAGGGCCCATGTGCACCGAGGGTCTGGGACCTGGGGATAAACCTATGTCACAGGGGGGCAGGAGGAGTGTAACCCCCACAGGAGATTTCTGCACCCTAAGGCCCACGGATCAAGCAGGAGGTGAGAGCAACAGACGAAGGGGCCACTGACTGTGGCATCGCACTCTGCTGTACCTGTGTCAGGTCCTCCTGCTTTCTCATTCCAGCAAGTCCTGGGTAGGAGCTAGGCTCAGATGCTTGGTGCCCTCACTGGCTCTGCTGTCGATGCTCATGAAGCCATCAGTCCGTGAGCGACTCAGTTTCCACACAACAAGGAGCCACCTCTCCAGGCTTGATACCACTGACTCAGGACACCCTGTGGTTAAAGCAGGAGAGCAAGGTCAGAAAGAGATCTCACAAACAGGGTACAGGATGGAGGGGAGGAGGCTGGGAGCTACACCTGCTCCAGCCCTGCTGTCCTTTGCTCTGGGTAGCTGTGTCTTTGAAACTGGGATCTCCAGCACCCCCTGTCCTGCACCCCTCCCTCCCTGATCCATACCAGCCACTTCACTTTTGCTGTAGCTTTGCTGACCTGCCATTAGTTATAATGCCTGAGCCCAAGCAAGGGGTCAGCACAGGCTGGCCCAGACATAAATCAGTTCCCTATGGGCAAGGAGGCTGGGAGATGGCAGTGACAGGTGCCCACCACATGCTGCAGGACCCCCCACCTTGGCCCTGGGATGCTTCCCAGGGATGGAGGTCTTATCCACCCCCATCACATCCAGCCAGGCTCCCTGGGGACTCTGCTGTGCCTCCGGTAGGTCCTCAGCGTGATGAGAAGCATTGTGCCATCCATCGGTCACAGGGAGGACACAAGAGACTGTGCCGCTGGTCACAGGTGAGGTCCAGACACACGGCTCCTCAGAAAGAAGCAAGCGGGCTGAACCTCAAAAAGCCTAGAGAGGGGATGGATTGCCAACTCAGGAGGTGCCCTCGACAGAGCTGGGTGCCCACAGGAGTGACATGTCTGAGGGGTGACACCACGGGGCTGAGGGGACAATCCGCCCTGAGGGGACAGCGGCTGCGGGCACCTCTCACTGCCCTGCTGGGGGAGGATTTGGGTGAAGTGGTGTCTCACACCCGCCGTGGGGCTGCTTGAGCTGCCCAGCCCAGCCTCTTGCTGCCTGCCCGTGCTGCCATCCCCGGTCCTCCAGCTCCCTCTGCTGCCGGCGAGGATGGCTACTGCCCGAACCGGCCAGGAGCAGCTCCTCAGTCTCCCTGGGTCCCCGGCAAGGTCTTCACTCAAGGACGACAGGGCATTCCCCACACATCCCCACGATCCTATGCCCAGGAGAAGGGGTGTGGGCAGGGGATACTCCCGGCACACTGTGGTGGACGTGAGACACCCAGCCCCAAGCAGCCCCTGGTGCAGGTGGGCAGCCTTGCCAGAACCAGTGCGTGGCTGCAGACCCTCGAGACCCCAAGGAGGAACAGACCATGGTGAGAGCTTGGCCTCAGTATGAGACACCAGGGATTCCACGCAGGGGCTGCAGACCTGAAGTGCAGGCGTTTGCAAACCGCTCCTTTCAGCTCAGGTGATTTTTTTCTCTGGGTAGACACGTGAGTCCATGCACGTAAGCTGCAAGTGTCAGGAGCTGCAGAGCAGCCAGTCTATTTCTTTTTAAAACTTGACATAAGCAGGTAAATTATCCCCAAGTAACGCATTTACCACGAGAGGAGAAATGTTGGCACTGCTGCCGCCACCGAAGCAGGAGCTCCTGCCTCCCATTCCCCACGGTGACGGGGAGCCTGAGTTATGGCCCTGTTGGAGAGACAGCGGGTTTGTAAATGCCTCTGTTTGTGCTGTTTTCCAGCCCAACCAGAGCCCATTGATCACCGGGACAGGAGTGAAGCCAGTGAAGAGAAGCAGGAGCTGGAATGGTGGAGGCACGCAGCCAGAGCTGTTCCAGGAGCTGGGCACATGCAGGGATGCTCGGACCTGGCCCGCTGTGTCTTTAGCCTCTGTGAGATCCCTGGTCTGAGGACACAGCCTGCATCTTTAACCCCTCAAATAAGCTCCTCTGCTTGGCCAGCAATAGCAAAAGGATTTAAGTCAGGACCCCATGGCACTGTAGGGGAAGGTCCCTGTGCCAGGGTAGTGCAAACAGGGACCCTTATGGCCCATATATTCACTGTGAAACAAGGCTGGTTTGGGGGTGAGGACTGAGCCTTTATTTGGCCACATCTCACTGCCACTAAATGCTACCAAGGTTCCTCGGTAAGAGGGGTGCTCTTTGTACTCAGTAAAAACCAGATCCTGCCCAAAGAACAAACAGCCTCAGGAAATGCAAGAAGGAGGGAAACTGAGGCACAGAGTGGCAGTGTGGCATGTGGAGATGTCCTGGGCTTGAGCCAGGGTCTCATTATAGGATCCTTTTACAATGTCAACCACTCACTGTAGCACAGCCAGTGTTGAGAGACTTATCTGAGCAACTACAAACTGCTTGGAGTGAACTTCCCACTAAAGCAGGCACAGTTACTCCAGGCATATAAGAGCTGGTGTGATTTAGGCACATGGTTGCTGCCCCCATGGCAAAACCAACCGCTGGCTCCTGGAGCTCTGCAGAGTTGGGCTGCTTCACACATAGGTTAGGGATGGCCAAATGGCTGTGTCAAATCAGGAACTCTACTCATGAGATTCTACCAGGCAGGTTGTTTCCTATAGCACAGGCAGGAAAACTGGGGCAGAGAGGTCTGCTGGGACTCAAGGCGCAGGGGAAGGTGGCAGTAGGCCAGTCCTGGCTGTGCAATCACTGCTAAGCTACAGGGAAAGTCACTATTCTCCCAGTTACGAAGCCCCTGTGCAGACCACTCCCATGGGACTGCAGCCAGCATCCCTTCACCAGCTGGGGGATGATTTCAGGAGAGCACTGCCTCCTGGCTTTGCTCCTGCAGCCTGTGTCTGCAGGACACGCAAGACAATGCTATGGCATCCACCGCAGGACATGGCATAGCATCCTTCCATGCATTAATGCCACATTCCCAATCAGGGCAGCTCTGCCATCACCCAGCTAGATCTTACTCAAGCCGGAGGAAACGATGCTGGAAACAGGGACTGTGATACAGAGCATGACACTGGGACCTGGTGCATCCCCTGCTGCATTCCTCGCTCCTGCTGCATGCTGGATGCCCAGGCAGAGCTCTTGCTCTGCATCCACTGGCCCTGACGATGCCCTGCATGGTGCTCTGCCCGCCAACCAGGCTCCCACAGCTGCACCCCAGCAGCCCTTCCCTCATGCTCCACACCACGCCAACGTCACCCCGACCATCAATAGCGCTTGGTTAATTAATTTGATGGGAACAGCAGGGACCGCACTTTGCGTTTAGTGAACTTCCGAGAACTTCCAACCTCATCTTCATAATTGGCCTCATAAATTCGAGGAAAGAGAGAAATCAGCAAAGCCAGAGGAGCGCGGGAGGCAGGAGAGGCCCTGCACGCGGGAGGGCGAGCGAGCGCGTGAGAAGTGACTCTATTTGGTGTCCTTATTTAATTTNNTCCTTATTTAATTTTATTGCAGAGATCCATCTTCGCCCGCCCCCTCCCTGCCTAGTCCTCTCTCTCCCGCTCTCCCTGCTGGGTTCACCTAATCATGATAAATTCATATTCATTTCCCTGCCTGCTCTGGCGGGGGGAGCAGCAGCTCCCCTACAATCGCCTGGCCATGCTGCCATTAGCAAATATTTACTCATGAATACA